>CM021108.1:574349691-574443171 GCA_007115665.2 Sequoiadendron giganteum | reverse complement strand
CGAATGCTTGGTTCGCGATAGTGCAGTTTTGGTCACTTTGGAGGCATCATAAGGTCAAATTGTGAGTCAACGGTGTGAGAATCGTGTTGAATTCGTAATAATCAATTGCCTTCGGGAAAACCCAAAATCAATTCCTCCTTCATTTTCCTAAGATGTGCTAGGTATTGCTGGTTTCGGTGATTTCCGTCCCTGTCAAATTTTTTGGAAAGTTTGCTATTTTTCAGGAACTGAGAGGATTCATGGCCTTATTGTTAATGGTTCTACATTGCATAATGGATTTGGATAATTTAATGATATGTGCAGACATTTCTTGAGTTTTGACTGATGAGTGATTGGCCTTATGGTGATTTTTGTGCTTCCCTTGCAAAAATCTGCCCAACCCGTAATTTCCTGAAATTCCTTCCTGACTTGAATTCCATAGAATGGTGAAAATCCCAAACTTTGACAGAGCGTCTTTAATGAATTTTTAATAGATTTTGGTGGCTGTTTTGGATCTCTCTGATGATTAGAATGTTTTTATGATTGATAAACACAAATTTTTGATGCTAGAATGAATGCTAATGGTGGCATTTTGAATGCAGGTTGGATCAGGCAAGTTGTTGCTATTGAGGTTGAAGAGGTGGATATATGTTGAAGATGTTGTAAGATTTGTAGGATTGTAGCCAGGTACATTTGGTAGCTGTGGCCTAGTGAAACTCACTCGTACACGGCTAGGTTGACGCGCTCGATGGCCGTTCATCTGAGTTGGGTGTGACATGGAGGGTTCAAAATGATTTGACTTGATCGGAGTCATTGCAGAGGCCTAGCTCGGTTGATTGTATGATGAATCATATTCAAACTCATATGATGTGTGCATTACCCTTCTTCTACTTTACGCTAGTGGGAAATTAATGGTGAAGGGACCTATGGGGTTCGATCGATCTGAATTGGGATTTGTGGAGATCCCAGGCCGATCTAAAGGGGTGCCTCATGCATTCATTATAGGATGGTGATTTATTGCGAGTTGTTTGTGCCGATTGGGTTGGTGGCCAACTTTCTTTGTAACCCTAGCTCGGGCCAGCGTGGGCAAGATTTCTGTAAGTATGGCATTTTGCCTCATTTGTAAGGGTTAGAAAATTTGTTTTTAAATAGTTGGTTCGAAGTTAGAAGACTAGATCTTGTAAGTAGATTAGCAAGTAGAGGAGGAATTTAGAATTAGGAGATATTCATATTTCAAGCAAGTGCTATAGCACAAAACATCAAATTGTTGCTATTACTAGTGATTTAATACAAGTGAAGACATTGTGCTGTTATTGGTGTCTTCTTTGCATTGATTCATCTTGCATGGTTCTTATTCTATCTTCAAAATTGCTTGGAAATATCTAAATGTATTTTAGGTTTAGAGTAAATAATTTAATGGTGCTTGTGATTTAATGTTTGGAGTGTTGTAGAAATCTCTAGTTCATACTTTGGGCAAATTCTTGAGTGTGGGATTGTTGTGCAAGTTCAACCTATACCGGTTATTTATATGCTTAGTTCAATTGTGGTCATTTATTCGATTCTATTGAATGAATTTCCATGATCTAAAAATATTTAATTCCTTATAAGATTGCACTATTTCCGTGAGATTGTAGGTATAACTTGGGTTAAACATAAAGTAGTTTTAAAGGGATTGATCTGTTCCAAGTATTTCTTCATTGGTATTGTTGATCTTAGGAGTAATATTAATTTTAGGATTTCTGGAACCCTTACCTTTTGCTATTTCTTTGAACTGTGGTTAAAGTAGGAATTCAAGTATCACCTTGTTGCAAAAATCTAATATTTTAAGAGTCTCCAACATTTTTTTGTAAGGTCCCTTTGTGATTACCAACATTTTCGCATTTATCACTTAGTGGTTTCACTGCATTGTCGTGACTTGACACCCGAGAAACCTTGGGGTTATCTCTTTTCTCATAGAGATCAACCTTTCAAGAGAGATAGGATATTTTATATTCTATCAAAGTTGTTGTTGTGTAGAAAACACCATTAACAGGATTGGTGCTAGAAGGACGGCCTAAATAAGCAAGCTAGAGCAATTTTTAAACACTCTTTCTCCTGAGAGACTCAAAAGGAGAACCTAATCTACCCCAGGAGAAGAAGAAGAGTTTCAAGAACTTCCACCTCCAACTAGGTTAAGAAGGACCAAAATAAGGGAGGAGTCATCATCCAATTTATTATTCCCACCATCTTCACCCTCATCCACCTCATCTTCATCTGATTCTGAGGTTGATTCCATTAAACAATCCCAAAAAGTCATCACTCAGCCTTTACCACCTCCACCTCCACCAATGGCTTTCTTGGAAAACAACCCATCACCTCTATCCTTCAACAACTACAATGTCATTGCCAAGAACCCTAAACATTTTTTCTCTAAAATTCACATGAGTGATCCTAATAGAACAATAGAGGATCATATTAGGATTTTTCAGACCTGTCTGAGGGATAGAGGGATTAATCATGAAGACATTGCATGTAGGCTTTTCCATTACTCTCTGGGAGAGGAGGATTTTTACTAGTACAACCACTTGCCTAATGCATCCATCCATAATTGGGTAGAACTGGAGGTTGCCTTTCTGTAGAAGTTTAAAATTCCTATCAGTGCCAATGAGCTGTACATGCAGTTTATCAAAGTTAAGAGAGAAGTCAATGATCCCATAGAATCATTCAATAATAGGTTCCACTATGCATACACTACATTGTAGATACCTTACACTGTGGATGATGCCACTGCCTTAGAAGTCTATTTTGAGGCCCTAGATAGTCTTACATCCACCTTCCTTAAGTGTAGAACTAATCCCCCAACTACCTTGCTCACAACATATACAGAGGTTGTTAAGGTTAGTACTAATTTGAGACAACACTTTTCAGGACCCCTGTCATCTCTAGGATCAGGTGCTCACCTTGGGCAAGTGCAAGCTCTTAATTAGGCACTGACTAATCACACTCCCATTATGAATCCCATTCCACAACTACCTTTGGTTCCACACTCGGCTCATCCAATAATTTAGGCTCACCCAATGCCTAGTTATCCGTAGCAGGGTGCCAATCAACCCCTTTATCCATAGTCACAAGTTGGTTTCCCTACATATTTACAAAATTCAAAATTTTTAAATCAGTCTACAGGTCCCGAAGGAGTATAAAGATACTCCCCAAACAATGTAAATTCAATGCCTTATAGTAGTACTCATAAGGAAAGTCTAGATGAGCTAACCGAGCAAGTGAAGAAGCTAAATATGGAGGTAACCTACTTGAGGAGCCAAAACAACCAACTCCAAGCTGCTCAGAGGATCATGCAATCAAATTACAATAGGGAGAATTGAGATGTTGCACGAGGGCAACACTCTGACAAAAATCAGAATTTTGAAAGAGGCCAAGGTTCTGGTCAAAACTTTGATAAAGGCCAACAAGCTGGACAAGGGTTTGAAAGGAGACAACTACCTAGGTAGAGTAGGCCATGGAATATTGGACCTAATAATGGAGCAGTCCCCACTCCACTGGACCAACCTTCCAATCAAGAGAAACCTCTGAGTGGAGTATATCTAGCTGAAACAACTTTGTTAGGGTGGTGCAGGCTTCACAAGACAAGCCAACACTCTGAGCTGGATTGTCCTGAATTTCAAACTACTGCTTCCATATTTTAGTATGAAGTTGAAAACAACTCCACTAGTCAAGATTTGGTACCCTCAAATCCATATGATTCCCTAGTTTTGGTGTTGAATCATGCTCCTTTTCCTAGGGATGAAGAGAATGAACCAAAGGATGAATCAAGTAGCTATAATGAAGAGGCTGAACAAGTGCTCAATGAAGATGAAATCTCTCAATTATTTAATGAGGGAACTGAGAATGATAATGGTCCCTTAGATGAAGAAGAAGCTGATGTTGAAGAAGTATAGATGTTTCAACAACCTACAAGAAAGTATGATTTGAGGAATAGGCCTAACAGGTATCCACAAGATGGAGGCCCATTTAACACATCTCTTCCTCCAAACAATTTTACCACTAAACTAGACCCACATGCCAGCAATAATCCATCATATCCTTAGGTTCCAACATAATAATTTGAAAAAGGAGGACAACTTGATATGTCAAAAGGAAGCAATGCTGATGCAACAAAGGATAAGCATGCTGGTCATTCCAACGAGACCCACACTAACATAAATGTGGGACAATCAAGTGAATATTTAATTGAAGAACTCAGGAAAGTAAAGATGAGTCTCTCTGCTTTTGAATTGTTAAGGGTTCCCGAAATTAGAAATATAGTCCTAGGGTCTTTCAATTCAAGTACAACACCACAAGGAGTAGCATTCAATGCAGCAGTTGGCATGCCTCCTAGTTCACAGGCACCTAAAGGTCCAATTCAAGCATAACCTGGAGATAGGGGTAAAGAAAAGGATAAGAACCAAGTTGCACAAGTTGACACTCAATTGAGTTTGTTCTAGGTAGAAACCCTTCCCTTCCTGATTTCTATTTGTATCTTTGGGAAGAATCTACACAATTATCTTTTGGATTCAGGGGCATCTACAAATATTACGCCTTTTGCTGTTTATAGGGCTCTAGGTATTACTGCTTTAGCCTCTCAAAAGAAGGTCACCCAATTGGACAAAACAAAGGTAAATATAGTGGGAGAACTGAACATGATCCCCATGCAAGTTGCTTTAGATCCTAGAGTGCAACAAGTACTTAATATTCAGGTAGCAAATATTCCTGACACTTATGGTTTCATTTCAGGTCGAGATTTCACCAAGGCACTAAATGGATATACATCCACAGATCATTATCACATGTGGCTCCCCTGGAAAGGAGTCCCAAATCAAATCAGAATTGAGAGAGAACCCAAAATGAAGTATGTGATCACTGAACAACATAATACTTTGAATGAGATATTGGTGTTAGAGGTCAGTATGGGGAACTATGTCCTGGCTGCCCCTATTTCAGATACTGAAGAAGTCTTTATGTTGCAAAGCTCCTCTGATGAATGCACATCAAAAGCTAGTAGTTCTTTATCATTACTTGAAAAAATAGAGGAACTTTATGATCAAGAAGATGGACAACTCAACTTGTTGGATAATTTCCAAGATTTTATCCACAAATGTGTGGAAGATCAGATTTAGTTGGGTAGAAATATGAATTTTAAGGAATTTCTACTCCCCAATTGGTGCAGAGTTCACAATGCCCCTCATTCTGAACTGAAATGTTGCCTGTGCCAAGCAACCATGGGGAAGATACAAAGATGTATTAATCTAACCCTAGCTATCAGGCTAGATATACAAAGCATTCAAAATGATCTAAAAGGAAAGAGCTCAAGGCCTCCTAAAGAGAATCTGAGCTGTAGCAAGGACAAGGTTAATAAGAAGAAATTAGGAGCTGATGGTTGCTAGATATTGAGATTTTAGAGTCAGTTGGTGGATTTTATTTGTTTGATGTTGCATATGCTTGGAATTGGAATCACTTGATTAAGTCAAATTCAGGAATGTAGTTGGGTCTCATACGTACACACAAATCTTAAGGTTTCAAAGGTTGCATATGGTCCTTGTGAGGTCTGATTGGGTGAAAAATCTTATATTATGTTCCGGTGTCGTTGTGGTTCTCATCCCTAAGTGCAGGCTTCATTGCTTGCAAGGTGAAAAAGAAGGTTTAAAATATCTCAAAGAGAATATCAAAAGAAAAAAGAAAAGAAAAGAAAATGTTGAAAATCAAAAGAAATCTTCACTTTATCAGGGGTATCCTATTATCTCTACTGGGGTTATGGATGCCTGGCTGGCAGTAGAGCTATGCTAGGGAGGGTCACAGTGATAACCTCATCAGGGCTATGGATTCTTGACTGGCAGCGAGGCTCTATCCAGGTTTCTTTTGGAGTTGGAATCCTTATGTAGCCATATCAGACTAAGTTGGGTCCCTGTTGCAACTAAGGAAAAAGGAAATGAATGCATATGCATGCACTTTGAGCCTAGTGCAGGAAAGGTTTGCTTATTTTTGATTTCTGAAACCTTGTCCATAGGTGGCCTAATCCATCCATATCTAGTCTATGAAACCAGAGATTCTAGGTTGATTCTAGTTTTTCATTGAAATGCTTTCGAGCATTTCCCCAGCGGAGTCGCCATTTGTTGTGTAGTTTTGCACACACGCCCCACCGAAAGTAGGGACCCTCTTTTGCTTGGCCTTTTGGCTCTTTTATGTGGCCTTGCCCTTTTTTGAGCTTGTCTTTGAAAATCTTGATTTTTTTGGTTCTTGGGTGTTTTGGTCCTTTGGTCCTGGTTTTGTGCTACTTTGCAATGTTCCTTGATGCCTATCTTGCTTGTAAAGTGCCCCTACTATGCAAACACTTTGAAAATTCTAAGTCTTTGGGTCAATCTCGGGTTTTTCCTTCCTTGGTGGATTTCCCCGACTTCCTAGAAAACCCGACGAGGTTGGTTTTGCGTTGTCTTCGGGGTTTTTGATGCTTCGTGGATTTCTGTCTTCCCCGATTTTTTCTGACTTTTCCTTCGTTCCTTCATTTCCCTGATTTGTGTCTTTGGTGATTTTTACATCAATACCATGATGGCTTTGTGTTTGAGCTATGGTTGGGTGGTGGTACTGGCTTACCGTAGGGGGGCTTTCATTCCCACCATGGTAGCAAGGTGGTCCCACCTTATTGCGAGAGTCTTTAGTTGGTGGCGCGGTAGTGTGGTTTACCTCAATTTCATGGGTGTCTCTGAGCCTAGTTGTAGTTGTGCAGTTCACCGCCATACCACAGGGCTTTGTGCTTGGCTTGTGATGCTGCAGTTTACCGCATTACCTCGGTGGCCGAATTCTTGGCTTGCGGTAGTGCGGTTTTGGTTGCTTTGGAGGCGTTGGAAGGTTGAATTGTCATTGAACGGCGTGAGAATTGAGTTGACTTCGTAAGAGTCTGTTGCCTTGGGAAAATCCCAAAATCCATTCCTCCTTCATTTTCTCGAGATGTGCTAAGTATTGTTGGTTTCCATGATTTTCGTCCCTATCAGATTTTTTTGAAATTTTTCTATTTTTCAAGAACTGAGAGGATTCATGGCCTTATTGTTAATGGTTCTACATTGCATGATGGATTTGGATAATTTAATGATATTTGTAGACATTTATTGAGTTTTGAATTATGAGTTATTGGACTTTTGGTGATTTATGTGCTTCCCTCGCTAAAATCCACTTGGCCCAAAATTTCTCGAAATTCCTTCCTGACTTGAATTCCGCAGAGGGGTGAAAATCTTGAACTTTGATAGGGATTCTTTAATGAAGTTTTAATAGATTCTGGTGGATGTTTTGGATATCTCTGATGATTAACATGTTGTTTATGATTGATTAACACAAATTCTTGATGCTAGAATGAATGATAATGGTGGCCATTTTGAATGTAGGTTGGATCGGGCAAGTTGTTGCTGTCGAGGCTGAAAAGGTGAATGTACGTTGAAGATGTTGTGGGATTTGCGAGATTGTAGCTAGGTACATTTTGTGGCTGCGGGTAGGTAAAACATGCTTGTACACAGA
Organism: Sequoiadendron giganteum; assembly: GCA_007115665.2. Lineage (NCBI taxonomy): Eukaryota > Viridiplantae > Streptophyta > Pinopsida > Cupressales > Cupressaceae > Sequoiadendron > Sequoiadendron giganteum. Next base: position 574,435,656 of record CM021108.1, on the reverse strand, counting down.
TGGGTCGATGCATTTAAGGGCCATTCATCTGAGTTGGGCATCACATGGAGGGTTCGAAATGATTTGACTCAATCATAGTCATTGGAGAGGCCTAGCTCAGCTAATTGGATGGTGACTCATATTCACACTCATATGTCATGCGCATTACCCTTCTTTTTCTTTGCGCCGTTGGGACATTAATGGCAAAGGGACCTACGAGGTTTGATCAATCTGAATTGGGATTTGTGGAGATCCTAGGCCATTTTGAAGGGGCACCTCATGCATTCATTACAGGATGGCGATTTATTGTGGGTTGTCTAGGCCGATTGGGTTGGTGGCCGACTTTCTTTGTAACCCTAGCTCGGGCCAACACAGGAAATATTTCTATAAGTATGGCATTTTTCCTCATTTGTAAGGGTTAGAAAAATGGTTAGAAAAAGGGTTATAAAAGTTGTTAAACATTTGGTTCGAAGTTAGAAGACTAGATCTTGTAAGTAGATTAGCAAGTAGAGCAGGAAGTTAGAATTAGGAGATAGTCATATTTCAAGCAAGTGTTGTAACACAGAACATCATAATTATTGCTATTACTGGTGATTTAATACAAGTGAAGACATTGTGTTGTTATTGGTGTCTTCTTTGCATTGATTCGTCTTGCATGGTTCTTATTCTATCTTCAAAATTGCTTAGAAATATCTGAATGTATTTTAGGTTTAGAGTAAATAATTTAATGGTGCTTGTGATTTAATACTTGGAGTGTTGTAGCAATTTTTGGTTCATACTTTGGGTAGCTTCTTGATTGTGGGACAACTGTGCAAGGTCAACCTATACCGGTTATTTATGTGCTTAGTTCAATTGTGGGAATTTATCTAGTTCTATTGAATGAATGCCCATGATCTTAAAATATTTAATTCCTTAGAATATTGCATTGTTTCTATGAGATTGTAGGTATAACCTGGGTTAAACGGAAAGTAGTTTTAAAGGGATTGGTCTTTTCCAAGTATTTCTTCATTGGTATTGTTAATCTTAGGAGTAATATTAATTTTAGGATTTCTGGAACCCTTACCTTTTGCTATTTCTCTAAACTGTGGTTAAAGTAGGAACTCAAGTATCACCTTGTTGCAAAAATCTAATATTTTAAGAGTCTCCATCATTTTTTTGTAAGGTCCCTTTGTGATTACCAACATTTTCGCATTTATCACTTAGTGGTTTCACTGCATTGTCATGACCTAACACCCAAGAGACCTTGGGGTTATCACTTTTCTCGTAGAGATCAACCTTTCAAGAGAGATAGGATATTTTATATTTTGTCTGAGTTGTGCAGAAAACACCATCAACAGGATTTATGTTAGTTTCTTTCTCGATGAACATCCCTTGCATTTTTATAGTAAGGACCAATTTTTGCATTTATGGAGAGGTATATGCATAGCCTCCTGAACTTGACACAACACCTTGGCTGTGTTGTTCTGCCACCTTTTGCTATAAATTTCCACATGGACAATTCTGAGGCATATGTGCTTCATTGCAAGGGAAGCACCAGGGGTTGATATCATCCATGAGATTATTTTTCCTCACTATGAACTCTCTATTTGAACTTAGTGGTACATTAAGCAATGGAGTAGGTACCAAACCATCTAGTTACTCATTTGAGTCTATGGACTCATGCACGAGCCTTCTTGGAACTGGTTCTACTGGTAGGAAGGTCTTTCACCTTGGTAATTTTGTAGGCTAGCTTCTGGGGCATGGAATGATTGCACTTGATGGTAGTTATTTCATTTGAGATACTTTGCAGCAACTGCTTGACATTGATCATCTCATCCCTTTAAGAATTAGACATAGAAGAAGCATTTTTTTGTGTGCTCAAATATGCACACATAGATTAAGGAGGAGCAAGCACACTGATTGAAGATATCTTCATGGTGGGAGCTGAAAATTCTACAAATATAGGCATTATGGGCTGAGGCAGTAGCTTCCCAACATCAATCATATTGTTCTCTACTATAACGACAATGCTATACACATCCATCAAGGTGTTCCCACTGAAAGACTGAATCATCATTGAGATGTCGGTGTTGATAGATTTCAGGTAGAACATGAATTCCAAATTAGGAGGAGGATGGATTGTGGTTTGGATCCTCTACCAATTCATGTGGAACCTAGAATTGAAGTCATTCATGGCCTCTTGAGGGTCCTGCTTGATAGTCACCAGCTACTGGAATAGCGAGGACCGATCTCTGTTCAAAAAATGCTCATAGAAAGGATCTTTGAGTTGGTCCTAGGTACCAATGGTATTGGCTCCCAGAGTGTGGTACCAATCGAGGGCCTTGCCTTTGAAAGAGGGTGCAAGTAGCCTCAGTGCTACATTTTGATTAGTCACACCATGCACTAGACATAGATCCACTATATCTTGCAGATGTTTGGATGGTGTCTTGGAGCCTTCCCTAGTGAATTTTGGTACAAATTTCAAAGCAAAGGTTGGGATAGGGGCCCAGATGGCTGGTGATACTAGTGCTATGAGAGGAATTTCAGCATACGATGTAGCATAATTTCTATTAGCTATTGGCAACATGGATGGTGGAGGGGTTGGGATGTTTACCAGATGGGTTCTTTTTCAGTATGTTACTAGTAGTGGCACTAGCAGGCCAGGGTTATTCGTAGTCTGGGATCTAATAACAAGTTTGTGGCTCATACACCCATTTAAGATTTGGATACATTCAATACAGTCCCACCGGGCATGCCAAAAAAAGAAATTGTTGATGCCTAAAATTGCTAGGAAAATAGCCTTATGGGAAACTCAGTAAATGGGGGACCACTTGCACTAAAATGAGTAACCTCCAAGATTTTTAAAGGAGTCAACTCTTCTTGTAATTGGGGGTTTGGAAAGGGAAAAGGAAGTGGATATAAAATAAAAGCTACTGTAAGGCGATGTGCCAAGGTTTAAATGTTTAGGCACAGGAAACCTTCCTTTCAGATACGGTTTGAAGGCTCATTCAAAAATTTGCTATGTTCGAGAATAACAAAAACATAGATGAAAACCATAAGAAATTTAACTAGATGAAATAGTATAATTTCCATACACATTTACTGAAAAAGAAGAGTCGAAGACATGATCCCAAACAAAAAATTTCTATTGAAATTATAAAATTTGTAGATAAACTACTTAGTACAACAAAATAGCATAGTATAATGTCTTGTATAATCTAACAAACATAGAGGCCAAATAGTTGGCACAATCTATGAGTCTTAAAACAATACAGAGGCCTAGATCTTTTCAGTCTTTTCTTTTTATGATTTTCCAACCCTTTCATAGAGCACTATAGTATAATATATAGACTTTTCCCACTACCTCAAAGCCACTACCTGAAAGGTTACTCAGGCACATGTTATCCTCTCAATGGGTGAATTGAAGACAATTCACAACAAAAAAGATATTCAATTTTTTCGATCAGAGCACACTCGTAGCAATGATGAATGTGGTCCCAAGGGTGAAGCAAAATCAATCTCAGAAAGACATGTGTCTAATCGCTTGAAGAGTTGGCTAGGACACATTTCAAAGTGCTGAAGCCTTTTCCTTGACCTTAGCTCTCTTGCGATAAAAATTTCCACTGAGATGACACGTGGAGAAGCGGTGAGGTTTTATATCCATCCTTCATTCCCTTGAGATGCCATCCCCATGAGGATAACATGTGGCATGGTTTCAGCCTGAGCTTCCTTCATTGGGGCCCGCCAAAAAGCATTTGGAGGTTTATGCAACATGGCACACGAGTGGGGCTCGAAGAGGAAACAATGGGGAAAAGCATTTCAAAATCTTGTGCTATCAACACGTGGCAAAGCAGATGAAAACATGACCAAAAAGGAACTCGAGGCATTTTAAGAAATATAGTGCATGTGGCCAAGGATTTTGCAAAGCTGTATACAAATTAACTTGAAGGGAGCTTCGTGGATTGTTTAAATTACAAGTTGATTAAATTACTAAAAAGTAATAATTTAATTATGTCACCTTTCCCCCAAATTTGAATAAATTAAATAAAACTATTCAAAACATCATCAAAAATCAAATCAAACAAATGCAACTTTGTTTACAAAAGTCAAACTTGATTTGCACATTCAACTCCAAGAGGAATTAATTAATTATCCTCACCCAATTTCTTGATTGAGTAAATTACGATCACCTAATTCCTCAATCTATTTCTTGACTGATTAATCTATTTCTCGACTAATCAATATATATTCCTAATAGATTAATCTATTCCTCAATCAACTAATTATGTAATCTATTTTCACAAATTATGCCCATCTAAATCCTCTCAACATCTTTCAACCGTCAATCAAGATATTCTACTATGTGATCCAGAGCGTTCATTCAAAATCACAAATTCTATATCACAAACCTCTTTCCTCATAAAAAAAGATCGAATAATTGAAACCTATTTTGCGCAATGAAGTAATTCAAAGATCATAATCAACATTGAAAAATATTCAACCAACATCTTCGATCAAAAACACACATCATTCATCAAGCTCTTGCATGCAACAATGGAGGATTTTCATTGATACAAACAACCCAACACATCTTCATGAATACACTCTGACATGGGATGGTAACCTTTTAAATTTTTTTGAATTCATTTTGATATCGTAGGATCTCATTTTGTGATTTCAATAGCTTAGAAAGCTTCATTTCATGAGTGAAGGAAAGAATCTTGATTGTTGTTTTTGATTTATATTAGTTTCTATTCAATGCAATTATCTTGTTTACACTTACAAATTTTCCCCTCACACATTTTGGCACGCCCGGTGGGACCTTGGTCCTTAACACTAACAATTTTATGAGCCACATTTGAATTTATAGTTCTCGGAAGCACTTTGGAAAAATCCTCACGCATAGTTCCAAAATATTTTTGCATTTTCTTTCACAATTTTGGCGCTTTTGACACTATTTTTGGTGCTCTTGACATTTTTTGGCTCTTCTATTTTATGATAGAGGGCACTTTTTATTTTTTTCTATGCTTTTGCATTCTGAAAAAGGCTACTCTTGACTACTTTTCCTATGCTTTTTCTCTGTTAATATGTGTTTGAGATCTGCAAGTTGCTTTTCAAATTTTAATACTAACAGGTACATGATTTGGGTGTTTGAAAGGTACTAATTTTTGTTTATGTAGAATTTGTAGAAGCATAACTGAATTTTATCCACAAACAACTAACACTTTTTATTACAAGGAAGATGAACACTCAAAGAATTTTCAAATTTTGAAGTTTTCATAAGTTAGAAACTTCTAATTTGGTGCATAAAAAGAACACCACAAACAAACACTTTGGTTTTGGTGCTCTAAAAATGAACCATTTCAAAGCTTTCTAGATTAGAAAATGATTTAATTTGGTGCATAAAAAGAACCCCACAAATGAACACTTCAATTTGGTGCTCTAAAAATGAACCCCTTCAAAGCTTTCTAGATTAGAAAATGCTTCAATTTGGTGCATAAAAAGGACCCCACAAATGAAAACTTCGGTTTTGGTGATCTAAAAATGAACCCTTTCAAAGCTTTCTAGATTAGAATATTCTTCAATTTGGTGCATAAAAAGAATCCCACAAAAAAAAAACTTTCAATTGGTGCTCTAAAATGAATGTTTTGAAGCTTTCAGTTGAATTTTCTTTGAATTTTTAATTTTGGTTGACCAAAATTTCTTTCAACTTTGTTGAAGAATGCACGTTTTATTTTTGTTGACCATTAAGACCAGGTCTAGAATGAACATTTCAATTTTGGGCTTAAAATGAACAAATCATTTTTTGTCTTGCACCTTTGCTATCTCATTGATTAATATCCAGAAAACTTCTATTGGGTGCTTTAAAAAGAGCCATTGCTATCTTACCTTGTTTCACTTTATTTTTGGGATAGCACCACTCGAGGAACTTAAAAAGAACAAAATTGCAATGAAGTGTATGATGTGTTTGGAAAAATAAAGTGTTTTATCCTCACCCCTCGTGTCTTTTTGGTGATCGTGGGTGATGAAAAGACAATTCTAAGTTTCACACTTTGGTCATTTTTATATTTTATCCTTAGAAAGAGGGATTTATTTGAGACACATCCCATGCTGGAGAACTCATTACAAGGTCTCAAAGAACATTTAACGATGGGCTATATCAAAGGTTTTGAAATCATAAGAGAGTAAATTCAATCTTGAGGCATCAATGTGCTGCACCTAATCCTACACCTTAATTGGAAGAGAACGGTTAAAGATTCTTAAGTGACCAGCGTGGGGTAGTGAAATGATGAGTGTTCTTAGTTTGTTGTCATTAAAAACCTTTTGTTTTAGAGGCAAACTAGTCCTACCAATGAGTTCTTTAAAGTGGTGCATTGCAATTTACTTCTGAGAAGTTACTTGTTGTGTCTGATTTTTTGGTGGAAATATGGAGATTAAGAGTTCATTCTTAACAAATCTATATATTTTCCCATAAGGTTACATCTAAAGTCATCTCTTTCTACTACGAAGTGCATGAGGAAAGACTATTGAGAAGAACGTACCTACTCTGTAAGGTCTAAAGATTTTCTTCCCAAAAGAACCATTTACCATCAAAAAATCTTTGACATCAAACTTTGTGCTTGCATTTAAAATGAACACATCAAAAAAAGCACTTAACATGGTTCTAAAATGGAAAACCATTTTGACTTAGTGCGACTCCTTTGAAAAGAGCCATCTATTTGCGCTCCTAGAAGATATTGTAAAACAATATCTTTGAAGGTTTCCAGATATCTAGGTTCACATTTCAAGTCGCATTAGGAAAAAGAAAACATTGGAAACTATAACTTTAGCATTTATATCTCTATGAACTTCAAAATTTTGTAGAGGGAAATGTGCTTAAGGTATAGACATCTAGGTCACACAAGTTTTTGATTGTGGTCTTGCAGAATATCACTTGCCAAATCTCAAAACAGATCAAACAAAATCATCTAAGCTGCTGCCAAATACTAAAAATGGAAAACAAAATTGAATAGAGGCCGCTTTTGATACTATTTTTGGCACACTTGACCTAAAACCATTCACACTTGCAAAAAATAGCTCACTTTTTCCCTCTGTCTCTTGACAATCACTAATGAAAAATTGATTCATTTGGAAAAACCAGTGCACTTTCTACAAGACTAGAGCACTTGCTACAAAAATGGTTGCACTTGACAAATCTTTTTTAGCACACTTGTAAGAAATCTTCTTTCACTTGTCAAAACAACTTACTTTTGTCTGAGTAATTCACCACTTTGGACAAATACATATAGAGGCCACACTTGAAAAAAATGGGTGCACTTGCTTCTAAAAATCCAACACACTTGACAACAATCTGCTCGTAGTTGACCAAATTAGTCGCTTTTGCTAAAAAACTGGCCACTTCTACTCAAAAACCATCGCTTTTGCTCTATTCTACTAAAAATCAGAAAAAATGAACTGAAGTTGGTTACAGGATCCTTGTTGAAACAAAATAATTTGAAACCAAAGATAGGTCATATAGTCCTTCATCCATCTTCAAACTCCATCCTAATTTTGGAAATCAAAATCAAAACAAACAAACTTGAGTTATTCCCTCACTCACACTTCTAAGATATCAACAGTTTCTTGAACCTCATAGCTAGTTCAAGTAAGCTTTTCCACAACATATTCTCTAGAAGAAGTGAGACATCAATCTAGTCCTTTCAGTATTTTGAGTTCCAAGAATAGTATTACCCGAAAAGAACACTCAAACCTTAGGGTCTTGAGCTTCATAACAACCATATCAAAATATCAACACTTTCACCTTATAACCATTTGGTGACTAGTTTCTCCAGTTCAACAACCAAAAATTACACCAGCTATCATACAACCACACTTTGAACTGATTAAAGGAGAACACATAGACATAGTCAATAGTTTGAGACGCTTTATATTTTAGATAAAATAAACACTCAATCGATAGAGAAATGCAACAAAAATATTAGATAAAGAGGAAGATAAAGCATACCTAGCAGCCGAAAGACTTGTGTTACCACCTCCTATGTGGAAGTAAGTATCCATCCTTCATGATCTCCGAAAAGAGAAAAATCGTTAAGTGGAAATCCATATTTGGACTTTCAAAAAACTGTCCTAGTCTAAAGATTACCAAAGGGAACATCTCGAGAACTTACCACAACTGTGACCACCGACTAAGAAATTTTTGTTTACTCTTTTCAATGGGTGAACCGCACTTGAATAATCAATAGAAAACTTAAAAAACAAATGTAATTTCCCTTTATTTAAAATATAAAATCCTAAAAATAAACGTAGTTTCGTTTTCCTTAAAATTAAAAATCCAAAAGAAAAAGAATTTTTTCATTCCATAGTTAGGATTCCCAAAATTCTCACAAAATATTGGCAGTTGTTTATGACAACTACGAGGTCACAACATAGAAAGAACATGGAATCAAACAAAAACAATGTCAACATACCACCGACAAACACCAAAAATTATGAAGGTGGGCCATGGACCTATAGGCCAAGTGGCCTTGAAACACCTCAAAAGAGACCCACATACAAAGAAAAATTTAGTGAGGAAGAAATAAACCACAAACAACAAGAAGTGATGGAACAATCAAACCAGGACCCAAAAGGAGTGGTCATAGAAGAGGTGGATACTGAGGAGGAAATAAATGATGAACTATTTCAACATTCTAACAACCCCGAGGTGCTCAAACTGATGGACAAACTGTTGAAAAAGGACCCAAATTATCACTTCTTCAAATTAGCATAGAGTGTGCTAAATTGACAATTGAATTTAATTTGGAAGCTCTTAAAGATCCTAACCTTATTCCCTTAGGTGATAACTTAGTTGTGAGACAAATATTTGAACCCACGGAGATTCCAAACATGCCACCCATATTCTCACAAAACAATGTTCAACCAATGGAAAACTCATTGTATAGAAAACTAGCTCAAACTAAACAAGCAACAGTGGCCCAACGGTATCAAGGAGGTCCATCCTAATACATACCGCAAAGCAAAAATCCTCCCCCAAGACAATACATGCCTCAAAAACACATCATATATTGATCCTTCCCAAAATGTATCAATTGAACAAGGGAAATTGCCACAACACTACCATCACCAAAGGGGGCCACATGGTCCCCTTCCTAGTCAATAGTACCAACAAATAGGTGTGCCATAGGGTACCCTTTCAAATCAACAAGGTGGGTCATATGAACCCCTTCCCAATTTTTCCTACGAACAAGGTAACCCGCTAATGCACCATTAGGGAAACCTTTAGTTTAGTTTGTCCCATCAACAAGGTAATCTACAAACACACCATCATGGAAACCTTCAGTATACTTCATCCCAACAACAAAGTGTACCATAGAGCACCATTCTTCAATCATCCCATCTACAAGGTAACCCACCAATGCACCATCAAGGAAGCCTTCATTATAATTTGTTCCAACAACATGGTGTGTCATAGGGCACCCTTCTACAGTCTTCCCATAAACAAGGTAACCCACCAATCCACCATTAGGAAAACCTTCATTATACTTCATTCCAACAAGAAGGTTTCCACAAGGTTCCCTTCCCAATTTGTCCTACCAACAAGGTAATCTGCCAACACACCATCAGGGAATCATTAACCATAGTTCAACCCAACAAGGTGTACCACAAGGTACCCTTCCCAATTCATCTCACCAACAAGGCAACCCACCAATGCACCATTAGGTAAACCTTCAGTATAGTTCACCCCAACAATAAGGAGCTAACCCTCCTTACATACAACAAGGAACTAACCCTCCTTACATCCAACAAGGAGCTAACCCTCCTTACATTAAATAAGGAGCTAATTCTCCTTGCATTCAAACAGGAGACAATCCTCCTTACATCCAATAAGGAGTTAAACCTCCTTCTACCTAACATGGTTACCAAGGTCCCGTACCTTCACAATAACCAATTTATGACCAAAACATGGTAGGACAACAAGGTTATTACACACAAGATCCCCAAACAATTGTACTAGAAATAGAGATGGAAATGAAACTATAGGCAATAAATCAAAAGATATAAGATATGCAAATAGGGAAACCAAATAAAACTTATACCCTTTGAGATATTTGTCCATTTCCTTTTGATCATTCCATCACTATGCTTCCCCTTCCAAAGAATTTCAAAATACCCAAGTTTGAAAAATACAAAGGAAAGGGAGACCCACTAGAACACGTACAAGACTTTTTGGTAGCATGCATGGAAGTACAGAACAATGACTCTTACCTCATGAGGCTCTTTCCATGAAGTCTTACTGGTCATGCCATGCAGTGGTTCACCCATCTACAACTGGGAATAAAAAGCTTTGATGAACTATCTAACCAATTTGTAGCCCATTTCTCATTCAATATAGAGCAAGACATCACCATCACAAATCTATAAAATATCAAGCAAAGTCAAGGTGAATCTTTCACCTCATACCTTCAATGATGGCAACATAAGGATAGTAAATGAAAATCACCTATTCCTGACAAGGAATTGGTTGACATATTCATTTCAAATGTCCAAGCATAATTCAACTACCAACTTACCATGCTGTGTCCTACAAAAATTGAAGACACCATTGAAAAAGGACTACACATAGAAAGGGCCCTCGTAGAAAGAGGGGTGATCAAGCTAAACAACCTGATAGACAGTTTTGTAGTTCAAATGAGAAGCCAAAAATATGTTCTAAGAACAAAAACATTAAAAATGATGGGGTAGTGGATGCTATAGTAGTATGGAATATATAAAATTCTAATGTACCTCAAAACGAACCTCAAGTTGCACAAAAAAACCAACTTACCTATCCCCAAAACAAGCACTTGTAGTCAACCAAAAAATGAATAAAGGAGGGCAACAAAGGCAATAAGATAACCCAAGAAGGAAGTTCATTGTATTATGAGAGTTACTTGAGATAATCATGCATAGGATAGTACAAAAAAACCTCATCAAGGTCAATGATCACCCAAATTATGAGGATCCAAGCTTCAAAACACCATGGTACAATGAGAAGGACTTGTACGAATTCCATAAAATCAAAGGACACACAACAAACAATTGCATGAGACTCAAGCACCTCATCCAAGAATTGATAGACAAAGGAGAAGTAGATGTCAAACTTCATCCTAGAAATAAGGACCTTTAGATATACACAAACCCAATCCCAAACCATGCTAAACGGAATGAAAAAGGAAAGGACCAAGACTACCACAATGCTAACTACACATATGGTGACATAGTTTTAGGTACCCCCTCTTAAGCAGACAATGCTAGGGTAGATTTAGTGACTATATGAGGTGAGACAATGACTACAATGTAACTACCCATAGAGGGAGAGTTACAATACAAGGAGCCCCACCCAAACCCACAATTAATTCATCAAACGATTACAACATTGTGGAACAGTTGAAGAAGACTCCTGCCATAATCTCAATCCTATAATTTCTAAAACTATCACTCACACATAGGAAGATATTGAAAAAACCATTGGAATAATCAATCCATAATGACCTCGATCCTAATCAGTTCCAAGCCATGGTTGGAAAAATCAAGGCCAATAACCATTTTGTCTTTTTTGAGAAATACCTTCCATAAAAGTCATTCCACAACCAAGTCCTCTACATAGAGGTTGGTGTCCACAAGAACATGGTAAAGAGAGTGTTGATAGATAATGGTGCAGGTCTAAACATTTTTACCTTAAATTTTTTCAAACAGTTGGGGTATCCTGATGATGCAATAGATAAAGCAAGGAGCATTACTATAAGGTCCTATGATGACCTTGAAAGGAATTCAAAAGGAACAGTCAAACTACTAGTGTAGATATGACTAGCCACCATGGAAACCACATGTCAAGTACTTGACCTTGAATTTCCATATAACCTCCTCTTAGGACACCCTTGGATTCATACATTACAAGATATTCCTTCAAGCTTCCACCAATGTCTAAAGTTCCCTCATGAAGGAAAGGAGGTGACATTATATGACGATCCTCAAAACCTTCCACTTTTGTGCAAAGTTGGAGGAGAAGTACAATAAAATCCAATGTATACCCAGTAGTGATATATCCTTCCATTCATTCTCATATGTTGACCCTTCCACACTACCCTCAACCTCAATCAAACCAGCATCAAGTGAGCAACAAAAAACAAAAACCAAGGTTAAAGTACTTGATAAGGGTAATGGGAATTATCACTTTAACCAAGAATTTTGTATTTGTATGCTCCCACTGACACCCAAGGTTTATAGAGGATTGAAGGAGATCAAATATGTCCAAGCAGTAGCAATGGTAGCTAAGCCCACCATTTTCACCAAATGGGGAGAAATGAAAGATGAAGAGATATTAAAAGAATACTTTTGATATATGATCTATAAAGAGGACCAAAAGGAGCTAGAAAAACCACAAACCCTTATAATAGACTCTAACAGTAAAGGCTATCAGTTAGCTAAATATATGGGATATAGTGGAATAGGTGGAATTGGGCTACACAAACAAGGCTGATGGGATCCTATCATAGTAGAATAGAGAAAGAAAAGTATGGGACTAGGCTATGATTCAAAAGACATGGTTACTCTAAAAACTAGACATGCCTCTTTTAAGAAACAAGTGGCTTCAGTTAGTGTTAAAACAATGGATATGTACCATTATATAGACAATGATTTACCCATTAAGGACTTTTTTGAAATATTTTACATTAGTACAATCCTTACCCAACCTATCAAAACTATCCCTTACATCTATTATTATTTCAAAATTGACTCTAACAAGTACAAATGGGATTCTCCTTCCTTTTTCACTGGATATGGTTCCCTCATCTTTAGTGATGATGACCGAGACACCCAATGGAAAAATGATACCAAAGCCATATTAACCATCTCAACAAGATTTGTAAGCTTTATAGATAATGACGATATCCTACCCCTCTACTACCCTCAATTGATAGATTGGGACCAACAACAACATACACCTATTTTGGATCAGTTCCAAAATGATGAAGCAATCGTTGAGTTTATGGGACTTTGAATAGAAATACTAGTAGGAGATCACAAAGCAGGGTTCGTCATGGAATTCAAACAAGATACATATTTTTGTGGAGAGATTGAATCTTCTAGCCGTAAAAATGAAAAATATAATACAAAAGTAAACATACGATCCCCTAGAGAAAACCACAATGTGGCTCTATTGGATCCTGAAAGGAAGAAAATAAAGGACACATTCGAAGGTGAAAACCTCATCGAGGCACTTGAGGATGGAGGGTTCAATCTCCCTATTCTAAATACCAAGAAAGATCAATGCTCCTAGTAGAAGAAGAAGAGTCCATAAATGTTGGCACAACAAAGAACCCAAAGATCGCATACCATGTGACATCACTTGATCCCAAAGAGAAATAAAATTTCACAACATTCATTAGCAACAAAAAGGTAAAATTTTCCTAGACCTATGCTGACATGTCTAAGCTAGATCCTACATTAGTGGTACATAATTTAGCTGTAGTCCCTATAGAAAAACCTATGAAGAAAAAGTTAAGGAAGATGCATCCTCAAATAACATTATTGGTAAAGGTAGAGCTAAATAAATTACTAGCTGTGGGTTTCATTAGACCCATCGATTATCTGGAATGGATATCGAATCTAGTACCAGTGCTAAAACCAATTAGGGGCATACAGATCTGCACAGACTTTTGAGACCTAAACAAAGCTTGTCCAAACCTGATGACTTTCCACTACCAAACATTGAAATGATAGTGGATCTAATAGAAGGGCATGTGATGCTATCTTTAATGGATGGTTTCTCTAGGTATAACTAGATAAAAATATCCCCTGATGATCAAAACAAAATGATATTGACTTGTGCTTGGGGGACCTTCTATTGGAATGTAATGCCATTTGGTCTAAATAACATAGGAGCAATATATCAAAGAGAAATGTAAACCATATTCCATGATATGCTATATTGTATGTGGATGATGTTTTAGCAAAATTCATCAAAAGGAAAGATCACTTGTCAAATATTGCAAGGGTGTTTGATAGGATAAAACAATATAATTTGAGACTCAACCCAAAAAAGTATCTTTGGAGTAACATCTAGAAAGCTACTAGGGTATATAGTGTTAAGAAGGGGTATTGAAGTAGATCCCATAAAAGTAAAATCAATATTAAAGATGCCTTCACCAAAGACATTAAAGAAATTGACAATTTTATAGGGAAAGCTACAATTTATCAAGCGATTTATCACACAACTAGCAGATAAATGTCACCATTTCACTCATCTCCTGCACAAGGAAATCACCTTCAAGTTGGATGGGAGATGTGACTAGGCATTCCAGCAAGTTAAAGAATACCTACTTACTCCTCCTATCTTGATGCTACCTATTCCAGAAAAAGAAATGATACTTTATGTATCTACCACACAGGCAATGTTGGGAGTTGTTCTAGCCCAACTAGATGATAACAACAAAGGAAGAGTGGTCTACTACATTAGTCGAATGTTGGTGGGCTACGATTTAAAATAATCGCCCATAGAAAGATCATGTCTCTCAATAATATTTATGACTCAAAAGCTAAGACACTATATTTTAAACAAAAAGGTGAATTTGATTTCCAAGATAGACTTGTTAAAATACCTACTATAAAAAGTAGCCTTAATGGGTAGAATTTATAAATGGGTAGTGATTTTGAGTGAATTCGACATAGAGTATATGGATAGAAGATCCATCAAGGGAAAAATCATAGCAGACCAGATAGTAGAGGCATCGATGGAGGATCATAAGCCTCTCATAGTGGACTTCCCCTATGAGAGTATATTACTAATAGAACAAACAAGCCATTGGACCTTTTATTTTGACAGGTTCCACACTCAACATGGCTCTGGAGTAGGTATTTTAATTCTCACACCACAGGGAGATAGTATACCCAAGGAATATATAATTTCTTTCCCATGCATGAACAATATATTAGAATACTAAGCTCTAATCACAAGGCTGAAGATGGCTATTGAGTGGAGAATAAAGGAATTAAGGTCTTTAAAGACTCTAAGCTAGTGATCAGACAAGTGAATGATGAATACCAAACAAAGGTGAAAAAATGATGTCATATAAAAGAATGGTGGATAGCTTTAAGGAATATTTTGTCACAATAACCTTTGAATAGATTCCTCGAATCAACAACGGAGCAACCGATGCCATGGAAATAATAGGCTTGCTTCTTGATATTCCATAGAATATTACCAAGTATGAGTTCCTTGTAGAGAAATTGATCCTACCAGCATTTGACATCCCAAAATCAGAATAAGTATGTGTTTTTGGTCCTAGTTCCCCATCGTACCAAGATGAATTTGATTACATCTAACATGGTATTATACCACTTGACTTGAAAAACACCCAAAATAAGACCTTTAACCATAAGACTTCTCAACTTATGATCCTAGGAGATACACTATATTGTCACAGTCTAGATGGTATGTTACTCTGATGTCTTAATGTAGAAGAAGCACAAATGGCCTTACAAGAGGTACACAAAGGTATTTGTGGGTCACACTCTAGTGGACACAACCTACTCCAAAAGTTACTAAGAACAAGGTACTATTGGCCATCCATGGAGAAATATTATATTTAGTATTATGAAAGTTCCATCAATGCTAGCAACATAGTGAACTCATTCATGCACCAACATAGGAGTTGAGACCCATCACAACACCATGGCCATTTTTGCAATGGGGATTAGACCTGGTAGGTAATATTTCTCCTACTTCCTCTAACAAACATAAGTTTATAATTGCTACAATAGAGTACTTCACCAAATGGATAGAAGCAATTTCAATTACCTACATCACCAAAAAATAGATATCAAAATTTATTTTGAATTATCTGATTTGTAGGTATGGAATTCCCCAAACAATTATAATAGACAATGGAACCCCATTCAAGAATCAAGATGTCCAAGAAATGTGTTCCAAATTCTTTATCCAACATAGATTCTCCAAACCCTATTACCCCCAAGGAAATGGTCAGGCTGAAGTGTCCAACAAAACCATCTTGAAAATACTAAAGAAGAGTGTTAATGACACCAACCGTGATTGAAATTTGTAGCTAAACCTAGCCATATGGACTTACTGAACCAGCATCAGAACACCTATAGGTGCCACACCATTCTCCTTGGTCTATGGATCAGAAGTTGTCTTACCTATCGAGGTTGAAATCCCCTCATTGTGAATCTCACTAAAAGGCATGGTTAGCAACGAAGAGTATCAGGTATCCCAATTAAATGAGTTGGAGCTCTTAGATGAAATATGGTTGAGCACATTAAACCATCTTCAAGTTTATCAAAATTAGCTCAAACAAATCTATGATAAAAAGATAAAAGATAGAAACTTTTAGGTTGGTGGCTTGGTCCTCAAAGAAAATCAGAAGGTACAATTGAATCAAGATGCAAAAGGAAAATTTGAACCCAATTGGTTAGGCCCATTTATCATCACAAAAGCTATGGTTATGGAGCTTACCAATTACCTACTCCTGAAGGAGAACCCTTAGTTGAACCATTGAACAACAACCACCTCAAGAATTTTTATACATAAATCACATCAGAATACCCCAGGAAAAAGGGTAAAAATACAAAAAAATAAAAAAGATTAAAAAAGAAAAAAAGTAAGAAAAATAGTAAAGAAAAATAAAACATTATTTTAGTGAAGATCACTTTTGTGGCACTTCTAGAGCAGGTACCATAGTGAAAACCTAGAAAATAGGCACTATGTTTGAATAGTAATTGCATTGTTATCTATTGGTACTATCCACAACACCCACCCATTCATCTCATAATAAAACATATGTCCAACCATGACTTGGTATTGATTTAGGAAAGTAGTATTGTCTCCAACTGGGGGAAATTTCTTGAAGTTGGTCATGGATTAGACCTTTGTGTGACCTATCATGATCAAAAACAAAAAATAAAAAAACATCTGAAAAACAATAAAAATTAAAATAACAACTTTGGATTATTCCTTCACTCAAAAAATCTAAGATATCGACATTTTATTGAACATCATAGCTAGTTCAAGTAGATTTCCCACAACATATCCTCTAGAAACAAAAGTGGAATATCAGTCCAAGTTATCAATGTTGTTTAAAATCCAAAAAAATAGTTATGCTCTGAGTCAACCAGTCAAACCACATGGTCTTTGTGTGTACAACATAGCCAAGGCTTATCTTTGATCAACCCCCAATGCCTTAGGTCAGGACCATTAGGTTTTTATCATACTTTATTTCAACTTGGTAAAAAAATTCATAATCCTAAAACATTCACAAACCATAAAATCCAAAAACATTCAAAAAACATAAAATACCAAAAACATGTTCACATCAAACCAAGCAAATTAAGAGCCTCTTCGTGTACAATGTAGGCAAGGATTATCTTTGATGAGCCCTCGAGGCCCTAGGTTAGTCCCCTGAAAACAACAAAATCAACATCATAAAACTCAGAAAAATAAAAAAATTGTAACTCCATCAACACAATCCACAATAAAAATTTCACCCATAACGTCATCTTCATCCTTTGAAAAAATGGACAAACAAATAGAGCAAACATCAAAAGATATAAATTTCAAGCAAACAATCACGAAGCTTTGATTACAAAATAGATGAAAACAAGGCCAAAGTATTAACTACCTATCTTTTTGATAAGTCACCAACAACTTGAGGTATGCCTTAATGGATCCATTCCTATGATATACATGATCAACACTGAATAATAGCCCCACCCCAAACAGATATGACAAGTGATACTACAACTTTGTTTTTTTATCTTTTTATAGTCTCATTTTTATGATTTATTTTATTGACTCATTCCTAGGATCTCTTGGGGATGTCCATAAGGATTTAGAGAAGAAGGAATTGGGGTAATTGAGCATCATTTCAGTTTGTTATTTGTAAGATATTTTTTCGATACTATCATGGTGGATACTTTCTTTATTGAGTGTATGGAAGTTGTTTTGAGATAATTCGTGTAGAAATTGCATGTTAGGTATTTCATACCTCTATGTGTAACTAGTCCGAAAGGTTTTAACACAACTCAATCATATATTTTTAAAAAAGTTTCCATATGTCTGGTATGAGCAAGAATACTCTTTATATGTCGAGTCAAATTCCACTCAATGGATACAATGTCACCTTGGTTATTAATACCTTGGTGCATATTATTCATTTTCTACATCAAAAGGGATTGTTAAAAATGTGAAGCCTCCAAGCAAAGCGAGAGTAACTCATCAAAAACTAGTTCATCATATTTCTATCCATCATCAAATATATCTTCTAACTAACATTCATCTTGCATCATAATATTATTAGTACCACATCCATCTTCCATTCATAATGTCATCAAAACATATCATGATGATAATAAAGCAAGGAAAACATCATGTATCATGTATAAGAAATATATCCATCATATATCACCATTCATCATATACATAATAAAACATCATATGAAATAAAATATGATCAATCCATCCATCCACATCATATGCATACATCAAAAAAGTACAAAAACATGTATAAACATACATCATCACATCGTTATCTATAATCATCACATAGCACATAATGATGCCAAATCGAAGTGTTTATATCTCATATATATTATCATCAAAAAAAGGAGAATGTCATAGTACATCATCATCAATGAAGCATATGTGATAGGATAATACAAAATAATACATATATACGAGGCCTCGACTAGGCTGATGAATATATATACAAAATCATGTCTGCAATATAAGTCTCTGAATAACAAAGATCAAAGTACAAATATAACACTCCCTAGTAGGAAGATGACTCTAAAGACTAGGCTATGGATAACCCTCTAGATCTAGCTTTCTAATAGAATGACCACTTGACTTGGTACCACCCCTTGCAAAACTAGGCTCTCCAATCCATGGATGTTGTTGTCCTCTAGAAATAGAGGCCTCATATAGTGTCTAATAATATGTAGACATCTATAAAAATTGATCTCACTCAGATCATATGCTATCATGCTCTGTCCTCAGACTATCCCTCTCAATGGTAGCAACCTACAACTGTGTCTCAACAATGATACGATGCCCAATCTCTGTATCTTGCTCCACCTAGAAGCCATCTCTCTCCTATCGAGTAGTGTCTCTCTCTATTGTCAATATGGAAATTTGTGCCTCTACGGCCTATCACCACACTATCTTTGCACCAAATTGTGTACCTCCATCCTTAGGTGGTGGAGGGGGACCTGGAACTTATCCCTAATATTGCATTTGATCACCCTCGATACCATATTGTTGAGCCCTACCAAGCTAATCTACTAAGATCTCCAAGTGTTGTCTCTCTCCTCACTGACCTATGATGTATGCCCTACCCACTATGGGATCATCACCTGAATCTATGAATCTCAAAGGGATACATCATGCCCACCATTGATCCTAATCAAAAGTAATATGTGGATCAGCTAAGCCCACTGACCAACCCCATCCAACTAGGGCAAGAGATCTAATGAAGCAACAACAACATCTCGATTGACCTACAAACTCTAGACACAAACTTCTTTGGTGGTTCGACCAAACCGAGCCTCATAGGTATCCGAAAAGCAACCTTGTCTCTCTCCAAACTGCCTACAAACCCTGTTAGGAAGATATTTGTTTAAAATAGAGTGTTTGCAACCAATCAATCTTCTAATTTGTCTATAGTATACCAAATTCTCCTAATCATTACTTTGCGCCTCACATTCCATATATGATCTCCACACAAAACCTGGCATGTCATCAAATATACAGTGCCAGTAGGAAAGCTACCTAGTCGATGTATAATGTAGAAAATATCCATTTCAATAAGAGTATGGATCCTCAATAGTACAATCCAATATACCATTAGGTTGAGTCACTAAGATATGCTCCCAGGCCCATACATGGAGAAGAAAAATATTGATGAAAATAGATTTCCCACCTTGATATGCAACCTCATGCATATCTCTATATAGGTGGGCAATAAGACATGGAAACCATGCATATCTAGTCCCATGCTCTAACATATGCTAGATGCATATACCCCATCCCATAGGAAATTGACAACCTCTCCTATTAGGAACAACCAACCCTGACACCAAACCATAGAGAACAAGAGAAACAAGATCTGCAGTACCAACAAAATATGATAAAACTATCTCTAACTATCAAACCTCTAGATGTCTCACACCAAGAATATAGAAAATAACATGAGTGAACCATCAAACAGAGTATGTAATGAAATCACCATGAGTAGGAATGCATAGGATCCTCCACACATCCTCAAGTGTAATGGTGGCCTCCTCGGTAGGTAGATGAAATGAAGAGATCTTCGAGTGCCACCTCTTCATGAGAACAGTCATCATCACACTGTGACATCTGATGGTGGGAATGTAAAAAATGTGTTGCAACCTAACAACATCTAATAAATCATGCTCTAGCTCATGAAACCTAGCGATTGAGTCAAATAGATCACACGATCGTCACTCCCTCAACTGAACTGGATAAGGACTACCTACAATCATTCAACCCATGATATTAAGGGTTCACTCTGAAATTTTAGCAAAAAAAATGAACAATTTCAAAGGTGAGAGAATCAAAAGAAAATAAGTTTTACAAAAGGAAAAAATTATCACAAAAGCAACCAAAACAGTGACAAGCAATCAAAAGCACAAAAAATGAGCAGGCGCTAATGCATAAAAATAGGTCAAAAGTGCAAAAAGAGAGCAAGTGCACAAAAAAATAGAAAAAGTGTCCAATTCACAATGTCAAAAGCACCCAAATCAATGTAAAAGTACCAAAATCCTAAATCTAGTGCTTTTGACTAATATGACTTCATGCGTTAATTACGAAAACATGAAAATATGAAAGCAAAAATTGAGAGGGTACATACTAGGGCACCAATGCTTGCAGGCCATCCAAACTCCTGAAATGAGTCTACATGATTTGGGGCTCCTCGAATCCTCAGCATAGCTCCTCGACAACTGAAAAAATGAGAAAATCAGAGGCAATAAATCACTATAGAATCAAAGTGAAAATGAGGTAATTAGACCCTTAATTACCTATTTTAACCCCCCAAAACCCTAATTTTTACTTAGGAAACCTTTCTAGGTTAAAATTAGGATCTCTCAAGAATAGTTGAACGAGCAACAGAAGACCTATAGACTTAATTTTTCATCCTCTAAACATCAAAACTAAAATAGAACAATGTCGTGAGCCTGACCTCAAAATTGAATGTTTTGACGAACCTCTCAAGGGGACAACACAAAGTCCTACCATCATTCTGCTGACTTTTGGGGCATATAATTCTTTTTTTCAAAAACTTGATCTTAATATTAGAATTTTTGAAACAAAGCAACTAGTACTTTGTCTCAAAGAGGGGAAAAATGTAGACATGTAAAATTGACCTAACACTTAACACACACCTTAAATGACATTTTCGTATCATCGACATCATTATTATCAAATATCCTTGGATTTCACATTAAAAGCATCAAATACCCCTAATTTCTACTATTAATTGAATAACTATACATTATTTAATTAATTCACTTTTTCACCATTTTTGATGAATTAAATAAATTTTATTTATTTAATAATGTCCTAAATCCCCTAAGTCGATTAAATAATTAAAACATAATAATTTTAATTATGTCACCTTTCCCCCAAAATTGAATAAAACTATTCAAAACATCAAGAAAAATCAAATCAAACAAATGCAACTTTATTTGTAAAAGTCAAACTTAATTTGCACATTCAACTCCAAAAAGAGTTAATTAATTAATTATCCTCACCTACTTTTCTAATTGAGTAAATTATGGTCCCTTTATTTTTCAATCTATTTCTTGATTGATCAATCTATTTCCTGATTGATCAATCTATTTCCTAACTGATCAATCTATACTCCTAATAGATCAATTTGTTCCTTAATCACATTAATTACGTAATCTATTTGCACAGATTATGCCCATCTAAATCTGACATGGGATGGTAACCTTTCAATTATTTTTGAATTCATTTTGATATTGTAGGATCTCATTGTGTGTTCTCAATAGCTTAGAAAGCTTCATTTCATGAGTTAAGGAATGAATCTTGATTGTTGTTTTTGATTTAGATTAGTTTCTATTCAATGAAATTATCTTGTTTACACTTACATATTTTCCCCCTCACACATTTGGAACACCTTGATGGAATTGAAGTTAGCCAATTGTAAATGTATATCCTACTCTAGGTAGTTGAAGAAATCAATCTAGAGAATTTCTCCACTTGGAGCTTAAAACACTCTATATGTCATCAAGTTGCTTTTTTTAGATGTTCTAATTATTCTTAATCTCAAGAATATATGCTACCATGATATAAATATCATAGTATTGGTCTTCAATTGGTTTAGTTGCATAGGGAACTTAATGGGATTCTTTACAAGTTATTTTGGGAACAACACCTTTAGGAAATTTTGATGCCAAGAATTTTTTTGGGAGCTAATTCATAATAATTTATATGTATTGATAATTTTTGGGTGGTGGTGGATGGTAGTTACTAGGTACCTAGCTAGGATTGAAGTCCAAATCTAGTTGATATATTTTCTTGCAATATCTAGGGGAAACTATTGAAATCTTGCATTTCTATGTCTAAAGGTACCCTCACTTAGAGAAGTTGTGGTATTAGAAAGCATAATATCACATATTAAATCAATATCATCTTTAACTATATCTCTCTTAACTATATTCTAGAAAGGAATAGGGTTACTTGGTATGGTAATCGGCTTGATTTGATATATCATTGTGAATGGAGAATTGAGCTCTAGGATGGTGACCTCTTTTCTATATGGTGGCATTAGAGGAGGCAACAAATTTAAAATGGTCCTTTTTCTTTTTCTCCTTTTGTCATTGTTGTAGTAGTTGTAGCTTAGTATCACTATGAATCTTGAGATACTTGTAGATGATATGGTGGATGCACACAAATACTGTAAGTTGACACATTTAATAATCTCCTCTTTTTATTTTAGTGAAACAAGTCTTGCAATCGCCAAATGTGGAAATGGCTAAGGGATCTTGAATTTATCGGTTCAAGGGTGATGATAAAATAGTTTCTAACTAGATCTAAAATAACCTAGTTATGGAGGTCATTGAATTTGAGGAAAATTTAAATTTAAATGTTTATGCTTTTTGATTGGTAGGTGTAGATATTTTTGACCTACTAGTTTTCCCTCAAGGATGATCCATATTCCTTGGTGAATTTGGTTGTGAATTTCCACCCTCTTCAACCATCAGGTTGTTACATTTTGTGGAGGTTTGAGTAACATTGACCTTTTTGTTCATATAGAAAAAGTTGAAGCCTCCCCCCACAATTTTGAAGTCATGGGATTTTCCTTCAAATTTTGATATCTTTTGAAGTAATGATCTTGCTATTAAATAAAAAAGAAATCAATGGGTCACACAATATTGAAAGGTTATCAATCATAATAGGATAAAGGTATTGCACCATTGGATGAATCTAAGATGATTTGGTAATCAACAATCTTGCAAGGATTTTTTCCAATAAGAGGTAGTGAGAGGTAGGCCCCACAACAAGTATGTGTTGCATTCTCGTATTCCCAAAAGATTTCTAGTTTTGACAAGGAAATGAATATTGTAATTGGTAGATAAATATCCATGTCGATATGGTGGGCCCTCACCTAGGAGAAAGATAATTTAAAGAAATTATGAAGCAAGTTATCAAAGCCATTCGATCAAGGAAGAAAATCAATGGCTCTCCCAACCCCAAAGGTTGTATGTTTTGAAAAAAATCATTTTTTTTAGGAATGGCTCAAAGAATCCATGTGAGAAACAAGTGACCCCATCAGAAGAAAATAAATAATAAAGGTTGACCCCACTAAAAACATGTAGGATCATCATGCTCTTAGTTGGAACCACTAGTTTTAACAATATTACTTATTGTACCATTAGAGGAGAGATGTAAGTGTCATAGAAAAATTTAAATGCATAAGAGCCATTTGATTCCACTAATTGAAGGATAAGAAATCATGCCAATTTTTTCATGTCAAAACTAATTTGGTTTTATTTTTTGTATTAATGATCAAATGTTGAAAATTAAACTGCAATGATTTTGTAAAATTATGAAGCACCAACTCAAAGGGAAGATTTTGGTATAGCATTCATTATATAATGATGCTTATTTTGAATGAATGGGGTGTTGGAGTTGATTTTTGAATCACAAAAAATCCTAGAAACCACTTGCAACCAAAAAAACTATCACAAAGAGAAAAACAAAGATTTTTTTTTTTTATGTAAGCTTTGAGAATTACATTTGATCAACAATTTTTTTTAATGATTATAATATACAATAGTGAATCCTTATAAAAATAAAAAATAGCCTTAGATGAAACCCTAGGTGGGGATAAAATTAGATCATGAAATGTGTCCTCATCCTATGCTATGAGACAAAAAAACACATGAAGTAAGTTTAGGTTAAGTATGCCAACATGAAAAGGGTACCTAATAATTAATTAATTAGGTTATTTTCTTATTTTACTCTAATAGGAGAAGACATGGAGACTAGAGAATGTAGTATAATACATTTTAGGAGATAAATATTTTTTTGTAGATTGGAAAATTAGAAAATATGTCTGTGATCTCTACTTGATTTCATATTGTCCTTGAATGTATACATGAGACTATTTTGATTATATTTTGATGTCAATAGTTGATAAATGAATAGAGGTGGTTCAATGTGTTTGTCTAAAAATTCTAATTTTGGTTATTGCATCTTGTTTCTTTCCTAGATTTACATTCATAAAGTTCTTTCATTTCTTTGGGTAATGATCATGCACATTCTCTTACTCCTTATTTACACAGTATTCAGTGCTTAAATGGATTTTGAATCTCATGAATAAACTTTATACTAATGATTATGTTTGTGTATTTTAAAATAATGGTTTGTTGCCTCTAATCCCTTAAACATGCATATGTTTTCTCTCTAATATTGTGTTATAATTTCATGATTAATACAAAAGTGTTTTACCATATTATAATACTATAATTCACTACCTTTGGTGCATCACCTTTTAGAGTAAGATATTTTAATAATTCCTCTCCGCTTTTCATCTCAAAGTATAAGGGGGTTAGTAAACTAGTACATGTAGAGATAACTTCTGAAATATTAGAGGTTGCTGATTAGGCCTTATCCTATGTTCACAAAAATTCCCCTTGTTGGTATAGATTTACTTGAGCTAGTTCAAATTTATTGATTAATAATATTTTTAGCATGCCTAGTGGGACTCACAAAAAACATAACATAATTAGGATACATCCGTATATTATTTATTTGTAGGATCTCTTACTTATAAGAATAAGAGGCTACTAACTAAATCTATTGTGGCTAACTAGATGTTCTAGTTCCACCTATAGTTATTCCTACAAGTAAAAGAGTTGTCTAGTAAAATATTTTGTCATCTCTAGGATCTCCAATGTTAAACCTAGTAGCTCCATGAAACTTTGTAAACTGGAATTATACTAGTCCTTTGATTCTACCAACTCTACCAACCACATGGGACCCAATTATTGTGAATTATCTCAAATATTTACCAAATTTTATGGGAGAAGATTTCAAAAATCATGCAAAACATCTACAATATAGCATAGATATATACAGTTTGCATTATATTACATAATAAAATATTGCACTATGATTGCTCGCTACTTCCTTCAGGGAAAATACTAGATTGGTATAAATCACTAGCCCCAAATTTTATAGCTACTTGGGATCAAATCAAAGATGCTTTCTTTGATAATTTTAAAGAAAAGGGAAAAAAATATTTGTTGTTGTAACTTCTTATAACATTAAAGAGAGCTCCTCTTGAAGCTATTACTAAATTCAGTACTAGGTTTCAAAAAAATTGGGAAAGAAACTATTTTTGGATTCCCTACAACAAAGATGGTCTTTGTATTTTATTTTAGATGTTTAATTCTTCTATATCTTTGATGATCTAGTCCCTTGAAGGGAAAACTATACCAACATCATATGAATTTATAGTGAGGGTATATAACAACTTCATAGCTATTGGGATACTTCCCATAGACTGTTGGTTTCTATGTTCCTTAAATTTTCACTTCTACCCCACAAGGAAGTGGCCAATTAGACTCTAGGAATGTCTCAAGATCCTCCTTCCATGCATATCTATCCAACAAGAAACACATCCTTAACATCCAAATCTTTTGAGATGGACAACATGAATAAAATATCGTATAGGTTCTCAAATTAAATCAAAAACATGAAAATAAGAAAAATTATATATCCAAAGTCTCCATATCAAATAAATCAAGGAATGCGACTCCTCATATCCACCAAAAGGTACTAGAATCAATAATATCAAGGGTTAGGCCAATATTCAACATGAATTTAAATCAATTGTTTCTTGTAATTCTTGGAAGTTTGGATATTGTTGGAAACTTGTTTTTTCATTGATTTCAACAGAGCATTGTTGCATTGATGTCAACCCCTGAGGAAGTAAATATGCTGGTTACATTGTGTTGTCATTAGTATAATCACTAGTGTCAACCTATAAAGTAGTAATGATGAGTAAAGATTATGGATATCAACATATTGCGTGGTTGAGATACTAAGAAGGTGTTGTAGATGTCTAGTTGGTGTTTGTGGTTCTTGGTTTCCAAGTGATTTTGAGAAAATTTGAATAAAAGAGAGTTTAGTGTGACAAAGTGTTGTTTAGTGTTTGCCTCCAAATTTCTTAATGCTTGAAGATATGCCCATTTTATTTGGTATTGATTATTAGATATTAAAAGGTTTCATATCCAAAGGTTTGGGTTCTAGATCATTCTGTAGTGGAAGATTTGTTTGACAATATGTCTATCTAGTAAAATATGGTGTCTGGGAGAAATGAGATTGCTCCACATTTCTCTGCAGTAAAGTTTTTGGTGTTTTATATCTAGGAACATTCTTATCATGTTTGTATCTACCTTCCCTTGAAGTTTCAGGTTTTGAGTTGTTCTGCAAGGTTTTTTGATGTGTTGGATGTATGTGCCAGTATGTTAGGTTGTACAAAATGAAGGTGTTCTTGAGTTTCAGGTGGTTGCAGTGATTTTACAATATAATCTGATGGTAATGGAGTATTTTGAGTTGTTGTATGAATAGTTTTGAGTTTTATTGTGTGGTATTAAATATTTTTCCATATATTAAGAGGTTTGTTTTGAGTCGATTGTTAGTGTCAGTGCAAGTTTGGCTGATCTAGCATGCTAGCACTAATTACAGAGGATAATTATTGATTGAGGAAGTGTTGAGAAGTGTTTTTGTGTAGATTTGGATCCAAATTTGATGCAGATAAGGGGTGGTTATCCTAAAACTGATCTAAAACAAACAACTCTTCAAGTTCTCAAGCATTAAATGATGGGTTTCTTTACCTAGGTCTCCTAACTCCTAGTAGCACTCCATAATCTATTTTTCCAACATAATTTTAAAACTACACCTCATAACAAAAATATAATTACATATTTAGATACCCTTTATTCCCTTTAACAACATATATCAATTTTAGGTGGGGGTTTTTGGAACACAAAGGCCAAATTTCTACTGCCATGCTTTGAATTAGGCCTAATTAGGCTTCTCCTACTAGGTCAAAACAAGGTCCTTGCACTCTAGACTTAAAAAATCCTTTCCAATGGCTAAAACATGTTTTATGAAATATTAAAACACCATTCCAATCAATTCCAACCAATTTTTAATATTTATACTTCAAACCCTAAGCCCTATGCACTTTCAAGCCTAAAAAATGAGGTTAATTAGGCTACGACATCACAAAAATTGCTCTCAATGCCATACCCTGCTCTTGGAAGTTTGTAGACAACAAAAAAACCTTAACCCCATAAATTCCACCAAGTTTCATGAGGTTTCATTAGTGGAATGGTGAGATTTTCATTTTTCTTCCCTTCATGGCAATTATCCAAGGGTTTCTGACCAGTTTTAGTAAATTTGCTATAAAATTATCAAATCTTAATGAAATTCAATGAAACAAAGTGAAAATGAAATTAGACTCAGTGATTCATCAATCCCAACTAGTTTTAGATCATTCTAGATCTATGTAGAATAGTACACAAGCCTAGAGCAGCAAAATAACATTCAAAAATGCAAGAACAAAGTTATTTTTTTATTGATTTTTCTTCAAGATATAATTGCCAAACTTGGCTCCGACCTTCCCAAGTATCTTTAAACATTTTACAATGGTTTAAAAATTCCATTTTAATTCCAACCATATAAATTCTTCAATTACAATCGATGATTCTTCACATTCACTCTTTTTGCACTTTTACAACATTTGTGTAAACTTGACAACTTTATGCAGCTTGACTTGCCAATCCACCTAATGAGCTAATATTGACTCAAACACACCTGATATGGTCTTAAATGACCTTATTACGTACAAAAATATCAAACCAAGAAAATTTTTTAACATTCACCTACTAGACCTAAGGTGCTCCTGCACCACAATTAATTAGTATCATGGTTTGGATTCATTTATTTATATTGTGGTAGTGTTTGGTGTTGACCTATTCGGTGTTACATGGTAGAGGTGTATTTGTTTCATTAAGGCCAACATAATTGATATTTTTTTAGGTCATGAAGGGCATAAATTCAAGGTGAATTGTTGTATGGATTAAGTGAAGAGTGTGTGGTGTGAAAGATGTGAATGTGATCAAGTGTGTTGATCTAAGTGCAAGACTTAATGCTTATGAAATCCTAATGCAATGAGTAGAAGGTGTCTACATATTAGTTTATTTGATCTATTGTTTGTGCTTTAGTGGAACTATACCTTTGGCATATGAGAGATGTAATATTATTAGTTCAAATTGGCAATGATCCACCCCTTCTTTCTTCTTTCTTCTAGATAGTGAGCCACTAGTAGTGAGCCTTTCTTTATTTTTTTGGGAAATAAGCCCTTGATAGTGAGCCTTATTGTATTCAGTGTTGCAATTCATATATTAATGAGCTAATCCTCAATTTGGTTTTTCCCTTATTGGGTTTTCCACATAAATCTAGTGTTCTTGTGTTTTTAATGTTTTTGTATTACTACTTTACATGTTTACATTCTATTAATGCATGTTAAGGTTTTAATGGTGCACAAGGCTTTAAGAACTAATATAGATCCAAATGTTAATGAGGGTTTCTAATGTATTAAAAGTGTACAACTAATTCACCTCCTCTTAGTTTTCATGTGTATCTTACAATTTGTATCAAAGATGTGGTTCATTGGAAGAATCTTAACTGCTTGAGGTAGATCTAGATGGTGCATAGTAAAGGTGTGAAAGCTCCCTTGTTTTATGGAATGAATTATACCTATTGGAAAGCTAGGATGGAGTATTTCTTAGTCTCCCTTGGATTTGGTGTTTTGCAGTATATTGAAAGAGGTTATACTATTCCTACAAATGGACCATCAACTGATGATGAGATCAAGGCATATAAGAACAATGAAAAAGAAAGGAATGCAATCTTGAGTGGTCTTACTAATTTTGAACTTATGAAGGTTATAAGCTATGAGTTTGCTAAAGATGTTTAGACAAAGTTGGAAGAAATCTATGAAGGAGATGGAAAGGTTATAAAAGAGAAGATGTAGATCTAAAAAGTCAAATTTGAAACCCTAAGGATGTTTGAAGATGAAGATATTTTTGCATACATGCTCAAAGTTGACGAAGTTGTCAATGCCATCAATGGTCTTGGTGGAAATCCAGATGAAAGAAAAGTGGTGAGAAAGGTATTAAGAACTCTACCTAAATTTTATAGTCCTAAATTTTTTTCTTTTGAGGAAGCTCAAAATTTGGATAATTATTCTAGAGATCAGATTTTTGGTGCTTTAACTTCTTTTGAAATGAGAGACTTTGGTCAATATATTGCAAGAAAAGAAACTAATTTTAAAGTTTTCAAAGTTGAAAAGGATGATGGATCAAATCCAGATGATCTCGATGAGGTTGAAGTGGACGTTGCGAGGAGATTAAAAAAGGGTACTAGAAAATACAGAGGTAAGCTACCATTCAAATATTTCAATTGTGTAAAAATAGGTCATTATGCATCTTAGTGTCCAATCAAAGTAACTAATGAAAAACAAAAGGATCAAAAGGTTAAATTTGTCAAGAAGAGTTATTATATTGAAAAGGACATTGGTGTATCTAATGATGAAGAATCAGATTATCAAAATGAATACAATGATGAATGTTTGATCATGGCTTTAAATTTTGGAACTAATTCTACTAATCTTGAAAGATGTGTCAAGGAAATGACCCTAGAAATTGAAGGAACTATGTTAACTACTTTTCATGGTAGCGAGGTGAAGAATTACTGGACCATTGACAGTGGATGCTCAAATCACATGAAACGTGATAAGATTAAGTTTGTCAAGCTTGAAAAGTATGATGGTAGTATTGTTAAGTTTGGTGATGATACATCTACTAAGATCTGTGGAAAAGGTTCAATTAGTTTTGATGGAAAGCATAATATAGATGATGTTATTTATGTCGATAGTATACAGTGTTGTCATTGATGTCAATTTTTTGGTGTTGATGAAGCTGGTTATGTTGGATGTTGTGGCTATGTTGCTGATATATTGTTGTCATTGATGTCAACACTATTAGCATTTTAATCTACTTAAGTGGATGCTCAAATCATATGAAATGTGATAAGATTAAGTTTTTCAAGCTTGAAAATTATGATGGTAGTATTGTTAAGTTTGGTGATGATACATCTACTAAGATCTATGGAAAAGGTTCAATTAGTTTTGATGGAAAGCATAATATAGATGATGTTATTTATGTCGAAAGTATAAAGTGTTGTCATTGATGTCAATTTTTTGGTGTTGATGAAGCTGGTTATGTTGGATGTTGTGGTTGTGTTGCTGATATATTGTTGTCATTGATGTCAACACTATTAGCATTTTAATCTACTTAAGGTTGTATATGTTGAGGAGATTGAGAAAATTGTAAAAGATATAGTACAAGCAGCCAGTGGAGCTGAGAAGGTCAGAATGTTGGAAAGCTCTGTGTGTTGAAGATATAAAGGTGCACTTCAAAGGGTTTGTTGTTGAACCTTTCTAGTATGTTTTCTAAAAGTTTCAGAGGTGCACATGAATTTTTGTGGAAGTTATCAAGATCTATGTGTCTACAATTAATCGATTTCTGTAGATGGTGTTCTTGGTCGAAGTAGATGAAATTATGGTAATCTCATGTGTTGCGCATGTACCTATGATGTTCATGGATGAGTCTAGATCGTACTCTATCCTTGATGTACGTTCACAGTGATTGGAGTTTTTGTGATTGAAGATTTTTCTGATATGTGCCCGAGTGTTCATGTTCTTGGCCAAAATTGTGGTGTTAGCGTGTTGCGGATCCATGAGGATTAATATTTAATTATTTGGCATGTTTGGAGTTTTTTTTGGGTCCTCACTATGTTGTGACCAACTTGTGTTGGTACACATTGAAATTTATTCATGTATCAAGGCTGACAATTGTAATTTATTCTTTATTTGTGGAAAAATGAATAGTGGATAAAAATCCATGTAGCGGATATATATACAAGATTGTTTTACTCATTTATAATAAGTGATCAAGTGTAGAAGTGTGAATAAAGGTCAGATCATTCAAAGAAGAGTGTGGAAGAGTTTGGAGAATATTTTTGTGTCTAACTAGAACTGTAATCAGGCTTTTGTAGAAGCTATTTTCTCAGTTCAAATTCATCAGATGGATTTAATCTAATTATTGTATGTAAGGAAGTGAGCCTTCCCTTTGAGAAGTGTGCTCTAGGTAGTGTTCCTAAATGCAAGTGCATTCTCTTTTTATTCTTCATTAAACTTCTAATAGGTTATAATATTTTGGACTAACATCCACCATGGTTTTTCCCCTAACAAGGTTTCCATGTATAAAATCTTGGTGTTGATGTGTCTTTGATGTGTTGTTCTTATGATTTCACTATTAATTATCAAATTTGTGATATAAGGATTGGTTAATGCTGTATAAGTTTGATTTTGGTAACAACTGATTCACCCCCCCTTAGTTGTCTATCCTTGTTTTTCCAACAATTTGTATCAGAGCTAGTTCCATTGAAATAAGCTTAACAACTTGAGGTGATCCGAGATGGCATCATTTAAGAAGGATAGTCCTAGATTTGATGGTACAAACTACTCTCTATGGAATGTCATTTGAGGTGCATTGGTGAACCTTTCTGGCAAATAACACAAATTTCATATAATATTCCTCATAATGGTCCCTTCTCTAAAGATGAGATCAAACAAGTAGAAATTAATACTAGGTTAGTAGAAACACTAGTGAGTGCTTTGACAAATTCAAAAATGACAAATGTGATGGGATTGAAGACTGCATACCATATTTGGAAAAAACTAGAAACATTGTATGAAGGAGATGCACTAGTGAAAAGTGCTCAGCTACAAAGTCTAAAAGGAAAATGGGAGAGCTTGAAGACGAGTGAAGATGAGAACATCTTTTCCTTCTCACATAAGATAAATGAATTGGTGATGGACATTAGATGTGTTAGTGGAACTATGAATGATGATGAAATTGTGGTTAAGATACTTAGATCTCTACCCCCTTCCAACAAAAAAAAAGCTCATGCTATTGATGATCTCAAAATAGTGACAAATATTAAAAAATACATGTTGACTGGAAAACTTGCTACATTTGAATTAAGTGAATTTGGTGAGTCTGCTCCTAAGATTGAATCTTCTTTCAAGGCCACTGTATTTGGGAAAAAGAGATATAATTTAGGAGAGAGTTCCTAGAGAACATTCAGATATGAATATGAGATGAAGTGGATTGAAGATGAAGAAAGGGAATTGGAAGAACTAGAAGCATTGATTGTGAAAACAAAATCAAGAGGTCATGGTAAGTACAAAGGAAAGTTACCTATTAAATTATTTTCTTGTAGTAAGATAGTTCATTTTTCTTCTAGATGTCCTGAAAGAGTTTCAAAATATAAGCCTGAGAATGCTAGATTTTAAAGAATGTGCTATTATCCTGAAGAAGGTGTAACTGATGAAGAATCTTATAAAGAAAGTGGAAATGAAGATAAATGGGTATTTATTGCTATCAAAGAAAATGGTCAGGTGTCTACTAAATCTTCTAGTAATATAAATTTTGAGAAAGCTCTTGCAGCCAAATTTGAAGAAAAATATGAGTGGGTAATTGACAGTGGATGCTCACATCATATGACTGGTCATGAAAGAAAATTTGTAAGATTGGAAAAATATGATGGTGGTGTAGTGAGGTTTAGTGACAACACTTTTGGTGTGATTCGTGGCATAGGCACTATTTCTTTTGGTGGTAAGCACAATACTGATGATGTTCTTTATGTAGAAGGCCTAAAGAAAAACTTGTTGAGTGTCAGAAAAATGGTAGACAAAGGCTATAATCTACAATTCAAGAATGGTAAGTGCAAAATAACAAGAATTTCAGTAAATATAATTGCTTCAAGAACAAAGAAAAAAGGTAATATCTTTCATTTAAGTATTGCTAGTCAAAGTCATTTGATTTCTCAAATTGATGTAAGCTGGTTATGGAATAGAAGGTTTTGACATGTGAACTTTGATAACATTGTCAAGATAAGTTCTACTCAAGCAGTCAAAGATTTACCTAAGTTAGTGAAGCCTACTAACACTATGTGCAAGGAATATCAAATGGGAAAGAAAACAAGAAATTCCTTCCAGAGCAAACAATACAAATCTAATGGAGTATTGAATTTGATACATACTGATCTATGTGGTCCTTCCAAAATCAGAAGCCTTCAAGGTGAAAGGTACTTTATGTTACTCATTGATGATTATTCTAGAATGATATGTGTTGCTTTCTTGAGAGAAAAACATGAAGCATTAGAAAAGTTCAAAAGTTTTAAAGCTATGGAAGAGAATGAGACATGTCAAAAGATCAAATGTCTAAGGTCAGACAGAGGTGGTGAATTTACTTCATGGGAATTCAATTCTTTTTGTGAAGAGCATGGAATTCAAAGACAATTATCTGCTCCTCGGACCCCTCAATAGAATGGAGTTGTTGAAAGAAAGAACATAACCATTCTATACACTACTAGAACCATGATGCTGGAAGCAAATGTTCCTCATTTCTATTGGAGAGAAGCTATAATTATTTTTGTGTATACTATTAATAGGGTAAATCTCAATAGTAATTATGGTAAAACACCCTTTGAGCTATGGTTTGGTTATAAGCCTACTGTCAAATACTTCAAAAAAATTGGAAGAAAATGATACATCAAGAGAGATGATGATATAGGTAAGTTTGGTGCTAGAAGTGATGAAGGAATCTTCTTAGGATACTCTATTAAAAGAAAATCTTACCGGTGCTTTAGTAAAAGGTTGAAGAAAGTGGTTGAAAGTGCAAATGTTAAAGTTGATGAAGATATTGGTAAATCATCCAGAGTCAGTGATTATGATTCAGATGATCAACATGATGATGTTGAAAATGATTCTTAGACACAAAATAAACTTTAGATTGTTCCAATGAATCAAGGAAATCAAGAAGCAGAAGCAAGAAAAAGTGTAGTAGAAAGATCACAAGAACAAGAGGTGAGAGAAAACTTCAAAAATCTTAAGTATGTGAGAAGAAATCATTTTGATAGTCAGATCATAGGAGAAAAAACCAAAGGTGTGCAAACTAAAAGAAGAATTCTAGAAGAATATTGTCTAATTTCTAAAGCTGAACCTAGAAATATAAGTGAAGCATGCAAGGATGAACATTGGATGGAAGCCATGAAAGAAGAATTGTTGCAGATATAGAAGAACTATGTCAAAATCCTTAGCTAAATAGGAAATACGGGATCTTTCCTGTAGACTAAGTGGTATGGAGAGGTTCCTAATAATTTCTTGGCTCGTGTTTTGTCTGCCCATAGAGAAAACCTAAGTTGAGAGTGCCAATCCCTCAGATTTTGATCCAACAATTTCTTAATCATGCTGAGAAAGTTCTTGTTTGTTGATTTTGCCAATCCATTACCCTGTGGGTAATATTTTGAGGAGAATTTTAGAGTGACCCCATAGTCAAATGCCCAATTGGAAAAATTCAAAGAAGTGAACACAAAACCATTGTCACACACCAAATCCTTGGGACAATTGAATCTCGTGATGATGTGTTCCTCTAAGAACTTGATTATTGCATCCTTCGTACAATTGTTCAATGATTTTGCCTTGGACAATCAGGTGCAATAATCAATCACAGTCAAAATATATCTGTGTTGTGCCGAAGATGATGGATTTATTATGCCAATGAAATCAAGACCCCACATTATGAATGGCTTAACTTCTGTAATTGGTTGTAATGGCATGGAAAGATTATTTTCACGAGTCACAGTGATCTAGTAGGTGTGACAAGTTTTGACATGTTCATAGGCATCTTTGAAAATGGAGGGCCAATAGTACCCTGCTCTTAGGATCTGGTAAGTTGTTGACTGACTTCCTCCATGGCCCGTCCTAAACTTGGAATGGAAATTTTCCATGATTCTTCTAGCTTCATCATTCCCCACACATCTTAAGTATATTCCTTCATGGTTCCTTCTATAGAGTACTTATCCCTAAAGCATGAAGCCCTGGCACTTCATCCAAAAGGATTTCTTCTGTGCTGAGTTCATCTGTGTGGGATACTTATGATTTATTAGATACATGGTGATGTCATAATACCACTCCTATGGGGAGGTGCCTATCAGTACATAGGTTTGTTGAACCAGGTTGAGCCCTTCTACAACCATTGTTTGAGTTAAAGCATGTCCATGAACTAGCTTCATTGGTTTCACTTCAATATTGTATTCTTGGATAGTGGTGAACCACTTTCCTCTTCTCTCTCCTAGTTCATTCTACATTAGGAGCATTTTAACAACTGCATTTGATACAATGACAAAAACTTTACTCCTCAAGATATAATTTCTGAATTTATTGATGGCCTTCACCAATGGATAGGCCTACTTATCGACACTAGGATACCTTAATTCTACATATTTGAAAGGAAAAACAATGAAGGCTATGGGGTGTTCATCCCTTTCTTGTATCCTTTGTGTAAGTATTGTGGCACACGAATGCTCTGATGCGAAGGAATATAAGTAGAATGGTTTTGTGTAATGAGGGCTAACTAGGACCAGAGCATCAACTATAGCCTGCTTGATCTCTTCAAAGGCTTCCTTTGTTGGCGACATCCATTTCATCTTAGCATCCCTTTTTAACATCTCATTTAGGGGTTTTACTATCTCGGTAAAGTTGATGATAAATTTTCGGACAAAGTTGACCTTCCCAAAGAAAGATCTCAATTCCTTTTGGCTAGTAGGCAAGTTGATTCTTGAGATTTCCTCTATGTATTTAGGATCAATTAGTATTCCTCTTTCTATGATCAAGTGACCCAATAATTTTCCTTTGGTGACCTCGAATATGCACTTCTTTGGATTTAAGAAAATCTCATACCTCTAACATCTTTGGAATACCTTCCTTAAGTCTTCTATATGGTATTCTCTTTTCTTTGAAAACACTGTCAGATCATCCATATAGATAATTATGCACTTTCCATTTAAATCTCTAAAGGCGATGTCCATGGCCCTCTAAAATGTGGCTCGTGGTGAAGGCTGTTTTCAATCTTTCTTCATATTCCACCATCACTTGGTTGTATCCAGAATATACGACCAAGAAGGACATCATTCGTGACCCATTGCTAATTTCTAAGACCATCCAACGATGGCAAAGGATTGTTTTCATTTTTTGAGGCCCGATTCAAGTTTCAGAAATCCACACACAACCTTATTTCCCCATTTTTCTTTCAAACAGGAACCAGGTTGGTGACCCACATTGAGTGGCACACTAGGAATATAATTCCAGCTTATAGTAACTTCTTGACCTCTTGATGGATGAGTGGTTCCAATAGCGTATTAATTGGCCTTTGGCGTTGTCTGAATGGCCTACTTTCGGGTCTGAGAGGAATAGTGTGCATGATGATAAAGGTGTCATAGGTTCTTAGGTCTTCATAGCTCCAAGCTATGATATCCATATATTCCATCATATTCTGGATTATTCCAACCCTTTCTCTAGGTGTGCAATCTTTACCTATGCATGTGTTCCTAACTTCCTCTTCAATTCCCAAGTTCACCCTTTCATATTGGTGACCTTCAATCCTTGGGCTCCTTACCTCATGGATTTGATCTTGGTTGAATATCCTTTCTAAATATATCATTCCCCTTGGAATGATGTTAGCCTTTAAGTTCAAAATGCCATCGACATCAAGTTCAGCTTCTTGTATTTCTTCCTCATCAATGACTTGTGTATCAAAAACATCTGAACTATTTAAAAATTCAAGGATGTGGTCATCATCCTCAAAGACCTATAAAATTTTAATATGATCTGGGATTGATGGTATCGATGAAAGCTCCACTATGAACTGGCTTCCTGTGCTAAGGAATTTTCTACTTGATTATTTGATTGGTTCATAGATTGAATATTGAAAGAGTCAAAGCTCTCAATGAGATCCCATACTCTATTATAGTAGCAAGCTAGTCTCTTATCATGGTAGACATATTAATTTTGTACTAGCCTCACAACTATTTTTGAATCTCCAAGAGCATGTAATACTTTTTCCCCTTTCCTTAGTGCCACCAGTAATCCATGAATCAATCATTCATATTCTGCCATGTTATTTGTGCAAGGGAACTCTAGTTTGTGAGCAGAGAGGTATGCTTCTCCTCTTGGACCGATCAACTCGAAACCAACTTCAGCTCCTTTCTTGGATCTGGATCCATCAAACCTCAAGATCCAAACTTGTTCTTGCTACAGAGGAGGTAGAGGATATGCTTCCACAATTCCTTCTTGCTCAATCTCTTGTATCATGACTGAGGTAGAGCCCTTTGTGCTACCAACTTCTTCATTGTATGAAGGACTTAATGCATGTGGGATACTTCTCCATACTTCTTATATTGCTTTGTGGCACATCTTACATACAAACTCTGAATGTGCAATATTGTGGATTCGACACCAACTTAGTAGTAATAAATCATGAATGTGGATGTGTTCGTGTAATTCTACCTTCAACTGAACACTCCTTAGGACAAAATTTCTAAAAATTTCAAACATTTATTCGTCATTTTCTTGAAAGTCTTGGTATTCTTCAATGAGTGCCTTAGTAGAATTGATTGTCTCATTGATCTCCTGGGTCAATCCATGCAACATCAATGCTTCATTTAATTTAGGCCTGTAAGATCCTAAGTCAGTCTTGAGAAACAATATCTCATTGTTCTCACCATACTCGGTGATCATTAGTCTTAGTCCTAGTGTACTATCAATCTTGATCTGGTTAGGGACTCCTTTCCACGGTAGCCACATGTGAGAAAATTCCATGGAAATATATCTGTTTAATCTTCTTGTTCAATCTCTACTTAAAAGCATGTCATACCCATCTAGAATATCAACAACTGAAAGGTCAATACAACTCTATATTCTTGGGTCTTCTGCTAATTGCATGTGGATATTATTCAATTCTCCCATAATCAGGACTTCTATTTTATCTAGTTGGGTGACCTTTTTTTTGGTTCTCATGGGCACAAATCCTAACCTTTGACAGACAGCTAGTGGCATTATGTTTCTTGAGGCACCAGAGTCCACTAGGTAATTGTGTAACATCTTTCCAAATATTTGAAAAAATAGAAAAAATGGGGTTGGCTCATCCTTTCCCTAGTAAAAGACTATTGGGTGTCTATCTGGGTTGTTGATACCTCAACTCTTTTCTTTCTATGTTCCCAAGACAAATTTTGGCTTCTTTGGAGTCAATGGCAATTCACTAGTCAAAACTTCCTCTTGAAATATATCTGAGTCCATAATAACTTCTTCTAGTGTCATGTCCTCTTGACTGGGGCCTTTTGAAGTGGTCTAGGCTTGTGGAACATCAAATACATTTCCTAACACTTCCCATTCAGTGACATTTGTGTTAGTTGGGGCATTAAATACTCCTCGATTTGGCACATTTTGTAGAATTTTCCTCAGGGCAATAGCTTCGATTAGACTACCCAAAATTGTGTCCCGAATTTTGGGAACTCTCATAAGCTCCATTAAAGAAAAACTAACTTTTATCTTCTTAAACTCTTTCAATACATATGAGCTTAATCTTTTTAACTCCTCTCTGGGATGATCTTTTGTCTAAACCTGTGCTTGCTCCACCTGAGGGTTTGCTTGTCACCTTTGTTCTACTTGTGGATTGACAACTTGTCCCATTTGATTGGACATTTTGTTGACGATATTACAGAGAATCTCTTGGAGGAGGTGACACATTAGTAGCATTTGGATTCTGCGAAGTCTGATTTTTTGTTGGAGGAATAGATGAAGTCAAGGGTTTGTTCTTGTGAACATTCCTCTGATATACCCTTGGTGGGTTTTCAAACATCTACTGGAATGCTTGTAATTCTCTCGTTTCTTCCACCAATACACTATTGTGCAATGACAGGAAACTATACCCATTGATTGTGGTTGGTTGGCTGGTTGGGGTGTGAATGTTTGGTCCATCTTGATATTGTAATGCTTCTACTGGACCATTCGCCAATGTGGGTGGAAATATTTGACACGAGCGATATTGCAGGTATTCTTGAGATGAAAATTTTGTGCTCTCAATTTCAAGGGCTTGGTCATATCTTGGTGCATGAACTAGTTCATATCTAGTTACTAGAGGATCTTCTACCTTTGAATTTCTTCTTTCACTTCTAAAAATATTTTCCGCTACTTGGAATTCATGATAGTCTAACTTAGAATGTTGGTCTATCTTGTGCAATCATCATTAACCTGATAATGCTACTTTGGCCAAGAACACTTTATCTACAAGACGATTATCTATAGGAAGATTATCTAAGGGAGATGGTACAATACCATTGTTAGGTCTAGTGTTCCAAGTCTTCTTCTGGAATCCTGAATTGTTGTTCTAGAAACCTTGATTATTCCCTTGATAGTTCTGGTTGTCCCTCTGATATCCGGAGTGACCTTGACCTTGGTAATTCCCTTGTGGTGATTGGTAATTCCTTTGAAAAAATTCATTTGGCTTGTCTAACCCTTCAGATATGTGACTTCAGTCGACAAATTTTTAACTTGGTCAATCAACTCCCTCATTTCTTCTTTTTCTTCTTGAGTTCAGGTTGATGTTAACACATTCTAGAGATATAATGGTTGCGACGGTGGTACTTGAGACATGGGAGCTCCCAGGTGAGGAACCAATTGATTGCTAATGGTAGGAATTGGGTTCATCATGGGCGCTTGGTGAGCCAATGCCCGATTGATGTCTTGCACTTGATTCTGGGAAGTTGAATTCCCTATATAATGAAGCGGACCTGGGTCAATACCCACTCCTAGACCATTGTTGGCTATTACTGCTATAGCATATGCTTCCTTCAAGTTGGTCGAGGTTGGAGTCTTGGACTTTACAAACATGGATGTGAGATGATCCAAAGCTTCATAGTAGATGGGTAGTGCCACAACATTGTTCATCCTCCTCATGCAAGCTTTTTCCCATGAATTTTTCCTTATTATCAATTGTGCCATCATGGTGTTGGTCTGAGAATGAGGGCTCCAATTGTTCATTTTTGCTTGCTTTTTCACCAATATATTCCTTATGAATTCTATCTTCAGGAACATCTTCATCATTGTAGTCCTCATCCAATATGTATGATTGACCACCCATATCATCACCATCTTCCAAATCTAAAAAAATGTCATTAGAAATACTAGTAGCACATGCTTCCTTTGTGTGTTGCATTGCTTGAGCATCCATGATATCACTACTAGATTTATAATTTCTAGTATCCATGTGTTTTGTCCCAAGCATGGAATCAAGAAATTTATTTACTACATCAAAGGCATGTTGTTTTGATGACTTTGACCAATAAACTGATTCAGGCTCCCATGCTCTTGCAGATTGTGTAACAAATGTGGGTCTTGTAGGCCTATTAGGAGGAGGTAATTGCATACAGATGTCTACCATCCTGTTGTATAGAGATTTTTCATCCTCTCCTTCATATTTCCTTATGTCAAAAATGTATCTAAGGGGGAAATTCCACATTCTGATTCTGTAATGAAGTCTTGGTTTTGAGTATGTACATCATCATCTTCTTCTTGATCATCATCTTTTTCCCCATACTGGCTCAAGAATATTTCTTTCAGATCCTCCCATGAAGATATACTTTGCATAGGAAAATTTTTAAACCACTCTCTTGCACTATCCCTCATAGATCTTGAAAAACATTTCATAATGACATCCTCTGGATAAACTTGAAAGCTGACAATGACATTCCAAAATTGTTCCGTATGCTCATAAGCTGATTCATTCTATTCTCCATGAAATTTAGGGATCTGTATAAATAGTTCTATCTCTTCGTAGGGGTAAGGATTTGGGTAACCTTGGATATTACTAAAGTTAAATGGTTTATCAATAATTGAGACAAAATTTGGAGGGCCATATGGGTTTTGGTAGATCATTGATCTTTTTCCAAGAAATGGAAGATGATTCATATGAGGTAATAGCTATGGTGTATAAGTGTTCTATTGTGAATAGCACATATTAACTTTATTGTCGAATTCAAGTCCCAATTGCAGCATTTGTTGTCTCAATTGTATTTTTTTTTGCTTCCAGTATAACACTTGTTGTTTCATTTCTTCTATTCTTTCATTGTCTGGTGTCTTCTTTGTTCTTCAGCCATCTTGACAAAATGTTACTGCTCCACAATATTTATGCATTATATATCAAATCAAAACAGAGTCGCCACATACTTTTCCAAAAGTAGGAAAATGAAATAGATTATGATATTGCTTTGGTTTTTCCCCAGTGGAATCTCCAAACAAAATGTGAAATTTTTGTTGAATCTATAAATGGAAAGGCTGAAAATCTTCCTGAGTAATTCCCCAATGGAGTCGCCAATTTGTTGGGTCTCAAAAACATAGGTTTGAACCATGAGAGGTTTCCAATCTCTCACAATGCTTTTGGCCAACTAACAAGGCCAATTGATGCAATTATACCTTCTGCTCTTCAGGCTCTGCAAAACCTAGGTGGGTGCACCTATGTGTATGTTGCAGATTTAAATGTATTTCTAGATTGAACTATCTACCCACAATGGCAAAGGGAAGTGGAAAGATAAAATTACTACACCTACTCCTACTCCTACTACACAAATGAAAGTTTTTGAATAACTTGTTTGATGTGAATTTGTATCTCTGGGTTGTGGCAGATCAGTTCCTTCTATCCACATGGGCAATGGAGTCAAAATGATATGTGTTTCCTCTTATTGGCTTAACTCTAGTTGTTAGGCACTCTAAAAATTCTATGGATGACATAAAACTTTACTAAGTCTATGACTTGCATAAACAATGCTGGAATGTTTCTCTATCAGGTTCTTCCTTAATTATCCAAAAGAAATCTTAAAACTACTGTGATCTATTAAGAGAATTTAATTTTGGCTTGCAAACACTAGTTAATCAAATCACACAAAATGGAATATATTTTGATAAATCAGGGAATATGCTTGATATGTTGATTTAAATAATTAAAAGACCTCAAGTTGGAGACAACCAAAATAAAGAGTATAAATTGATGTAACACAACAACTGAACACCAAAGAGAAATTCACCATTTTAAAATATTAGTCTTCATTGTTTCTGCTTCAAGAAAATTCAGTACATTATTTCCATCCCAGTCCCTTCTTGGGAAAAATATCCCTCCTACAGTCTAACTATTGCCTATTATCCTCTACTCCCCCCTTTAATTGATTCTTTACAAATATTTATAGAATAGATTCTAAGTGTTGCAACCATTCATTTTCGGTTACACCCGCTTCACATTCCATGGCAGAAATTAACACATTTAATTATATTGCCTTATCAGCAAATGAAATGTTTTTTACATAGTCTCGCTTTTTATTTTCTCACTATATACCTTTTCTCGCCCTTATTTTACTTTTATCTGCTCCTTGTAATTCACTTAAAACATTACTGCGAGATTTCCTTTGTATTTACCACTCTACCGCGGGCTTTGACTTTTCTACCCATGGTATGGAAGTAGCCTACCCCACATTGATCATCGCGGTCTCTATCATTACTTACTACACTACCACGGTATTTGCATTTGTTATTGGTGGTACCACGGTAACCGTTAGCTGCTTCCCTCGACAGTTTACCGCAGGCACCGCGGTCTTCATTTTCACTATGTGCGGTATAGAGGTAACCACTTACTGTCTCCTTCGTTGTTAATTGTCCTCACTGTGACAGTTATCTTTCTTTATTTCCTTTACCACTCTACTGCGGTCTTTGACTTCTCTTCCCATGGTATAGCGGTATCTGACCCTGATGGACACCTCTGCCATTTGTTGATTGTCCACCACGCTACCGCGGTCTCAACTCTAACCGTCTGTAGTAATGTGATACTGATCCATTGACTACCACCTTTGTCCATCTCGCCGCTTATTGACCCTTCGTTGACCATTACCGTAGTCACCGAGGTCTCAAACTTGACCATCAGTGGTATTTCCGTGATATTCTATAACCGCCACCGCTATACCATGAG
Source organism: Sequoiadendron giganteum (assembly GCA_007115665.2). Taxonomy (NCBI): domain Eukaryota; kingdom Viridiplantae; phylum Streptophyta; class Pinopsida; order Cupressales; family Cupressaceae; genus Sequoiadendron; species Sequoiadendron giganteum. The sequence continues at coordinate 574,392,099 of CM021108.1, read as the reverse complement.
CCCCTTTGTGGGAGGCTATGGTAAAGCAGTAAAGACCTATAGAATGAAAATCAAGGGAGCAGTACGGGTACAAGGCATATATAAATGGCAAGAATGATTTTTTAATGGAAAATATAGCAAATGAATGGGAATTTAAATGGGAGTAAAGCGGTAAATGAAATATTATGAAAAGATAGGAAAATGTAGGGTAAAAATGAAGAGAATCCCTTAAGTTTTTTATGGAAAATATTAAATTCAAATGGGAAAACCTTATGGTTTTAGATGGAAATTTTTAGTTCTAACACGTTGGAGAGCTTCAAACCTTTGGATGAGAAAATCTTGTTGAATATTAAATTTGATACATTGAGCTATTTCTTCTTGCTCCTCAAGAACAAAGCACATGCACATCCATTCGGGCGCGTTATTCTTCAACTTCCACACTAAGTTGTACAATTCGGTGATAACTTCTTCTTGTTCATCGTGGAAGCCTAAGTGCAATTATAAAACTAGATTAGGTTCTTGTCCAGGATTAGTAATGTTGCCCAGGAGTACCATTCTTCATTGTACTGGTAAGGCATGATCTTGAGGATGAGTCAGAGGTGACTGCTCATTCTATCTTTTTCAAAAGCTTGTTTTAAATGATTGATCTTTTGTCTGATCAAGTTCATTTGAATAAATCCTTCAATGTGTTTTCCCTTTTCATCTTCTTGAGCAAGGAAACAACGTGTTTGTCTGAATTGAGTGCTATCTATCGACAACTTCCAAGCTAGTGAGTATAACCAATCAAGGATATGTGTATGTCCTTGTTCTAGCTGTTCAAGGGGTAGGTAAAATGGTAACTCATGTGGTAACACCATTTTTCATCATTCCTACTAACTTTAACTTGAAAACAATTCTTTTCCATAGACCCTCCTTCTAGTGCCAATTTTGTTGGTGCATGGGAGGAGAAGCAAGCAAAAAGTGGTGGATCAAAAAGTTCTTTGTTTCAGTCCTAAGAAAATGAGTCTTTCTTCATTTAGCCCTCCTTCTAGTGCTAATTCTGTTGGTGTGCATTTTACTAATCACCGAACATAGAATAAAATTCCCAAAGGCACTCTATCCTCTCTTGAACAAAGTCGCTGCATATGCTAAGATTGTTAGAAGATCATATGGTAACTCCAAGGTTTCTTTCATCCAGTCATGACACGTGGATAAGTTCACTGGGCATTGTGATATGCTAGTATCACAAAGGGACTTACGTTAGAATTTTTTCACAAGCTCAGGACTTAGACTGTTTTAACATTGACTGCTCTTTCCATTGGGGCTTTTCAATTGAAGATTAAAAAAAGTGTAAAAAGATAAGGGTTTAGGGATTCTAATCTAATCCTAGGAACTCAAGAGACGGTAATGATTAGGTGAAACAAAATAGCCACACTTTGTTTCACCTTCCTAGGACAACTACGCAAAGTGGGTGCAATCTTCAAAGAGTGAGATAATGATTTTCATGTTTGAAGTAACAATTATTCAAAGTGAAGTTAAGTATCCATAATTAAAAGCTCAGGATAACTTTGCACATTGAATAAAAATCATGTATTCAACAAAAGTATGAGCTAGATTTCACCAATCACCACTATCGGATCTTTCATTCATTTAATCAACATTCAAATGAAATTCTACTCTAATTCTAATCTAACTATTGAAGGATATATGTAAACCTTGCACACCACTTGAAAATAAAAGTGATTCAAAGAAAATCATGCATAAGAGCATTTATTGATAGAAATGGAAAAACGTAAAAAAATCATACTACTCACTTCACAAATTGAAAATGAGAGTTAACAAGTTTATATAGAGTTTAAGAAAATAAATGAATGGCCTAGATTAAAAAATGCCAACAAAAAAGATTAAAACAAATAGCCCTAATTAGGGTTTCCCAAATGACATCAATGATCAGTTAACAGAGAGTGAAGTGGCATCTGAAGCTACTTTCAAGGAGGTATGTCCCTATCCTCTTGAGTTTTCATGTGTTTGATGAATTTGGTCACAATCGAGACAACTTCTTCCATAGTAACCTGTGGGAGTATGCTAACCCTAAACTCCAACCCGTCCAAGCTTTCGATGCACCTGGCAAAGATACTTCCCCATTCTGTCTCATTCTTTATGAAGGCTTCTCGGATGGCTGAGAAATTCACCATTCTGCTCTACCTCAAGATAGGCCCCGTGATCGAAAAGAAGATTTCCTAAACCTTGCTCTTCAAATTTTCTAGCTATAAATCATTTTCACGTATGAATTCTTGGTCTAACATATTGATAGCCATGTTGAAGATTCTATTCTGGATCTCCTTAACCTGTTCCCCCACTTTGATCCCATCAGACCTTGCCCTTTCTAAGAATTCACCACGTGTCATCAAAGCCCAGTACCAAGTTATTTAAATCAAATCTTTCTTTGGGACCCCTTTCAGAACTCTAAGGCACGAAATTATCCTCTTCTAAATATCTGGAAGACCATCCCACATTTTTTCTAGGGAAGCCAGTCTGGAAAGCAATGAGGTAGCCTAACTGTAGACTAATGTCAACCTCTACAGGAATGTAGCAACTTCTGTGCCCTTAACCATCATCCACCCTTTGGCTTCTCTGGCCGTGAACATGTCTTCTTCCACACCCTTGGTTGTTTCCTATGAAGAATGTAGAAGATGAGGAGCTATATCATCATCTCGATTGAGTGGTTTGGTTAGATATTGAACATACTCTTTCAAACATTCAACTTCCTTTTTATACTCTTTCTTCTTCACTACCTCCTTTTCTAGCCTTGCCTTGATAATGGACACTGAGTTGTCCAACTCTTCAACTTCTTGGAATTTTGTAGTTGGGCCTAAGTCGATAGTGGTGATAATGTATTCCTATGGGGCAATGTCTACCTATGGATTGTCCACTGTTGGTGCTGCAATCTATACAATTTGGTTGCCGACTTCATCCCTCTAAATGGTGGAGAACTTCTTGGCAGGCTTATTTACTACGACTTGCTCTAGCCTGGCTAAGAAATCCGTAGCATCATCCTCTTCCTATGTCTCAACCAACACTTGTATCTTCAACCTCTCCTTCAGCTAGTTAGGGATTGTGGGTTGCTCAATACCGTCTTCCTTTGGGGCATTTTCTCCATTCGGAACATCCAAGATTCCTCTGAGGATAGAAATCATTCCCTCTTGAAAGTCACTATTTTGGGTATCCAACTCATTATCTGAATCAAGTATTTCCATGTTGGTGGGAGATGGTGGCTCATCATCATCCAATTGGATTGGCTCAACATTCTCCTCACGTATTGGGGGAGGATTTCCTATATTAGCCAATGAATCATCTATAGTGGCCAATATTTTTTCAATGTTCCTAGATGTTGTAGAGCATGATGGCTCTATCCTCAGTCGCTTCCGAATGGTCTCTATATCCACAACTATTTCTTTTCTTTTCATGGAGGTAGTGGCTTCCATCAATTCTGCACCATGGGATGCTTTAGCGTTTGTGGAGTAAGACTCCATCTCGCTCAACCTGTCATAGGTAAGCATTACCTTCCTTCGTCTCAGCTCCTGATCTTGTTGGTCAACCCACCACTAGGAGAACTTAACCACTGGTCTCATCAAGATGTTCAAATCTGCATGCTAAGGTTCTGACCATTTTACTATCGGAAGAGGCTAACTCTCGTCAAAGCATGGTTGGACATACTCTCTGTCATCCTCAAGCTGATCTAGCACCCGACAGAGTTCAGTTTTTTTGATCAAGCTTACTGAAAATATGAACCACAACCTCTTTCTGACCTCAAACTCATTTGTAGCGTCGGCCCAAAAGTCCTCTAATTCAACCCTATTCTTGTACTTTCTTTAGTCCACAATCTTGATATAATGGTGAGGGTAAAAGTTCTCTCTAGACTGGTATGCAGTGAATGGATACCGATGCATCTCTAGCCTGGCACTCTCTGTTACTTGTGCCAAAGGACATGATTCCAACATGTTCCTGATGAAAAATGGGAAAGTAATGACTGCCTTCTGTTTGGACCTCTGGAGGTTCTAATACTCTTCTAGCTATCTTAAGACCTCTAGCAAGACCATATTGTTGGTGGGAAAAATAGGCAATCTGTAAGGATTTCTAGTGAACACTTGGTCTCTGATGTATGTGAACCTTAGGTATTGGATGAGCCAAGATCCTTATTTTCTGATCAAGCTCTTGTCTTTGTGACTAAACATTTGGTGCATTCCTCCTTGGAGTATCTTGGTAATATACATGAGGAAAGCGTCATGTGTCCTTCTGAAATGGGCTTTCTCACTCAGCTGCAATTGTGGATAGTAGTCATAGGACTTCAACTTGTTCTCTCCATTTCCAACCATGCCCTTGCAAATCAAGCCTGCATATTGGTACATTCTAGCCATTATGTAAATGACATAAGGGCTCATGTAAAATGTCTTCATCTTCTCCAGATTGACCAAATACTCATGGAGACTATCACTTATCATGCAAGACCAGTTAAACATCTTCACTCACTTAGTGACTTCCTCCATGAAATAGTACATCCATGTTTCAAAGGGTGTGCCTTGGGGATTGCTAGCCATTTTGTTTAGTAACAAGATGATGTCCCCATAGTTTTCTTTAAGATCTGTGTGCAACAACTTCTTGGGCATTTTCTTGGTAGACGCTCTTGGTTTTTCCAGCCATGATTTATTGATATTAGTGGCGCACAGTTCCAACTTGTCTTCATACAACCTTCTAGCATCCTCCTTAGTTTTGTATGAAGGTTTGTTATATTTTGGGATGCCAAATGCCTCTTGAATCGTCAAATCTCCAAGATGAGCCAGTATCCTTCCATCAGGTGCAATAATCTATCTTTTCTGTGCATTATAATGAATGGCACATTCAACAATTAGCTCGACACACTCAATTGCTGGTGGGAATCCAATAGCCTGGACAATTTCATTTCTCATCATCCATCGGGAAATGGGTGTTGGAAAGAATCCATCATTCCCATACATCCTCTTTTTAAATTATTTGAAGTCCACATGTTTGAGCTTGGTGTCTGTGATATTTTTCCATTTCGAATTAATCTTGGACTCCGACTGTAGCCCTTTACTGGTGAACTTCGTCTGTGCTTGTCTAGATGGTTCTCCCCGGGTGGTCATCAACCTGAAAATATGAAAATAATTAACATTAATATAAAAAATATAAAAGTCTGGTTACTCTAGGATTTTATTTGACAAATTTATACTTTCAGCTTGTTGAAAATATGAATTTCTGCAAAAAAGCAAGCTGAAAATGGAGAACTTCTCTAATTACTCGACAAATCTTATGCCAGAATGACAAGAGAAGATTATAAAAGAGTAGAAGAGCCTTGCCAATCACTTTTCAAACCTTCGAAAATATCTTCTAGCTGCGAATTAATTCCAACTTCTGAAAATTAGGAGAAGAAGTGTGCCTTTTTTGTTGGAAATACTCTTTTTCTCTTCAAAATCATGCCTCCAGCTTAAGAATTTTCCTCTCTATTGAGAAAAATCTATGTTGCTCTCAATATTCCTTCTTCCAAAATTTATCCTTTGAAGATTTGAGAGAGCTAAACTTCTTCTTTCAATCGAACTTGCGAAAAATGAGTTGTTGAAACTCATTATAAGGCCGGGAGGTGCAATTTTCTTTGGTAATTGCCTTCTTTTCTCTTAAGTTTTTCGATTTTAGAATTGTTTTCTTCTCTTCATTGCGGAAAGTTTCTAATCTTTTTCTAAATCTTTAAGGCAAGTTTCTAATTTTATTCAGGCATCACCTTCAACCAAAATCTTCAGATTTTCTTTCTTTTTTAAATTTTTCCTAAGTGTTGAACACTTTAAAATGTTGGAAAATATTAAATTAATACATTAAATCCAATTTTTCAACCCATTTAATCTCTGAATCGCGGAAAAATTTAATTTCGTCTAAGAAAAAAAGATTATTCCTCGAGTTATTTCTCATTTTTCTCCAGACACTGAATATTTTAAATAAATTTTCCTAAGTGTTGGAAAATAATTAAAAATATTCAAATTTTTTAAATTTCTAACCCGTTTAATTATTTCCAACCCATTAAAAATTTACCCATGGCTAATTATTTTATTTTTCAATTACTCTGTCTAGCCAAGGTGAACTTCATGATTCTCGTGCCAGTCTCAAGTTCTTGGGTGGACTTCAAGCTTCTCTAGACATTTCCCAATGTTCCATACTTAGCCAAAATTTTGATTTTCTCTGGGTTGGGTGGAATTGGAGGTCTCTCTACCAATCACGCTTTCTTATGCCTTAGAAAATTTCTCTTCATGCTGAGGGGTGGACTTTAGCTTTGTCTTGCCATTCTTGTTTTCCTTCATGCCTTAGAATATTTTCTTCATGTTGGGGGTGGCGGACTTCATTTTGGCTTGGACGTCATTCACACTTTGCATGTTTTTGATCCATGCCTTAGAAATTTTCTCTACCTCCAAAGTTGGGCAAACTTCCTTGACTCTTTACCATCTTCTCCCTTCCTATGGTAGACTTGAGCTTGTTTCTTTCCATGGGAGCACTTGGACTTGTCTTTTCCAAGGGTGGACTTGGGCTCTCTCAAGACATGGCGGACGTCAAGATGATCTTTCTAGGGGTGCACTTCTTAGTAGGCTTGACATTTCTCCTTCCTCTCTTATGGAGGACTTGAGCTCTGGCTTGCAAGTCCTTGCCTTTGGCTTGCCAAAGGCAAGGGTGGACTTGGCAAGATGTCTACCATTTCCTTCCATGGGTGAGCTTCTCAGACTCTGCTATTTGTCATCAAACTTTAACCATTCACCTTGATTTTTATTTTTTTGATTCTTCTCATTTTGGATGCGTGTTGACAATGGGACCCTAAAATAGCAACCTTCCAAAAATAGAAACTTTGAAAAAATAGAAACTTTCTAAAAATAGAAAAAAGCAAAAAAGAGCATCCGTAAAAAATAGGAACCCTAGAATGGCCTAAAAATGCCAAAAATCAAAAAAGCAAAAAAGCAAAAAAGAAGAATCCCTAAAAAATAGAAAGTGTAAGAATTTATCGAAAGCACAGGTGATCCTCGTCTTCCAGACCTTCCCAACACTTCCATGACGTCTAGGCACAAAAATGGTTGAAAATCTCAACTTGGCCGTTGTGACTCTAAAAAAAATCAACTTCTGAACTCATGAAATTGCAACAAAGAGGGCAAAACCAAAAGAAACTGGGGGTCCCCATTGGCAATGGGGCGATGTGTGAAATAGGTCACAACAATACCCATATAAAAAGGATTGGTGTCAGGGAGCCTATCCATATTTTCTTTTATTATATCGACAACTAAACTTTTAGATCTCCATATACATGGATTAATTCCTAAAACTTATTGCAAGACATAGAGAGCTAAGAAAATAATTGACAAGCCATTCATAAATTCATGGTGACTCTTCTTTATTTTATTCAAGTTATACATTAATTTCTCCCATATGGTTTCCCAAAGGTCATATTATTTTTTATTTGTGATAGCTTCTTATGCCACACAAATACAAGTGGTTGGATCCCCACCTTCCCTTATAGGATGGATTTTTTTAATATTTTATGCATTTAGTGGTGCACCTTACTTTGAGTTCTATGATTTCAATAATGTTGAGAAAATACCCATAAAACATGGCCTTTATGAGCATGAAAATGGCTTTATTTTTTACATGTTGGAGTTATTCTCATTTGTTCCAAAAATTAGTCACATGATGAATAGATTCCTTGTTTATTACGAGTAGCTTGTCTAGGTCAAGAAACTCTTCATGAATGAAGCTCAAAACCAACCAAAACCACTTGTGGTTATTATAAAAAATTATAAAATTCTCCCAAATATCAATATTTAGTCATCTAATGTTGACATACTATTCTAGGAACTAACCATCTCTTTTATTTATTAGGTTTATTCTCTTTTATGGAAGAATATTATGGTCCATCTTTATTAATTTGGCTTGCATGTATTTCTAAGCATCCTTTGCATAAACAATTTTATTGGGAAAGTTGGAAAAAAAAAATTAGGTCATTTTTCATTCTTTTCATGGTAAGGTATTTTATATTAGTCTTTTAATCTCTTTATAATTAATTAGTTTTGGTGCAAATTTATTTTCCATAGCTCAACTTATTCTTCTTTTTTATTTGCTCTTTTGTTAAAAAAAATCATTTTTTCTTCTCATGCACTAACATGTTTAAAAAGTTCCTTTGTGCATTTTGTGTTTCCCCTTCCCTTGTTTTATATTTTTTCAGGAATTGACTATGATTTCACTGATTTTGTGATGAGTGTTTGATTTTTTTTACATGGGAACTTATTTTATATAGTAATTAATTTTTGTGTTATATTGTAATACTGAGAATACATTATTTTATAGTTGTATGCTTTAATATGATTCATAGTAATTTTTTAATATTTCTCTACTAACATACCATTTAATAATTTTGCTGTTTAGGTTCTTTGGTGAAATTTCACTAGTTGGCTATACATGATTTATGTGGTATAGTTGTAGCCATCACATTCTTAGTTTACCTAATATTTTGAACCTACTATGATTAAGTAGTATAAAATATTATGGTTGAAATAAATTAGCTATTATATTTTAGTTACATCATAAATTTTTCATCTATTTATCTTGTGGTTTATTGTAGGATTCCAGTAACTAGTTCTCATTTTTATAATTCCACTGTCTAGTGTTTGAGAAAATATTATTTATTGTCTTTATTTGGTCTTCTAACTTCATTATACTAAATTCATCTTGGATTTTTATCTTTAATATATTGAGGTATTGGTCTACCTTCTCATGACTTGTATTGATAGAAACCTTGTAAAAATATTCTATGTAGCCCCTTATACTTAACTCAATTTTTTGTAAGTTCTAAAGTTTCTATAGTAGTTCAAGCTAATAGTCAATTATAAAGAACCCCATCCTATCCCACCTTGTGATTTTCTCTTTCCCACTTCTCCTTTTTCTATATGCACTTCTTTCCACTAGTTTATCATGTCATTTGAGCTTAGCTTGGGCTACCTTCACTCTCTTGGGTTCCTCTAGCTCATTAATCATCATATTCAAAATATTCCTCCATATTTGTTAGCATATCAGTTATATAATTTAGTTACAAATCCTTGATAAGCATGAGAACTTCACCTTCATTTCTTTTCAAATATTAGAAATGGCTTTGTTGAGTCTTCTCTCTTTGTCATCTATTTTTTCACATGCATATTTTTCGTCATATTCTATTATTTCGATCCATTATTCACTCTCAAAAGATACCCTTTTGTGTGTGTCTTTTACTTCTATCACCCTCTAGGAAATCCACTCTATCTTGTAACTCTCTAATGGTGTCTAACACTCTATCTAAATTTTATGTCAAATCTACTATATCCTTGACGACCCTTCTCCTTAGAGACATATCTATTGTTCCTTCTCTCTCCCCTATAGTTGTAATCTTCCTAGTTGAATATTCCACATAGGGATACACACAATTATACTCACCTAGTTGGGATTATATAAAATTCAAACAATGGGATAATTCACTCCTCCCTAGAGTATGTTTTGATACCATACTCATGGTGCCACCTTATAATAGTAGACCAAAGTTGATATCACACCCACAACTCACACTTATAACCAAGTAATCACAACCTTTAAAATGAGAGGATACATAGTAAAATCAACCTAAATATTATTTATCTTTTTTATGCATGCCAACTAGTGGTTGAAAGTAATAGCATAGTTACTATAAGTGATTATATCATGGCTGCCAGTGTTGTGAAATTTATAATATTTTTGTGCAACAAATCTGAGTGGGATATAATTATTATGGATAATTTTAGTACTAGCTACAAGTTAGTTTCAAATTAATAGGTTATATTAATGCATTAAAGTAGTCAACCTAAGAACTATCCAAATGTAGTTTAATTCTTCACTACCTGATAAATTGAAAACATGAGAAAAATAAAAAATATACACATGCACAAATTATAAATAAATAATATAGTCACCCAAGTAATTAAAAATTATTATTTCTTAAATTTATTATATAGAAATACATAATACAAATTGTATATTTACTTAATTATAATAGTACCATGAAGTACTTTCCTTGTTCTTCCATCATGTACCATAAAACTCTTAGATAGATTCTCTAAGAACTTTTCTCTTGGTATAATTTCATATAATAATTATTCTTTCCCTTTGAAAGCACATCCTAATATCTACCACAAGGTTTAAAAATCCACCCTTTTTATCATATAATAAATTTTGGTTCTCCCTCTCCAAAATGCAACTCCTCTATTGTAGTTCTCACATTGAATTCCTCTCTTCATATTACCTATGTATGCCTCTTTTTTTTTTTTAATTTAACCACCTTGTTATATCCTTTTCCAACACTTATCTCTTCATTTATCCCACCAATCCAATTTTAATAGGAACAGGTCTTAATATTTGAAACCTTCCCACCCACCAAGTGATTTTTGGAGTTAAAAAATGGAAGTGTGTAGAATTTGGTCTTCAATTATATTAGTCTCATCCTAGGAGAAACAAATTATATAATTTTCCAATTCCCTATAGGAATAAAATATTAGAAATATGAAATATATTCAATAACCCAAAGAATTTTTTAAGAGAAACTCAAATTTACATAAAATGGAAAAACATAAACAATGTAAACCAAAAATACAAGAATATTTCAATGTCAAGATGATAGAGTTGCATTAAGAGCTTCCAAGATGAAAAAATATAATCTAGTTAGTGAGTTTATATATAACTAAGGAGAGGATGGATATGAAAAATCAATCATTATAATTGACCACCAATAACCACCAACTTTAAATAAATTGATGAAAAGTAAATACTCCACCCTTAAAGGGTGGAGACAACTCATCACTTTATCTCCTAGTTATTAAATGATATATTCAATTTATTATCTTAATAAAGCTTAATAAAAGTTTAGGAAAAACCTATAACTAAGGGAAGATAAAAACACAAACCAATGCATCCCATTAAGAACAAATTAGGAGGATATAAAATATGATGGGTCTCAAAAAATGAGGCCATGCTAGGTACCCATGTACATATCAAATCACCCCCCCACAAATAGAGAGAAAAAACCCCATGATAGAGAGAAAAATAGGAGAAGGACTATGTAGCCCCCAAAAGAGGACACCAACCACACCCCAAGAAAAGCTCACAAATAAAATAAATTTCTCTCAATGAATAGTTTGGTGAAGATGTCTACAGTTTGATTTAATGATATATATTATTTGAGATCAAAGATCTTTTCATGAATTAATTTTTGAATGTAGTACATGTGGATCTCAATGTGCTTGGTTTGTTGATGATGGACCAAATTATGAGAGATCTGAATAGTACTTTGGTTGTCACAAAATATGACTCTGGGATTCTAGAAGCGAATTTCAAAATTAGTGAGAATTTTTTGAAGCTTAATTGCCTCACTAGTAGCATTCACCACTCCTTGAAACTCAACCTCTGTAGATGAAAGAGAAATAGAATTTTTCTTCTTATTTGACCAAAAAACTAGATTGGAACTAGGGAGAAGAAATACCTTGAATTAGACTTGCAATCTTGAGAATCATCTACAAAATCAAAATCTATGTCTCACCAAGTCAAGATCCATGCTCACTACATAGTGAATCCCATAATTGTGAGTACCCTTGATGTAGTGAATAATATTCTTATCTTCTTTCTAGTGCAACTCATGTAGTTCCTACATGAATTAAGAGACCATGTGCCTACAACATATGAAATATCAGGTCTTTCATGAGTGAGATAGATGATACTACCAACAAGCTATCAATCTAAGGTGCCATCCACCAAGGGTGAAAAACACTTAGCCTCAAGTTTGACCCCTACTAGGAATGGAGTCGGTGTAGGCTTAAAATCAATCATGTAACACTTGTGGATAATATGAAGTGCACACTTAGGTTTTGCAAGAGATATACTTGAAGAAGACTGAGTGATCTCAATCCCCCAAAAGTAGTGCAATAATCCCATTTCTGACATCAAAAATTGATCATGAAGGATGGTTTTCACTTCCTAAATGGTGGATGAGTGAATTCTTTTGATCAACAAGTCATTGACATTGAGAACTAGGAACTAGCTATTAGTATAATATTTATATAAAATTTAGACATTAGGATCAAAATAGTATTGAGTGAATCCTACTTTGAAAAGAAAGGATTCCATCTTGGCATACAAAGCCTGAGGGACCTATTTGAGGCCATAGAGAGTCTTCTTAAGTTGACACACAAGTGAAGGATCCTAAACAAACCATTGTGGATGCTCCATGTATATATCCTCCTAAAGATTATTGTGTCCTTCTAATGAAATATCTATCTATGTGTTGCAATATAGCAAGGACAAGTCACATGGAATCCATTTTGGTGACTATTGTACAAGTATTAGAGTAGTCAATCTTGAGAAATTAGGATAATCCTTTGCAAAACATGTGATCCTTATGCTTGTCAACCAACCCATATGTTGAAAATTTTGTATGATAGACCCACTTGCATTGAACAAGTTTCCTTCCCTTAGGAAGTGGGAAAATATCCCAAGTGTGGTTCCTCTCTAAGGGACTGAGCTCTTCTTGCATCATTGCATCCCACTTGTGGAAACAAAAAGCTTGCTAAAATGAATTTGGATTGGAAGCTATGGCTAGGAAGATATGTGGAGACTATTGAAATTGTGATTATGTTCTCCTATGATCTAAAAGCTACCCTACCCAGTCCTTTGTTGACTGCAATGTTTTTTGAGCCCAAAGAGGCCCTACAATTGGAGGGGGGACTTAGGAGAATAATCATCATATGAAGGAACCCTCATTATCACTATCATCTTCTAAAGTGGATGAATAAGACTCATCATCAAGATCATTGGATTATGATCCTCTAAATAACTATCATCATGATGTAAGGACTCTAATCTAATAGTGGTTGGAGAAGTGTCAAGAGAAGAACTAGGACTCTGTTTAAAATGAAAACTCCTCTCAATGAAAAATCATGTGTGGTAGGATGAAGAGCATGTATCCTTTGACATAATTTGGGTATCCAACAAATATGTAAGCCTTTATTTGTGGGTCCATAGCTTTGTGTTTATTTACTAGAATTTGGGCCCATGAACTAGAGCCAAACACTCAAAATTGCTTAACTAAGGGTTTCTAATTGTACCAAGATTGAAAATAAGTTACCCCCTTCACAACTTTATGAGGAACTAGGTTCTAGATATAACACACATAGTTAATGGATTCTACCTAAAAAGGTGATGCTAAAGACTTGGAGTGAATAATGAAATTGGCCATCTCTTTCAAGGACTAATTCTTTCATTCTAAAACTCCATTTTGTTGAGGAATGTATAGAATTGTCTGTTGCAAATAAATTCCTTTTGTTGCAATATACTACACAAACCTATGGTTGAAATATTCCCCCCATTATCTATGCACAAAACATTGATGGATTTCCTAGTTTGTTTTTGTACAAAAGCCTTGAATTCATTGAATGAATCAAAAACTTCAAAATTCTATTTGAGAAAGTACACAAAGTTGTACCCAAAAAATTCATCAATGAATGTCAAAACATATCAAGCTCTACTAAAAGATGACTTTGGAAATGGCTCCACAAAATTGCTATGTAGAAAATCCAAAATATGTGAGTCTATCCAAGATTATCCTTTGTCAAAATTATCTTCAGGATGCTTACCAAGAATGCATCCTTGATAAACACCATCAAAAAAATGAACTACATGAAATCCTATAACCATGTCCTATTGATTGAGCTACAAATTACTCACATAATCTAAATGCGTGAGTAGAATAGACAAAGGTGGATCAAGAATAAAGTGAGAAAATAAATAAAGTTGAGATGGATGGTATTCTCTCCCAACTGCAACTATAGAATCATTGTGCAACTCATAAATCAAAATTGAATCAAGAGTAAACTCCACCCACTTTCTTATACCTATGTGAGTGATTTGATAGATTGAAATGAGATTAGTTAAAAATGAGGGCACATAAAGAACATCCTAAAATTTACCATCCCCCATATCAACAAAACCTCTCCCACACACCTCAACAAAAGTATCATCACCCATCAAAATGGAAGGTATACTACATGACTCCTAAGAATTCAATCACATCTTGAGATGAATCCGTGTGATGTGAAGCACCCAAATCAAGAACCCATGTGGATGCTGGAGAAGTGACTGCTACAAGGGAATTTCCCTTTCCTTTCCCCTTGCTATTATCTTTATCCTTTTGAGATTCCTCATCTAAAATTTGTTTGATGGAATCTGATTAGAGTTAAAAATTTCTAATAGTTTTACCATTTTCTTACCTTTTTCCTTTACCTTTTTTGTCCTCTTGTCACTATTAGTCACAGGAAGTATAGATATTTAATCAAATGTAATGGGAGATTAAAAAAATTAGGAAATTCCATTATCTATAAAAATGATAACTAATTTGTGGATGAAATGGTAGGAGATAATCAAGAGAAGATGTTAGAACGGTTGAAAATGTGGATGAAAGAAAAGGCAAGGATATGTTAAATTTGTTTTAGTTTAACTAGTTCATGACTATTTTTGAAATGATATTTGTTAAACCTTTTGTGGCCAGTGGCCATTGTTTATTTTGTATTGAACTCATTTGGTTTGTTGGCCATAGGCCACAAAAAAACCATAAAAAATCTTATCGGTGCCCATCTAGTATAAATGTGTGCAACCCAAAGGTTTAAGAGATATAGATATTAATATAAATTTATTTTGCAACTTTTGAATCAATATTCTAGAATTATAATACATGTGTGATTGATCTAAGTTAGAATTTTGTTTGTAGATTATCATCAGATGACCAAGGAGGCATAACTCACTCTTTGTTTCACTTGGTGACTTTTCTCATTCAGTTTCTATGTGGTAATTGTGTGTGTGCAATTTAATTTGAAAAGCATTTTCTTTTCTTTATGCAAATCTTGTTATTCACAATTAAATGTAGTTTAGTTTAAAATTTGATTTCATTCAAGTATTTTCTCAAGTGTTCATTCATATTTCGAGAATTAAATTTTGATTTGGGCAAATTAAAATGTATCATTGACAATGCATAATTAAAAAATTTCTTTATTTTTTGCTACTGCACTTTCTATTATAATTTTTGTCACTATAATTCCTAGCGCAGTTCCTAGCACACTTCCTGGTGCAACTTTTTCCAAGAAACAAAAATAATAGAATTAAACCATATTTATTATTAGAATTTTAATGTGTGAGTTATTTGAATTCATCCCCACTTATTTCATTATTTTTATCCCTTAGGTAAATGTTCGCAACACCTTTCACAAGTCTATGATTCCCAGATTGACATTTAGGAATAAACTAAGGTAAACAAAACAACATTCCCAATTATTGATCTATCCATAATTATTAATGTAGTAGAAGCATAGGAACAATTTATCTCTATTATCAATCCATATTTTTTCCAAAAAATTTGGCGCCATTGTTGGGGAATGGTGTTAAAGGCTTGTTACTCTAGCGAACTAAGTTAGGATTAGTGTTTCAAGGAAAAAGTTTGCATGATAGTCAACCTCACCTGAATAAATAACCTTGGTTTGATTTGAAATAAATCATATAGGTGAATGAACCATAGTAGATATAGTAGAGGGAGATTTTTTAAAAAGCATAATGGAATTATTTCACAAGATAAATCACTAAACAAATAAAAACCATTAGTTGTGCACACACCATCTAAGAAAGAGTTAGTCAAACCATATATAAAAAAATGTTTCATTGAGTCTACCATTGTTTATACTCCTTCTAGTACCCATCAAGAGTCTTTTGAAGAATTATATAAAAGGGTTTCTAAACTATTTTGAGAATCTCAAAAAATCTGAAGTGGGAAGGCGTCAGGTGACCTTAAGCCATTCACAACTTTCTACACTCCTTGGGAATTTATGGATAAAAATAACAACAAAAATGAGTGAGCATTGGCCAAAAACAACCTATTTAATTTTGAGTTTCCCATTGCACATCTAGAAGAGGAAATCCCTATGAAGAATATATTGCACTCAACTTTGCCTATCTTTTGAGGTCTTTCTATGGAAGACCCCGATATGTTTCTTTTTGAATTTTACATTCTATGTCATAGCTATGATTATCATACTGAAGCACAAAAGCGGGAATTATTTCCAACTACTCTAAAGGATGTAGCATTGAGATGGTTTGTGGGACTAGAACGAGAAACCATTCATATTTGGGATGATATGAAGAACAAGTTCCTAGAAAATACCAAGAATATTGTAGGACAAAGGAAACACGAGATGAGATATTCTACATCATGCAACATGAGGAAGAAACTTTAGAATATTATTTGGAGTGTTTCCTATTTAGTCTACAAAGAACTAGGCACATAGGGTCAACCCACAACACTATAAAAATTCTCGTCCTTAGGGAGATTAGAGATGAATGTTTGGATACTTTAAATATTATGGGTGGAGGATATTTTTCTCAAATGAGGTTTGATGAAATTTGTGATGTGTGTAGGAACTATTCAAGGTCCAACCATTTAGCTAGGGGGTATATAGGAAAAAATGTCTCTTGTGGATGAACATCAACAGTTACAAAACAACAATTTGGTATATTACTTGAGGACCTCAAGGTTGACTTGTTAAGTCAAATGGGTAAACAAATAGACACTCTATATACATGATGGAAGTAGGAGGATGTCAAAAATTCCCTTGTCTTTTGTCTGATTTGATGTAAAAGGCATAGAGGTGAATAATGTCCATACAATAGAACAAAAATATCTTCTTTAGAGATGCCCGTAGGGACACCATTCTAAAACCTCTTCCTGTAGGCATGAGTGAAGTAGATATATAGATGATCCTGTTTACTTTATGGCCTAAAGGAGACCTTGGCAACCATTAGGGAAACTCCCAACTGATTATCAAGCACCACCCCAAAGTCCTTTCAAACAAAATCCTTTCCCAAACCAACCTAGATGGTTTAGAGGCTAGAAACAACCTCCATACTACCCCTATTGGCCACAACAATATCCACATGCTCCATAATCATGGAAAGCATGGTGAGTGCCACCACCAACATATCAACAATATTAGTTATTTCCTCCATATCCACCACCTCTAGAAATAAATCCCTATCAACAATCCCAATAAATTTTCCACATGTTCCATCATCATCTAATCAACCATCTAGTTAAACTCAACCTCTAAAAGAAATACCTATGCTTGCACAACCATCACCCAATTCAAATAATAAGGCGACTCAACATATTTATAACAATGAGGTGGTAGGATACTCAACTTATCTTTTCAATACATTATAAATTGATGGTGTACAACTAAAATAAGGAAATAATCTTCAAGGAACAAAAATCACAAAGGTAGAGGATTCTCCAACAGAACCAAAAGAAGAGCAACCAAGTCCCTCATTTCCTGATAGGTTGCAAGAGAAATCAAAACAAAAAGAAACTTCTCAATCAGGTTTTGATTTTATGAATGAGTTACATCATGTTAACATTAAAATTCCTTTGTTGCAGTCCATTCGAGATGTTCCAGTGTAAAAACAAATAGCTAAGTAACTATGTGGGAGAAAAAATAGAAGAAACAAGACCCTAAGACAACCCAATTCATTAGAAAACTTGAAGATTTAATGTTGGGGAGGATTTTTATCCCTAAGTATGCAGATCCTAGGATCCCAATGATAAAGGTACATATTGGTGATATAGTTATTCCAAATTCACTTGTAGATTTAGGAGTAGCCATAAATGTAATGACAAATAAGACTAAGGAGAGACTAGCCCTTCAAGGATTAAGACCTACTCTAACAGTCTTGCAAATGAAAGATTGCTCCCTTGTAAAACTAGAAGGTATGATTGAATATATCATTATTTCTATTGAGTCTTGGGAATATTCCATGGATTTTATGATTTTACAACCAAATATTAAGCTGGGGGTACCCCTTAATTTTAGGTAGACCTTGGTTGACCACAACTAATTATTTTATTAATTGTAGGTCTAGTAATATGGTGATTTTGAATGGAGAACAAACAAAGCAACTAACATTGTACCCTCTAGTACAACCATTATTAGAAATAGAGGAGCCATTACGGATCAATAGAGATTTAAAAGAATCTTTACCTATTTTAAAAATTGATCAAAGTAGGGAGTTTGAAGAAATATTAGAAGACAATATTATTAATAATTTCTTGCAAAATTATTATTTGGTTGATAATGTTTTAGAGACAATGATTTTTCCTTCGAGTATAAGTGACAATAGCCCATTTGGAAATTTCCCATTAGTTAGTATTTTGTAGTCTATTCAGAATTTTGTTACTTTGCATCAGTTACTACCACACAACTTGTATATATAGTCCATTTTTAATATTTGGAAATGTTGATCCATCCTCATATACTTCACAATTGCTTGTTGTAAATACTTCTATCTAGTCTCAAGCTATGGAAATCTTACCTGGAAAAATTCTTAACATAAATCCCAACTTGAGTTCCTCATAGATAGAAGACCTTATTGCTATGTTTTGTTCTCATAAAGATTCATTTGCTTGGGATTATCAAGATATGAGAGGGATCCATCTTGCCACTTGCACAGATCATATATATATATATATATATAGAGGAAGGAAGTAGACCTGAAAGACAACCCTAGAGGAGATTGAACCTTGTCTTACGTGAAATTGTGAAGGATGAAATTCAAAAGCTACTTAACGTAGGATTTATCTATCCTATCTCAAATAGCCAATGGGTGTCCCCACTTATGGTAGTTCCTAAAAAGAATGGGAAGTGGAAAATATGCATCGATTATAGGGACCTTAGTAAGGCTACCAAGAAAGACCATTTCCCACTTCCCTTTATTGATCAAGTCTTAGATACCCTTGCTAGAAAGAAGTTTTTTTCCTTCCTTGATGGATTCAGTGGTTATAATCAAATTCTTGTAGCCTCATAAGACCAATACAAGACTACCTTTACTTGCCTTTGGGGTACATTTTCCTATAATATCTTACCTTTTGGGTTGTGTAATGCACCTTCTACCTTCCAGGGGTGATCCTAAGTATTTTTTTAGATTTAATTCATGATTGTGTAGAAGTGTACATGGATGATATTACTATTTATGGTAACACGTATGAGGAAGCAAAGGAAAATATAAAAAGAAGTATTTAAAAGATGCATTGATACTAATCTTTATTTGAGCCATGAGAAATGCCACATCTTAATGACTAAAGGTATTGTCCTAGAAAATTATATTTCTACAAAAGGAATTGAGGTAGATCCTAAAAAAGGTAAAGATAATTCAAGATTTTCTTGTGCCTACTTCTCAAAAGGATGTACATAGTTGTTTGGGTCATGTTAGATAGTATATATGGTTTATCCAAAACTTTAGCAAAATTGCCTCACCTCTTTTTCTTTTGCTAGGCAAAGATTTTGGTTTTTCATGGACACCAGAATGCTAACAGGATTTTGAGGAAATCAAAGGGAAGCTTATAACTACACCAGTTCTGCGAGGACCCAATTGGGAAATATTTTTCCACATCCATATTGATGCTTCTGATAATTCTATGGGGGTGGTACTTAGACAAAAGGAATATTCTCTCTTTTACTCCATTTATTATATCAGTAAGAATTTTACTGGTGCAGAGGTAAATTACACTATGACTAAAAAATAATTTTTGGTTGTAGTCTATGTGATAAACAAATTTTGTTATTATATAATAGGGTATAAATTTTTGTACATACAAAACATTCTACTATTATATTTTTGATGAACAAGCCAGTTGTTACATGATGAGTGATTCGGTGGTTGATTTTATTGCAAGAATTTGATATTACTATTCTAACAAACTAGGATGTGAGAATGTAGTGATTGATTTTCTATCTAGACTACAGTGTGATAATGAACCAATCCCTATGGATGATAATTTTCTCGATGAACATCTTTTTTCCATTTCTGTAAAAATCCCATGGTTTTTTGATATTGCTAACTATCTTGTCACCTGCAGATTTCCACCCCTTTTCTCTGAGAGAATGGCGTAAGCTTATAAGACTTAATGGGAAATATAGTTGGATTAATGGTTTAATTTTTATACTTGAATTGATAATTTTATGTGTTTATGTGTTGTAGAGGAGGATTTCTTTGATATACTCCATACTTTCCATTATGAGCCTTGTGGAGGCCATTTTGTAGCACAACAATTTGCTAACAAAGTTTTAACTACAGGATATTATTGGCCAACAATCTAAAAGTATTGTAAAAGGTTTGTTTAGCATTGTGATAAGTTTCAACATATGGGCTGGTCTACACACTCTGATGAAATTCCCTTACACCTACAATTATCAATTGAACCCTTTGAAAAATGGGGGTTGGATTTTGTAGGATCCATTAATCATCCTAGAAACAAAGAGTATATTCTAGTTTGTAGAAATTATGTCACTAATTGGGTAGAAGTAGTAGATTTGAAACATGCTAGGGATAAAAAAATTTCTAACTTGTACTCTGAGATTTTTACCATGTATGGTGTACCATGAGAGATTGTTATAAACCAGAGTCCACAGTTCATGTCTGATTTGGTTGCAACATTGGTTTGGAATATGAAATAAAACATCATAAATCTTCCCCGTACCATCCACAAGCCAATTGGGAAAGTGGAAGTGACCAATTGAGAGTTTGAGAATATTCTCATGAAGATAGTGGAATTACACAAGAAATATTGGGCATATAGACTTCTTGAAATAGTTTGGGCCTAGCAAACTGGTGTAGTCACGGTAGGAGGGTCCTCAAAGAGAATAGTTTGGACCGTGCAACAATATTTACTGATGCAGAGGTAAGGTGTTGATCTCCTTTTCTGTGTCAATACAAAGGTTTTCACACAATCTCAGAGGTCAATCACTCAAGTTCCTCCATTTAGCAACCTACACATCACCCTGCCCTTATAGCACTCCAAAACTAGTTTAGGCCAATTTTCACTTAGTCTTGCCAAAACACCTGACAATTACAAGATGGATTAAGATACCCTTTTCAGGCTCACACAACATACATGAGAATCAAGGGTCACTCTTTTGGAAAAATATGGACTTTTAGTACACACACCTAGTTCTAGGATTCATAATTAGGCCAAATTTCCAAAGGAGCTACCCTTCCAACAATGGATACTCACCCAAACACCTTGGATAGTCTTAGGCAATGGTTCCAAACCTCAAATTTTAAAAATGGCTTGCATCTACAAGGACTCTAACCCTCTGCTCCAAGAACCCTCTCAAGCACTCCTAAAAACAAGGGTTTTGATGGTTTTCATGACTCCAAGTCTTAACCAGTCTTAAGGACCCCTCAAAAACTCTAAAAAAAACATACACAAACTCAAAAAACCCTCACATGCCCAATAAATTCACTGGTGTTCAGATTCACCAGTTAGGTTTCTCATCTTCATGGAGGGAACACCCTTGATGAACACTAGAACTTCACACCCCATTGGGTTTATTCATTCTCTTAGCCTACAAAGAGCCTAATAATCTAACTAGGCATAATACAAGCCAATCCACCGAGTCATAGAGTCAACACAATAGGTGGATTGACAAATGGATTGTGGGAAGACCCTCAAACCTTCACTCAGAAAATAGAATAGTCAACACAATTTGTTGATCCCACATAGAGAACAATGGATTCTAGGCCTCCAAAGAAACTTTGAGAGAAGATAAAAACATATATGAACAAGTACTTAATGTCTCAATGCATCTCAAACCTACACGGGCCTATGCCAGGAAGAAACATTCAGAAAAAAACCAATGGAAGACAGTGATCAACGTTTTCAATATTTTAAAATCTTCTTATAAACTGAATCATCATCCTTTTCTCAAGGAATTACATTGTATTTGAAATGTTTCAACATCCAATAGCCTCTTAGAACCGAGAAACCACTTTAACCACCTTTAGTTATACACTAAAATAGCAATTTTGCCAATATTTTTCCTAATCACCATCCCTTTACAACTTGATTGTAAAGATCCCTCTTAACTGACCTATAAAACTTCTAAATACAATTGCAAATGGTCATTGAGACCTTATTATAAGGAAAAACATAAGACCTAAACCTACACTATATCCGATGCACCTAGATCATATGGCTAACATGGCATAAAAATGGACAACTTGTGACATTACATCTTATTTTATCATATTTTGCAACTTCCTCATTGCATATAATTTAAGAGTCTTCAAATTCATATGTTGAACCTTCAAGGTCCATCTCTCTGTCTCTGCCAGGTATAGGTGCCCTTGTGCTAGTTAAACAACAAAAGCAACTCAGAATATGGAGGAAAATGTAGATTCAAACATTCTTATTATCAAAAAATTTAGTTACAATCGACCAACAACATCCGAGTTCACAGATTGGGCTCATAGGCCTAATACAACATGCTTGAAACATATTAGTCCTATATGCTCCTCATTGTGAGCTAAAATATTACATATCAAATCCAATACTGATTCTCCTTTCTATCCTAATGAATTATTACAATGAT
Source organism: Sequoiadendron giganteum (assembly GCA_007115665.2). Lineage (NCBI taxonomy): Eukaryota > Viridiplantae > Streptophyta > Pinopsida > Cupressales > Cupressaceae > Sequoiadendron > Sequoiadendron giganteum. Next base: position 574,369,588 of record CM021108.1, on the reverse strand, counting down.
TTATATCACATCTGAGATCTAGAATCATCTATGTCGACCAAAGATCATTACAATCTCTAATGAAGGAAACGTAACGTGCATGAAATAGGTTGGCCTTAAATTTGAATTTCTCCTCAGCAGGTGCATATGATGAAGTGTGGAACTAAATTAAGGCTGGGGACACTCCACAAAACAATTTGAAACACAACGCGAGGATCCACAAGTTACGGGAAGGATCCATAAGAGATCAAATTAGCCATTAGGCTCAAAACTGCTTCAGTGCTCTGTGTTAGAAAATGTCACTTAATCCAAAAGTGATAACTTGCCGAAAAAAGATCCAATCATGCTGAAATATTGGAATAAGGAAAATGAACATTTCCACAATGAAAACATAGATCCACAGGGTTTGGTGAGAAAATATGATGAAATACTAAATCTGCCAACTTTAATTGAACAAGAACAAAACTAAAATGAAAATATTTTTGGTTGATGTAGGATTGCAAAGAACCAAGGATGCTCCTACATAAAAAATTCAGGGTTATTTGAAAATTGAGTCCCTCACTTTGCTGGGGCTAAAGGAAATCCAATATGGTCTACCTTAGTCTGAGAAATCCAAGAAGAATCCTCCATTGGTTTGCCTTTCCACTTTACAAGATATTCTTTGTGTTGTCTTCCATGTGTTTTCCTCCCATCTCTGATATCCAAAACCTCTTCTATCTCATTTGATTGTTGTTTAGGAAATTTTTTCTCCAATTTCTCTTTACTATCTTCACTAAATTCTAATTCATGGTACTGATGTAGATTTGTAATGTTGAATATAGGTGATATACCCATGCCATCCGGTAACTCTACTTCATATGCATTTTCCTTCAAAATCTTACAAGGTGCAAACTTCCTCATCTTGAGCTTATTGTATGTTCCAACTAGAAATATTTCCTTCCTCAAATATACCATCACTTCATCTCCAACTTCAAACTCCTTATGTCTCATCTTTTCATTTGATCGATCCTTATACTTCTGGTTCATATCTTCCAATTGTTTTTTTACTTGAGCATGCTCTTTCTTCATATGTTCTACAAATTCCTCTACTTCTGCACTCCTTTCATCTTCCTTACTAATTTCTCACAAATATGATATACCTCTAGGATGAACTCCAGTAACAATCTCAAAAGGTGTCTTTCTGGTACTTTTGTTCATTGAATTATTGTAAGAAAAATCTGCTTGTGCAAGAACTAAATCCCAACTCCCGGTCTTCTCCCCAGCCAAACATGTTAGAAAATTCCCCAAAATCTTGTTTACTACCTTTTTCTATCCATCATTCTATGGGTGAAAAGTAGAACTGAACTTTAAGTATGTCTTTAACTTATTCCAATTTTTCCTCCAAAAGTAACTAGAAAAATTTGTATCTCTGTCTAAAACAATACTCCTAGGTAATCCATACAATCTAACTACTTCCTTGAAAAACAAGTTTGCTACATGTACTACATTTGTTGTATTCTTACAAGGTATGAAATGTGTCATTTTAGAAAATCTATCCACCACCACAAATATAGAATCATTACCTCTCTATGTCTTTGGAAAACTAAGTTGAAATCCATGTTGATATCCTCCCAAGGTCTCTCTGAAACTATCAAAGGATTATACAATCCAACATTCTGACTACTCCCTTTTGCAGTTTGACAAAATTTGTAACTCTGTACAAATTTCCTAACATCCTTATGAATCTATGGCCAAAAGTAATTCTCACTTACCAATGCTATTGTCTTATCAATTCCAAATTGTCTTGCCAATCCTCCACTATGTTTTTCTTTCACCAAAATATGCCTCATTGAACTCTAGGGTATACATAATTGATTCCCTCTAAACAAAATATCCTCCTGAATGAAATAATCCAACCACTGACTTCTATCCTCCAAGACTAGTTCTTTACAAAATCTCTAAGGTTCTACAAAATTTGGGTCTTCCTCATACAATTTCTTCAATTCATCAAAGCATAATACCTCCAATCTCATTTCTTCCAGTAAATTATTTCTCCTACTCAAAGCATTAGTGAATCTATTTGAATTTCCACTCCTATGTTTCAAAAAAAAAGGTATAACTATGCAAGAATTCCACCCATCTCATGTGTCTCTAATTCAACTTACCTTGACTATTCAAATACTATAATTCCTGATGATATGTATACAACAAAAACTCCTTAGGAAACAAGTAATGTCTCCACTTCTTCAAGGCTTGTACTATGGCATAAAGATCCTGGTCATACACTGAATACCTTTTCCAAGCATCATTTAATTTCTCACTGAAATAAGCTACTGGTCTTCCTTCTTGACTTAATACTGCTCCAATTGCATTTCCACTTGCATCATAGTCTACCTAAAATACCCTATTAAATTCTGGAAAATCCAACAAATGTTGCTCAGTCACCTTCTGTTTCAACAACTCAAAACTCCGGTCTTCTCTAGATGTCCACCTAAAATATTTCTTATCTCCTCTCATTTTTTCTATCATAGGACTGCAAATAGAACTTAAATTCCTAATGATCTTTCAATAGAAACTAGCCAATCCATGAAATGATCTTACATCTCCAATAATTTCTAGTGTAGGCCATTCAACAATTGCTCTTACCTTCTCAAGATCCATCACAAAAGATATCAAAAGTTCTAGATATACCAATTCTTCCTTCATAAAACTACACTTTTTACTATTTATCAACAACTTCTCTTCTCTCAACCTTTGCAAAAATTGTCTTATATGCAACAAATGTTCTTCTCTAGTCTTATTGAAAATCAAGATGTCATCCAAATAGACAATCACAAACTTACCCAATAATTTCTTCAATACCTCATTCATCAGCCTCATGAAAGTACTTGATGCATTGGTTAGTCCAAAAGGCATCACCAACCACTCATACAATCCTTCATTTGTCTTGAATGTTGTCTTCCACTCATCCCCTTCTTTGATTATGATATGATGATATCCACTCTTCAAATATATCTTTGTAAAGTATTTAGCTCTACTCAAACAATCCATCATGCCATCCATCTAGGGCAAAGGAAATCTATACTTCATTGTGATTTTGTTTAGGGCTCTAGATTCTGTACACATCCTCTATTCTCAATCCTTCTTAGGTGCTAGCATAGCACATACTACACAAAGACTTAAGATTTCTTTGATCAAACCCTTCCTCAACAACTCTTGCACTTCAACTCTTCATTCTCTGTTGGTGTCATCTAGTGTGCTACTTTATTAGGAAAACTAGCTCCAAGAATTAGATCCATGAAATGACTAATAATCCTCATAGGTGGCAATCCATCAAGTACATTATCCAAAATGATAGCTTCATATTCTTCCAACAACTCCTTTATATCCTTCGGTTGTTCTTCTACATGTTGCAAGTCTTCAACCTTCTTAAGAACCAAGGCATAACACATGTTTTGATGTCTCTATCCATCGATAAATCTCCTTCCATCAACCAAACAAATTCTAGCACTCATGCAAACCTTGACTTTAGGAACATCCTCCAAGGGCAACAAAGTCCGCTTCATCCCATTTGCAACAATGGTATAGGTTTTCTTATTTCCATCATGAATAGCCTGTCTATCATATTGCCAAGGCCTTCCCAACAAAACATGGCATACATCCATAGGCATGATATCAAACAAAACCTCATCATGATAATTTCCTATCTTTAATTTCACCAAACATTGTTCACTTACTAGTATCTTATGCTCATCTTGAATCCATGTTATCTGATAGGGCTTCAGGTGTTTCAATATTTCTAGCTTTAATTTGGTCACCATTTCTTTGAAAACTAGGTTCTCAGAGCTTCCACTGCCAATAATCACTCTGCAACATTTACCAGCTACCTTGCGTCTGTTTGAAACAAATTATTTCTTTGCAATGATTCTTGCTTAATCTCACTTTGAAACAATACTCTTTTGTTCACCAACACTTCTCCCTCTTCTATTTTATTAGATGATCCAAGATGTTCCTCCTCATCAAAGGTTGTTCTTCTACTATTCTTTGTCTTTCTTATTATCTCTCCCTGATTACATTCAAAGGCTCTATGTCCTTCTCCATCACACTTAAAATAAGTTCCCCTAAATACTCTTTTCTCATGTCCTCTATCACCTTTTCTATAACCCTCATTCCAGTAGCCACCATATCCTCCACTTCGGTAAGAGTTTCCATCATCTCTATGGTATGAATTATCATTCTTACTAACTTCCTTATCTTTATTCTAATTTGCAAAAGATCCTCTTCCTCCTCCAGTAAAAATTCTTCCTCTTTGAAATCTTCTGCCTCTTCCTCTCTATCTCTGCTCATGTATTTTATTCAACTTCTCTTCTACTTTTAGGGCACATTGATATGAATCCTCCACACTCATCAACTTGATCAAGCTGATCTCATCCTATATAGACATCTTCAAGCCATTCACATATCTGGCTACTTGCTCGATCTCATCCTCAGAATGTCCAGATCTGATATTAAATTTGTAGAACTCCTCAATATACTCTGTCACACTTGACTCCTTCTAATTAAAATTTTGCAACTTTCAAAACAAATGGATCTGATAGTCTGTGCGCATAAAATTCATCTTTAACTTATTCACCATCTCATCCCATGATTTTATCTTCTCCTTTCCTCTTCTTTTCCTATTTGCATGCAAATGTTCCCATTAAAGGGATGCATGTCCTTTCAACTTTGTACAAGAAAATTTCACCTTCTTGTCTTCAGTGGTACCTTCAAAATAAAAATACTTTCCCATCTCCATTATCCAATCAAGAAATTTATCTGAATTCAACTTACCACTATAATCTAGTGGATTGAAATGTGGTTTAGTATTTACTCTGGTTAGGGCTCTTATGAACCTCTCTTCTCCTTGATCGAGGCCACATTGATTTTCTCTTTCCTCTTCTTCCTATTCTTCTACCTCTTCATCACTCACATCATCAACTAGTCAGCCTCTCCTCTGGGCCATTTTGATTGCTTCTAATCTAGCAACAATTCCTCTCAACATCTCCATTATAGTTGGGTTCGAATTTCCCTGCACTCCATTTCCTCTACCATTTCTTCTTTCTGCCATATTTACAAAAGTCCTCTGCAGCTGCAGGTTGGATCCTCAATCTGCCACCCCACAATAAATCTTCAATAGGGCTTCACAAACTCTGACGATCTCTCACAAAATGAATCTCGCTTTGATACCAATTTGGTGCAGTCACGGTAGGAGGGTCCTCAAAGAGAATAGTCTAGAGAGTGCAACAAGAGTTACACAACATAAGCCACTCAGAATATGGAAGCAAATTCGGATTCAAACATTATTATTATTAAAAAATTCAATTACAATCATCATATAACATTCGGGTTCATAGATTAGGCTCACAGACCTGATACAACATAATAGTCCTATATGCTCCTTATTGCTAGCTGAAATATTACATATCAAATCCAATATTCATTCTCCTTTCTATCCTAATGATCTATTATAATGATTTATATCACATCCGATATCTAGAATCATCCGCGTCGGCCAAAGATCATTACAATCTTTAATGAAGGAAATGTAATGTGCATTCAATTTGAATTTCTCCTTGACAGGTGCATATGATGAAGTGTGGACCTAAATTAAGGTTGGGGACACTCCACAAAACAATTTGAAACAAAACGCGAGGATCCACAAGTTACAGGAAGGATCCACAAGAGATCAAATTAGTCGTCAGGCTTGAAACTGCTTCAATGCTCTGTTCTAGAAACTGTCACTTTTTGAAAGCGATAACTTGCCGAAAAAAGATCCAATCATGTTGAAATATTAGAATAAGGAAAATGAGCATATCCATGATGAAAACATAGATCCACAAGGTCTGGTGAGAAAATATGATGAAATACTGAATCTGCCAACTTGAACTAAACAAGAACAAAACTAAAATGAAAATATTTTTGGTTGATGCAGGATTGCAAAGAACCAAGGATGCTCCTACAAAATTTAAACTTTATTAACTTGATCTTTGAAGTGACCCATCAATTGTCACATGCAAAGAACCAAGGATGATCTTAAAAAAATTTATTGCTTGTCACTTGCTTGACTAGGTCTTTTGTATAACCTGTTTACTTAACTCTTTCACATCCAATATCCTTGGTTCTTAACTCTTTCGCAAATTTTCACTTGCAATCAAAACACTTCCAATCAGTGTTCTACAGGATCATGTTTATCGGTGCATTTCACTTCCAATCAATTTTTAACAAAGTTAAATTTTACAAAACACTGATTCAAAGGTCACCTTAAAGATCAAGTTAATAAGGTTAAGCCAATTGTTACATGATGAGTGATTCGGTGGTTTCTTTTATTACAATAATTGGATATCACTATTTTGAAAAAATAGGATGTGAGAATGTAGTGGTTGATTTTCTATTTAGACTATAGTGTGATAATGAACTAATCCCTATGGATGATAATTTTTTGGATAGACATCTTTTTTCCATTTCTATAAAAATCCCATTGTTTGTTGATATTGCTAACTATCTTGTCACCTACAGATTTCCACCCCTTTTCTCTAAGAGAAAGAGGTAAGCTTATAAGACTTAATGGGAAATATAGTTGGATTAATGGTTTACTTTTTATACTTTATTTGATAATTTATGCGTTGATGTGTTGTAGAGGAGGATGTCTTTGAAATACTCCATGCTTTCCATTTCGAACCTTGTGGAGGCCATTTTGTAGCACAATGAACTACTAACAAAGTTTTAACAACAGGATATTATTAACTAGCAATCTATAAGGATTGTAAAAGGTTTGTTTAGCATTGTGATAAGTGTCAGCATATGGGATGGCCTACACACTCTAATGAAATTCCCTTACACCCGTAGTTATCAATTGAACCCTTTGAAAAATGGGGTTTGGATTTTGTAGAATCCATTAATCCTCCTAGAAACAAAGAGTATATTATAGTTTGTAGAAATTATGTCACTAAGTGGGTAGAAATAGTAGCTTTGAAACATGCTAGGGATACAAAAGTTTCTAACTTGTACTCTGATATTTTTACCAGGTATGGTGTACAATGAGAGATTGTTATAGACTAGGGTCCACAATTCACTTTTGATTTGGTTGCAACATTGGTGTGGAATATTAAATACAACATCGCAAATCTTCCCTGTACCATCCACAAGCCAATGGGAAAGTGGAAGTGACCGATTGCTAGTTTGAGAATATTCTCATGAAGATAGTGGAATTACACAAGAAATATTGGGCAGATAGACTTCCTAAAGTAGTTTGGGTCTACCGAACAACTTGGAAGACAACCACTGGATTGACACCATATGAGTTTGTCTATGGGAAAAAGGTTGTTTTTCCAATTGAATTTTAATTAAACGCTCTTCGCATTACTCTTCAACTTGGGATGAGTCTCAGTGAAGCCTAGAAGGAAATAATTTCTCAACTCCATTCTTTAGATGAAATGTGTCAGGAGGCCCTTTTTCATGCAGAGGTGACTCAAAAATAGAGAGAACAATGGCATGCCCCCTTTATTCAGTCATGAACATTCCAACCTAGGGATTGGGTGTTGCTTTATGAATCTTAGTTCTAGGACTTCAAGGGGAAATTTCACACTTGATGGATTGGTCCTTACAAGATTGATACTTCCTATGATAATGGTTTTGTTAGGTTGTGCACTATGGATTTAAAGCACATGACCCTTCTTGTCAATGGGAACCGTTTGAAACTTTACAAATGACCCCTTTCAAAAATAAAAAATTCTTGTACTGTGACAAAGGAACTAACTCTTGTTCATGTTACCTATTCAGAATAAAAATGATAAATAAAAAAATTTAATAAAATTTCCAACAATGAAAACCTTCAGGCATTGTTGGCTAGTTAATACTTGAAATTTAGATCTTGGTGGGTATTAACTACTAAATAAACTTAGAGGTGAAAACTGGTTTTTCAGCGCCTCTAAGCAGTGATAGGGTGAAAACCGGGGTACCCGTTGTCTATCATTGATAAAAATAAATAAATTGAGTGTTAAAAATTTCCAATCAATTTTGTGACAAGGATTCTTGGGGGGTCGATATTCCTATCACTACCTATTCTCTGGTGCGACGAGATTGTTTATCACTTTCAACAACTAGAGATATCTTTCTTCCATCATTGCTTTTGATAAACCCTCTAGCCTTCCACCTTAGATTCCTTTTAGTTGCGCATTCCAGTTCTCATGTGAATTCCTTATTTTTGTGCTCTAGATAGGAAATTCTACTGGTTGTTCTAGTTTCTATACATTTTCATGCACTTCATTTATTGTGGCTCCTATCCTCCTATTGCTAGGAACTTTCTACTTGTTCTTGTTCTCATCATTTTTTGTGCCACTGTTATCCATTCAATTCCTAGCTATACTTCTTTCATTATGCTCTATTTTAATTTCCATGTTTATTCTCCCATTAGTAGTACAACCCATCATTCCTCCTTGGCATGCTATCAACTATGCTTCATCCTCTCACATTCTCGTTGCATCATCCAAATTTTCTCGTGTTGATGTAGATTTCTTTCCAACAATTTGTGTGGCCACGTAAACTTTTGTACTCCATACTTATTGGTGACATGACCATAATCAATATTGGTATTGGTATTTTTGAATGTTTTTTATTTTCATTTGCATTTATTAAATATTCTTATTTGCTTTGACAAATAGTGGCAATGCCCCATGGATAGTTCATGATTAAGTTGGTGGGAGGAGATGTCATCGTACCATTTTCCTTGTTATTTTATTAAACCATTTAGCATTCCCTTTCATTATGAAAACTAAATCCTCTATCTTCATTGTACTCATCCGCTCTCTTCACCATAACTCCATCGCTAACCACCATTATTGATAAATTTAAATATCATTTCCCAATTCTGGTAAGTTTTTTTTTCCTATGGATAACCATTCTTGTTTTTTTACTGTTAGTTGTTACTATTGAACCTGTCTCCACTCTATCACTATTACAACTTCCTAGCAAAACCATACCAGTGCTAATGATAAAAGACCTTGTTATGAACCCACTTCAATGAATGAGCTAAAGGCTTGCAATAATAGAGAAGTTTATGAAGTGTTCAAACATGCCCAATGGGATATTTATTTCAAGAAATCGTGAGGGTTTGATAAAAGGGTCACTCTAGAATTTGTAAATATTTTTGATGGTAAGAAGGTCTCTATGAGGGGTGTCCAATTTCCCATAATTTTTGAGTTTATATTAGAGGTAATAATGTTACCATTGTCTAGAGAAGATTACTTCCCAGATAAAAAGAAGAAGTTTTTCGACCTCGAACCCATATGCAAATAATTTCTTAGATGAGGTGAGACTATGGAGATGGTATAAGGCCAAGGAACTAAATTGGCTTCATTACCAAGAATCTATAAAGGTTTGGCCAAGTTTATAATACAATACATCACTTGTGAAGGGACATATGTGTATGTATATTCCCAACACTTCAGGTTATTGTTACATTTGAGATGGAATGACTTAGTAAACATACCTTATTTTCTTCATTGATCTCTACACCATATGAGTAGGGAAGTTTAGAAAGGAAAGAGTGATTCATTAGCCCACTAGGGTTTAATTAGGTTGTTAATCATTCATGCTCTTGAAAAAAATTCTCGCCTAGGTGATTGGGACTCCTTTTTTAACATGAATAATGAAACTAGTTTTGAAGCCTCTAAAGACTCTTCAAATGAACCTTCAGACAATTTTGATAAAGAATAAGGAGTTCCTGACACACCCACATAAGGTTCTGAGTAAAATAGAGACCATAGTGTAGGCACTTCTAAAATTAAAACTATTGAGGATTCATCCAAAAATTCCTCTAGTAAAAATAAAATTAAGACCTTAGAGGGTTCAAGGTCATCTGACAAAACAACCAAGAGAAAATAAACCATGTCTGTAGAATGTCAAAATGAGCTAGATTTTGAGTTGTCTGGTGATAGGAAGGGTAAGAATATTTCTACTAGTCCTATAAGTTGATTAGATGACTTGGCCATTGTGGACAGTCATATGGATAGCCCGAAGGGAGATGATTCAGGTTCAAACATTGTAGTTTTGTCTAAAATCTTGAAGAGACGAGGTAAGGAAATAAGAGAACATAGAAGGGAAAAAAAGGAAAACCACACTAGAACCAAAAAAGAGGAAAAAGGAAAAGAAACAAAAAGCAAATAAGTCCCCCACTCTTGAAAAAATTACTATTGAAGATGATCAGGAACTTGAAGTTTCAATTGCTAAAGATTCCCCCACAAATGAACCCCTGGTCGAGCAAGAAGACAATCTTCCATTCGAGTCACAATTTCCTTCTCTATTGCATCAAAATGAAATGGTTTGATGGGATTAATGTGGAAATAGAATAAATATTTCATCAGATTGGAAAGAAAAAATTAGATGGGATTAGTTTAGAAACAAGGGAAATAAATGCAGAGGAACAAGAAAGACATGAGAGTCCACTTTCCCTTGTTTCCCAATTTGGTGAGGAAAATTTGATGATAATTAAATATGTAGAGCCAGAACAAAATAATGATAGAGAATTTCTTAATAAAGGGAATCAAGAGGCCGAAATAGAGCTTGAAACAAGGGTTGAAGAAGAGGGTGAAAGGGAGGCTGAAGAATATTTTGAAGAAAATGAAATGCTCCTAAAACAAGTTAAGGACTTGTAGGGTTCAATTGAAAAGATAAAGGAGGAAAATAAGGAGTTGTAGAGTCAACTTCAATAGGCCAATTCTACTTCCCAGTTATAGGAAACAAAAATTTAGAGATTGAAAGTGGAGTTGGAAAAGGAAACCATTTATGAAGAAGAATATATGCTCATCCAAGATCATGAGGTGCAAATGGAAGAATTGAGACAACATTGGTCTTGGAAAATTTCCAACACCATCCAAAGATTTGACTAGGTTATCTTGGTTTGTGATTCATTCCTTTGCATGTGGACATGCAAAACCTTAAGCTACGGGGAATGATGGGGGTTAAAAATTCCTAATAGTTTTACCATTTGCTTACCTTTTTCTTTTACCTTTTTTGTCCTCTTATCACTGTTAGTCATAGGAAGTATAGATATTAATAAAATGTAATGGGAAATTAAAACAATTAGAAAATGCCAAATTCTATTGAAATGCTAACTAATTTTTGGATGAAATGACAAGAGATAATCGAGAGAAGATGTTAGAACGGTTGAGAATGTGGATGGAAGAAAAGGCGAGGAGATGTCAAATATGTTTTAGTTTAACCGATTCATGACTATTTTTGAAATGATATTTGTTAAACTTATTATGGCTAGGGGCTATTGTTTATTTTGTATTGAACTCATTTGGTTTGTTGGAAATATTCCACAAAAAAACCATAACAAATATTATCGGTGCCCATCTAGTATAAATGTGTGCAATTTAAAGACTTAAGAGATATAGATATTGATATAAAGTTATTCTATAGCTTTTGAATCGATATTCTAGATTTATTATGCATGTGTGATTGATCTGAGTTAGAACTATGTTTGTAGCTTATCATCAAATGACCAAGCAGGCAAGGCCCACTCTCTGCATCGCTTGGTGAATTTTCTCATTTAGTTTTTGTGTGGTAGTTGTGTGTGTGTATTTAATTTGAAAAAAAAAAATCTTTTCTTTACACAAATCTGGTTATTCACAACTAAATGTAATTTGGTTTAAAAGTTGATTTCATTCAAATATCTGCTCAAGTTTTCATTCACATTTTAAGAATTAAATTTTTATTTGTGCAAACTGGAATTTATCATTGACAGTGCATAATTTATAAAGTTTCTTTATTTTTTGTTACTACACTTTCTGTTATAATTTTTGTCCTTGTAGTTCCTAACACAACTTTTTCCAAGTAATAGAAACATCTAATTACACCATATTTTTTATTAGAAGTTTAATGTGTAAATTAGCTACTTTCATCCCCACTTAGTTAATTTTTTTGGCCCTTAGGTAAACTACCGCAACACCTTTCACAAGTCTACAATTCTCAGATTGACATTTAGGAACAAACTAAGGAAAACAACACAACATTCCCAAGGATTGATCTATCCATAACTGTCAATCTAATAGAATCCTATGAAAAATTTATTTCTATTATCTGATGGAACCTTCACATTTTATAAATTTGAAATGCCTATATTGGAAAATTTTCCTTTGCACACTCAGAAGTGCACCTGCAAAATCTGCCCAAGTGACCTACTTTGAAGGGTCACCATTCAGGGCCAGTTGATCTTCATGTCAAACAAATTGTTGTTCTCCATTATCTCCACATTCATGTACTCCCTAGTCCAATTTCAAAGCCTCATGATTTGATTTGCTATTTTTTTCAGGCCAAAAGCAAATGCAATTTGCTTTGTTTTCACATCTGCATTTTCAAAACTTTTCAAGGTGGTCAAGTTTGACCTTCAATATATTTTGAAGAATGATGATTCAGGGAAGATCTTTTTCACACATACTCAATGTACCCAAATGACCTAGTATGTCCAGTGGTAGTTCCCCAGAAGATGATTTGATATTTTTTCAAAATGGCAACTTGGTGAGCCCTTATTGGTTTTGAACAGGTGTAGTGGCAAAAAAGTCTAATTGGGCCACTTTGATGTGGAATATCTTTCACCTAGTGACTTATTTTTTTGAGCCAATTGTTGCATTTCATTCTTGAGTTAAATGTCTACATGCTTGTTCAGTTTTAGGGTCTCAATGTAAGTTTTGATGGGTTAATCATTTTCTGATCGCAACAGAGCCAAAAATGGTGTTGCAGAAAGTGTCAAATTTTACAAATCTAAGGATAACCCATTTCTTGTTTTGGCTTGAAATATCTACAACTCCATTTTTGTCAAAAAAAGGGAGATCATTTGATGCATTATTTTAATGTATTTTAGTCATGACAAAGGTATCCAATAAGCCAGTTTATAAAGGAGGTACGTTAAATATTTTGGCGATGTAAGCTTTGAGGAATTTTTTTTTCTAAATAAATTATAGAGTCCATACACAAATTTTCATTGCTCCAAGTGGTCTTGTTTGTGAGCAACATTTTTTCATCATTTTGTCAGTAAGAAAATTGGTTTTTCCTCTTTGCAATTTCCAAAATTTGCAAATTTTAAGGCATTTTCAATGTTTTAAATGTTGGGGGAAGACTTGAAATACATTTTTAAAGGTTTTATGATGAAATTGAAGTTGAAATTTTTCACCAAAATCCTTTGCCCGCTAGTCGCTAGAATTTTGGAGAAGTCTTGAGAGAGGCATGGACTGGCAGGGAAGCCACCTTTTGGCCTTTTGGAGATTGCCATAAGATTGTTTGAGGGCTGAATATATCTCTCATCCTTAGTTGAACACTTGGGGAAAGTTTTGGAGCATTAAAATTGATGAAATTTGCTGATTTGAGCCTCGAAAAATGAAATTGAAGATTACAATCACGTTTTTGGCTCTGGGGCAGATTTTTGAAGTTGTATATGTGCTGAAAATAATGTTTTTTACCTTCCAAATGATGTCTGGACTTATCTACATATGTTGGGAACACTTTCATTGCTGTTTTGGCCATTTTTTGGGTGCCTACTCCCATAAAAATTCCCTCTCATTCAGAAAAATGACTCCAGTTTGCATTGGCAGTGAAAATCTATCAAAATTGATTGAATTGTTTATTGAAATACTGTAAAATATTCTCATGTTGTCATGATCAGAGGAAGAACCAAAAAAATGAAGTTGTAGAATGCAAAGAAAAGCTAGGGAAAACGAAGGAGATCAACGACAAAAGAAATGGAGGCTACGTGGACACATCCTCACCTTTGCCCGCTAGCCTACGAGAGACAATGTTGATGCCAACATGGAGGCACGAGGAAGTGAGGAGGAGAAGGTTTGCTCGCCAGCCCATGGGTCTCCATCGTATAGTGACAAGCAAGCAACGAGGAGGCATGGAGTGGCCAAGGTGGGCACACAATATTTAAAAAAAAAAAAATTAAACTTTTGACTACTACCCATGTTTTAATATTTAGAAAAGATTTCATTTAACTATTTGAAAGCTAGTTTTTAAATGTGAATTTTAAAAAAATATAAAGCAAAGGTAAGGTCTGATATAGTGATTTTTTCACCATTTAAATGATGTGAAAAGTGAGTGGTCAATGGGAAAATGTTTTAATGAAATATTTCCATGACTAGGTGAAATAAGAGTTAAAAACTATTTGGTTGGGAAATAAAGTAAAATTTTAAAATGTTGGACAAAATAAATAAAAGAGTAAAGAGCTTTCACCAGTAAAATAATTTTTCTTTACTGGGTAAAGACAATTATAAAGTGAAACCAAATAAAGAGGATAAAAGAGTTTTCATGGGCAAATGGAGAGCAGAGTAAAAGTTTTACAGAGGAGCAAAATATTGGCAGCTCGGGTAGAATGAAGCTGAAAGATTTTTTCCATAGGGGTAATTGAAGAGTGATTTTCACCACATGAATAAAATGGAATGAAAAATTTCATGGAGATATTTTTTAGCTGCAAAGATATTTTCAATAGCAAGACATAAATGAAAAACATCATCATGAAAGGAATGTTTTTTTGTTAGAAGGGTAGCAAATGCAAGATGCATGAATCAGGAAGTAGATTGAAACTTCTTCAGCAAGCAAAGGCAGTTACAAATCAATGGGAGCTGAAGATGTCAGATGTCAATTGAAGATGTAGTTTTAGGGTTTTTCCTTCTTCTATATCTTCTTTCTTTTTCTCATTTGTACAGGTTCTGAACTTTTGTATGGGTTGGGTAGATAGAGAAATGTTGAGTCTAAGTTGTAAATGGAGTATGTAAACTTGTAATAATTGGGTTTTATGAGCAGATGCTAGCCAATTTGTGTAGCAATAAATTACTATTCATGAAGTTCTCTCCAGATTTGTATGCATTTAATTATATCAATTCAATATATCAAGGATGTTTTGAAATTTTCATCACAATTTTTTCATGATTGTGTTGTTTGGCCATAGTTCTCTTTCAAGTAAAGAGTTAAATTACTGTGATCAGATAACTGTAATTTTGAGTGCACAGGTGGGATTGATAAGTAGAACTTTATGACAATATGAATGGGTTTCTTAATGTAAGACATTAACATAGTTTAAAATCTATTGGTTGAAATTAGTTTGCTGATACGATCTCTGTTGCGGTTTTATATTTGACTTCATGGCCCATGATTAGGCACTGATCTATCAAAAAGCTTGAGGCATTTTTAGAAACAATAGAAATCATTTAAAATCTTAGGTGAGGATATTTAAGTTATTTGCTCTTAGCAATGTTCAATTGAAATGAGATTATACTTGAACATAGTAGAATATACAGTACCCAACACTCATATACCTGAGAACTATCCACTTTCATAGGTCTGTTATTAGTTGTTTGGCACAAGTTTATCATACATTCAGGCCTACAATTAGGAGCACCCTCTTGAGTCCCGTGGAGCTCAAAGTGCAGAAGGCTTTCATATCATTGTTCGTTGGATTTTATTGTCTTCAACTTGTTGATAGTGCATATTCCTTTTCCTAAATATTGAATCCCCTCGTTTAGTCATTTGTGTTTCTCCTTAGGGTTGAAGGTTGCAAGAAAAATAACTAAAAAATTGGTGACTCTATTGGGAAAGCTTAAGTATTATCCATTTGAAAAGAGTTAATAAGTTTGTTGATTTGTATTTTTGGGTCAGATGATCCAAGAACCTGCATACTTGAAGGAGATTCCTGCAATGTTTCTGATGTATTTTTGAAGTTTGGTGCTTTGCTGGTGGAGAAAACTCAGAAATACATAGATCTTGGAAGAAGATTTTTGCTACTTGAAGATCTTTTCCTCTTTCAAAGAGGTGGCGACTCTATATAATTTTCTACAACATCAGAAGAGTTGGTTGCAACAGTTCTCAAGTATTTTTCTATTGTAATATTTTTCTATGAAGGTTTTCAACAAAATGTTTTAGTTAATACTGCCCCTTATTTAGTATTTTAAAATACTAGTAGAAAGGGAAATGAGAAAGTAGGATATTCTGAAAAGGATTTTGAGAAGAAACTAGTTGTAGAGGGAATAAATTTTATTTGCAAAATGTATTGTTGTCCCAGTTCTCCATCTACAAGTTGTAATATCATTCCTAGAACACAACCATGTCCTCAAAAGAAAGTGTTCACTAGTGAGAGATATGACCCTCTGGATTTTAGTAAAATCCAATGTTACCCACATTTTGTCCCAAGAAGAATCAATGAATGTTTTCCTAAGTTTAGAGGAGGTTTTGAAGAATCAGCATCACAACATGTACAAGATTTTCTTGATGTAATGGAATATTGTCAAATAGTAGAAGAGGATGCTATCATGAAGTTTTTTGTAAGAACTTTTGAAGATACTGCTGAATATTGGTTTTCTATTTTACCAATGCATTCCATATGTTCATGGAAAGAGCTTGAGAAAATGTTCATGGATGAGTTTGGTGAAGTGAGTGATGAATACTTGTCTAAAGAAAGAAATATTCATACCCAAAAAGAATATGAAGAGGTATATGAAACATCTTAAGTTTCTTCTATTTGCTCTAAAAATACAAAAATAGAAATCCAATTTTTTGTATCAAAAGAAAGTTGCAATGAGGCAAATGATAATGAAAGTATTTTTTCATCTATGGACTTTGAATATACAATTGATGATCATGTTGATTCTGATGTTTCATGTCTTCATGATGAGAACAATGATGTTGCAAATGTAAATGTGCAATCAATTGAAGCACATTCTTATCTGGATTATCAAGATGATTGTAAGTCTGTTTGTGGCCTTTATGATGGTGATAACTCTCCCAAGGAGGAGGTAGAACTGATCTCCTTAAGTAAAGAGTATTCCAATTAGGATGATAATACTTTT
This sequence comes from Sequoiadendron giganteum, assembly GCA_007115665.2. Lineage (NCBI taxonomy): Eukaryota > Viridiplantae > Streptophyta > Pinopsida > Cupressales > Cupressaceae > Sequoiadendron > Sequoiadendron giganteum. Next base: position 574,352,756 of record CM021108.1, on the reverse strand, counting down.
GAAGGCTCACATGAACAAGATAATGGATATGAATTGAACAAAATTTTGAAGAAGAAATGTGTGATCAGTAGTGTTATGGTGCAACTAACAAGGTATGCAATGAATTTTAGTTGAAGAAATCATTTAGAAGCAATTGCAATGAAGATACCATTGATGGTTTTCAGTTTGACAGTGAAGAAGGTAGCTCTGTTGGTTGTTGCAACAATGTGAACAAAGAGGGAGATATGTATGCAAGAGATTCATTGGATGAATCAGTTCAAATGGTTGGTTATGAGGAGTATGGATATGTTAATAATGATAAACAAGGAACTCATTTTTTGTTTGATGCTTTACCTTCTTCTACTTCTTTTGCTAACTTTGAATTTATAATTGAATGTTTGCATGACGATAGCATTGATGTAGTTGTATATGAAAGTGAAAATATAGTGATAAATGCTAGTACAACTAATGACATTTTTTATGAAGAGTTTGCACTTGAAGAATGTGATTGTGTCAATCACATGGATGCATGTGAGAACCTCTTTTTTGGATCTACAACTCATAATTTTTCTCTTGAGCAGTATGTTTCGGATTGTCATATTGATGCAGCAACAGGTGGTGTTGAATATGTTTCTACTTGCAGCAGTGAATTTGTTTTAAATAGTCATTATGAGAAGTTTTTTGCAGAAGTAAAATCTGAGCCATCTGAGCTTGCTCTTGAAAATTTTGTGTGTGGTAACATTTCTAATGTTGATAGTCTTGTCTATTAACATAAATTGGAGAATATTGTTTGGGATGCTGACATTTATTTTGAATGCTATGATTTGAATGTGGATAGTGGAATTGTGGATGCTGATAAGTCTTGTTTTTAGAACATTGAGGCATGTAATAGTGTGACTAAGTTGTGTTGTTGGGATGATGATACACTTGACCATGATGCAATTTAGTTAAAGGAGATTCAAATGTGTGAGCACTCTTTTCTTGACAAATAGGAGGATTGTACACTATTTTTGTGGCATGATATCTTTCCTGAGCCTAATCATTGTGAGGGAATAGGTAAATATGATAAGATTGTATTTTCAAATAGTCTTAATCACTATCCTCACATTTTGTCACTTGCCACAAAATCAAAAAAATGAAATGAGTGGTAGTGATGCAACCTATGTCATTTGGTTGCCATGTGATAGTAAAGCTAAATTCAAAGGCAACCAGATACTTGCCTTTGCAAGAATGAAGTCACTCATGTTGATTTTAAGTGGCAAAGACAAGTATGGATTGAGGGAGATCAATTCCTTTAAAATATTGGTGTTTGGCAAGGGTAAGAATTGATTTCCCTTTTTCATTTGGTGGTCTAGGGCGATCAAGTGAAGTTAAAGTTTTTAATAAAGACTTTGTCGCCCAATGTTTTTGGCACATGGTCTACTCTCCCAAAGATATGGATTCTTGCTATTCCCACAAGAGACATACATCCCTAGTCGGAGCCACTGATGGCACCTTCAAAGTTTGTAAATTTGAAATGCCTATATTGGAAAATTTTCCTTTGCACGCTCAAAAGTACATATCTGCAAAATCTGCCCAAGTGACCTACTTAGAAGGGTCACCATTCAGAGATAGTTGATCTTCATGTCAAACAGATTGTTTCTCTCACACATAATCAATGTACCCAAATGACCTAGTATGTTCAGTGGTAGTTCTCTAGAAGATGATTTGATATTTTTTTCAAAATAGCAACTTGGTGAGCCTTGATTGGTTTTGAACAAGTGCAGTGGTAGAAAATTTTGATTGGGCCACTTTGATGTTGAATATCTTTCACCTAGTGACTGGTTTTTTTGAGCTGATTGTTGCATTTCATTCTTGAGTCAAATGTCTACATGTTTGTTCAGTTTCAGGGTCTCAAAGTAAGTTTTGAAGGGTTAATCATTTTCTGATCATGACAAGGGCAAAAATGATGTTCCAAAAAGTGTTAAATTTTGCAAATCTAAGGATAACCCATTTCTTGTTCTGGCTTGAAATATCTATAGCTCCTTTTTTTTGTCAAAAAAGGAGATTATATGATGCATTATTTTAATGCATTTTAGTCACGACAAAGGCATCCAATAGGCCAGTTTACAAAGGAGGTACCTAAAATATTTTGGCAATGCGAGCTTTGAGGAAATGGGTTTTCTCTAAATAAATTGAAGATTCCATACATAAATTTTCATTGCTCCAAGTGGTCATGTTTGTGAGAAACAATTTTTCATCATTTTGCTAGCAAGAAAATTGGTTTTTCCTCTTTGCAATTTCCACATTTTGCAAATTTTAAGGCATTTTCAATTTTTTAAATGTTGGGGGAGGACTTGAAATACATTTTTAAAGGTTTTATGATGAAATTGAAGTTGAAATTTTTCATCAATTGCCTTTGCTTGCTAGCCCACTGTAATTCTGGAGAAGTCTTGAGAGAGGCACGGGTTGGTGGGGAAGCCAGTTTTTGGCATTTTTAAGACTACCAGAAGATTGTTTGAGGGCTGAATATATCTCCCATCCTTAGTTGAACACCTGGGGAAAGTTTTGGAGCATTAAAATTGATGAAATTTGTTGATTTGAGCCACCAAAAATGAAATTGAAGACTGCAATCATGTTTTTGGCTCTGAGGCAGATTTTTGAAGTTGTATATGTGCTACAAATGATGTTTTTTCCCTTCCAAATGATGTTTGGACTTATCCACATATGTTGGGAACACTTTCATTGCTGTTCTGGCCATTTTCTAGGTGCCTTCTACCATAAAAACATCCTCTCATTCAGAAAAATGACCCCAGCTTGCATTGGCAGTGAAAATCTATCAAAATTGATTGAATTGTTTATTGAAATAGTGTAGAACATTCTTGTGCTGCCATGATCAAAGGAAGAACCAAAAAAATGAAGTATTAGAATATAGAGCAAAGCTAGGGAAAATGAAGGAGATTAACGACAGAAGAAATGGAGGCTACGTGGACACATCCTCACCTTTGCCCGCTAGTCTGCAAGAGGCAATGTTGATGCTAGCATGGAGGCACGGGGAAGCGGACAAGAGAAGGTTTTCTTGCCAGCCCGTGGGTCTCCATAGTATA
>CM021108.1:573912023-574349591 GCA_007115665.2 Sequoiadendron giganteum | reverse complement strand
ATCTTGCTTGAACTTTGTTAAGAATGTAGACAATAGTATGAATTGCTTCTCTCCAATAGAATTCCAATAGGTTTGCCTCTTTCATCATTTTTCTTGAAACTTCTTTAACAATCATGTTCTTTCTTTCAACCACTCCATTCTGTTGAGGATTCCTGAGGATTCCCAGGGGCAAATAAATGCCTCTATATCGCATGATTCTCACAAAAACTATTAAACTCATTGGAGGTGAACTATCAACCTCTATCGAATCTCAAACACTTGATTTTCATATCCATTTAATTCTCAACCATAACCTTGAATGCTTTAAACTTATCTAGAGCTTCTAATTTTTCTTTGATAAAAGTAACCCATGTCATTATAGAATAATCATCAATCAATAGGATGAAATACCTGTCACCTTGAAAGCTTCTTACTCTAGTAGGACCACAAAGGTCTATATGCACTAGTTCTAATAGTCTAGTAGTAGATTTTTCTTTGAATTTGAAACTTATTCTTGCTTGCTTCCCAATATGACATTCCTTGCAAACAAAATTAATGGGCATTGTAATCCTTGGTGGATCCATCACAACTTGAATTAAACTGATCCTCACTATGAAATAAAAATTAATATTTTGGGAGTTCATTCAAAATAACTCAAACTTTATTAGCATTGAGGACAATGCTTCTCTAAAGAAGGGAGGCACACTATGATCTTAATATGAGAGTACATAAAGTTATGAATAGTTAGTTTGTGGCTATCTTAACTCTTAATTAATTCATATTATCATTATTATATTGTTATAATTTAGTTATTTAGGTTGACCTAAGGCTTATATATGGTTATCTAAGTTGGCCTAGGTAATATACTAGGCATAAGTAGGGTATATATAGGAGGTAGGAGTCTTATTTTTTTATCATATTGTGAATTATGCTCTCATTGTAGATATTTTAAGGTTTCCCCCTCAATGTGGCTTGTTATTATTAGTTTTTGATTAGTTAAGTAGCATTTATAGGGTGTTGTACCCTTTACATGAGGATCTCGTAGGGCCAAAAAGGAACCAAGTTTAAAAAAAAAACATTAAGAAACCAAACTAAAAAAAATAGGAAAAGGACACAAACATTGGACACTAATAGTAGATACCCAATAGAAACACCCAGCCTAGACCACTAATTTTCCACATCCTCCCATTTAGGAAAGAGGAGATTTAAAACATCATCCCCAATCTAGTTGGAGCCTTCTCCCTCAATAGTCCTATCAACCTCCTCCTTGATGACTTCAAAAAGTGTGAACACATATTTGTGAATCATTTTAACAATGAAACAAGCTAGCCTATTGAATTTCCTTTCAAGTTTCACCACCCCACTCATGCAACTTGTTGATGTCCTCATCCATTTAATTCTTCCATTGGGTTGTCTCCTCCTCAAAAGCTCTAGGATTGTAAGAGTGGGTAGAATCATCTTTGAGCATTTTTTCATGTATGAGAAATGGCTAGGACCCTCCACAAATTCCTCTTCCATCTCCTCAATAATGTCTTTCTTGCCTTCATGTTTGTCGCCAGCCCGCTCTAAGTCACTTGAAATTTCATCCACCAGGACCCCTTTTTTTTTCTTCTCTTAGCCAATCTGTGGACCTCTAGAAACTAGTTTATTCAGTCTCCATATCCATAGTAGCATCCACAATCATGTCACCTTTGGAGTATTTTTTCCCATCACTTTTTCCCTCATTGTCAGTGGCGGACAACTCCACTCAGCACACAATGTCTTTTTTCCCCTTTTTATTAGCCATAGGTTTATTGTCCATCTTGGTGGGTTTATTCTTTAATTTGCATAATCTAGCCACAACCTTGGACTAGGCCAACCCAACCTCCCCCTTCTTTTTTTATGGGCTTTATGTCATGTCCCCCGAATTGCAACATTAAAATATAAAAATAACCAAATATTGAAATACAAATAAACAAACAAGAAAAATAAAATATTAATCAATCAATGTTATTATAATTATAATTGTCAAAAGACAATATTATAATTATAATCATCATATAAAAAAATATAAATATTGACAATAATATTATAATATTAAAATATTAATCTAAATGATAATAAAATAAATATTAAAGATATATATAAATATAAATCAATAAAATCAATTAATATAAATACTATTAAAATTATAATAATTGAAAACATGATATCATAATTTTAAATATTAAATTACTGAAATATTAATACTGGATATTGTAATCATTGTAATAATATTATAATATGAAATAAATAAAAATAAAGAAACTAAAACATAAAATAATACTACATGTATCAAATATAAAATTATAAATACATTAGATTAAATACTTTAATCATTCTAATAAATATTCATAATAAAATAAATATTTAAGATATGTAAAAATATATAAATAAGATTATTATTATTGAAAGGAGAGCAAAGGATAAAAATAAAGAATTAAGTCTAAAGTCTTGTTATGCTAGACACTATTGACAAAGGAAAGGATTCCCCATCTGTAGGATTACGTCTCATCCAAGAGTCACATCTACTCATAGGATACTTAGCAAGCTATGGTAATAGGGAATAAGGGGGTATGCAGGAGGAAAAGAAAAAAAAGAATGCCCACATAGACAAAGAGCATATAAATAAGAGTTGGCATGGCCAAGAGTAGGAGAAAAGATCATTGAAAGATATGATGGTTATTACATCAGTGCGAAGCTTAATATTCTCTCAAGGCATCAATATATATTGATACCGGGTTTTCTCAAAGATTGAAGGCACCATTATATTTAGAGAAGATGTCTTACATCTAGCACAACAATAGAACAACTGAGGACAAATATCACCTGGGCGTGACACTAAAGGTTGTGATTAGATACAATGATTACTATTAGTCATAATATGAGCAACGTTTGCTTGAGGTAAAGTTAGTTGGTGACGTGGACAAGGTTGAAGAATATGGAAATTAGAGGAGGATTGGCCATAGGTGTAAGGAATGCAAGAAGTTGAAAGAAACCTTTATAGAAGAAGTCTCCCTTTGGTGTCGTTCTCTCCTATGACTTCCACCATCAGAGCAATAAAGGATTCAAAAGGAAAATACTTGGATGTATGTGTCGATTGGCATTTTTTTGACATTTGGGTGTCACTGATTAATATCCTTGAAGCTGGTATAGGAGATATTGGGCCAATATGAAGTAATTGTGGATATTTAATATACCCCCATGCTCCCATTAGGTTGTTTTTGATGTTTTTCCTGACTTTCAACCATGCTCGATGATTTTTAGAAGTCTCCCTACCAGTCTTTCGGTGCTCTTGACTCACTACCGCCGAGTGTTACCTAAGTGCTTATCAAAGGGGAGATTCCCTTCCCTTCTCTTCTAAGCCCCATTCTACCCCCATGTGTTGAGAGGTCAGGAGAGTTTGGCATGCTTTCAGATAACTCTCTTTCGGGCCCCGACTGCCTGTCACATAGCCTTCGCCCATGCAAAATTTTGGTGGGCCCCTCAGGTGGTGCCAATAACAAGGATGCTACGACATGTCTTCTCATCGCAAGCTCTAATTAAAGGATGGGGAGGATGAACTATGGGCTATGAAATAATGTCATGTGTTCTAACTACTTTCGCTATGAGGCAACACTTGTTTACATAGGGCACACCGGGACCACTGCCATAATTTATAGGGAATGCATCTGGCTAGCGAATGACTAGGTTCATGCTCGATAATATTTCTATTACAATGGCCACAATGAATCATTGTTGCAAGCATCATGATTCATGATGAGAAATATTTTTTGTTACAATCTTTCAGGTGATGGACACCCCTGGCTATATATACTATGTCTTCTCTTGGAGAGAGGTTTGGAATTTGTTTTAAATTTTAAATATCTACAGAAGAGTTAGGGAGACACTAGGCCTTTGTTTTGTTAGATAACTAGAAAGACTCATAGACTGTGCCCTTGTAATTTGACATTTTTGTTTCTTAACTATTGATAACATTATACTGTGTTGTTTCTGAATAGTTTGTATGCAACTTCAATGATTTGAATAGAATCCTGATTTAGAATGATTTATTCGACTCTTTCTATTTATTAAAGCTATGTGCAAACTAATTTATGTTATGAAATGAATTATTAGGTCTTTCCCTTTAATGGTTATTTCAAACATAGCAGATTGCTTAACGGGCCCTTCAACCACATCTACAAGATAGGTCTATCATGCCTTACATCTAAATCTTGGCGCATCGCCCTAGTTAGATATTTTATTTTATATTTGCTTCCTTTTCCCATTCTAAAACCCCAGTTATAGAGGAGCTGACTTCTTTAAAATCTAGAGGTTACTCAGTTTAGCGCAATATGTCCCCCCTTTAATCGAGTTTCCCACAAAGGGATATTACCTTGTCATTTTTTGGCATCAACGGTTTTTTATTTTTCCTGGCATGCTCGGTGGGGCCGCAAAATGTGCTTAAGCCTTAAGAAAGTATATGAGCCATTGACCTGTCACAAGATACCAAACAATAAACAACCCTGGTTTGTTGGTACCTCCATTAGGGTTAGTACCAACTAGAACCCATCACATAAATGTCTTGAACCCTCCACCATCCATGTTGCCTATTGCCAACTAAAATTATGTGGCATGGGATGCTAGAAGTCCTCTTAGAACACTTGTAGCACATACCATTTGGGCTCCCATCCTAGTCTCTTCTCTCAAATCTATCCCTAAGCTCACTAGAGATGGTTCAAGAAAATCATCCAAACATTTGCAAGATGTGGTAGATGTATTCTTGGTACACAAAGTTACAGACCATAATGTAGCACTGAGGTTGCTTGCAACTTCTTTCAGGGGAAAAGGATTAGAGTTGTATTGCACTCTACCAACTAACTCTATCAACACTTGGGATCAGCTTGGGGATCCTTTTTATGAAAGTTTGTTGAATGACAAAGATAGGTCTTCCTAGTATCACCAGCTAGAGATCATCAAGCGAGCTCCATATGAGGCCCTGACCAACTTAAAAAATCAATTCCACATAACTTGGCAAAGAATTTAAGCTGCAATCCACCCACCACTTGATCTAGCATTCATGTTTTACCTAAATTCCATCAACGTCGATATCTCAAAGATGATCCACTCACTCGGCAGAACCACTCTACTAGATGCATATAGCATCATAATTAAAGAAGAAAACAATCTAATCGATGCCAAAAAGTTATCACCTTGGCCCATCATGCCTATATTCCCTAAAATACCAACTTTCGCCTAGGCAACACCACCTACCGCACTGGCTACTCCTCAACCTGTTTACACATACGCAAGCGTACCAAAAAACATTGCACCTGGTCCCTCAAACGATGAGATGAGTAACATAAAGGAGATGTTGTAGGCTATGGCCAATGAGATAACTATCATCAAATGTAACCAAGTTACTCCTCCAAAGCTGACCTATCTAAATTATTAGGGTGGAAGGCCCTCTTATCAACAAAACCAAGTCCAAGGAGGCGCTCACCCAAATCCTCAGGCACAAGCAACAAGTCAAATAGTACCGGTGCCCACTTTGTTGCAGAACACTAGCCTAAGCTCTAATAGAGAGATGACTACAGGAAAAAATTTCGATCAATGATGGTAACCCCTGGTGTTTTTCTTGCGACAATTCACATATGCCCCACAAATGCCCACATGACAATCTACAAGAAAAGGTAGCGGAGCAACGCAGGCAAGGCTCAACATCGAATGGCGAGGATTATACATATACCTCTCTGCAAATGGGAAATGTGGTACTCACTGCTCAAATGCAAGGGATGTCCCTCGAACAAGAGACTGATATAGCCCCCAACCACACCCTCTTCTCATGGATGGAAGGAGAGGAGGTGGTGTTCACATTCAAAGCATCCACTTTCGAGACCCCGCAAGTTTAGTCTAATTACAACAATCACTCCAAAGGGAGATTCACAAGTGAAACAACCATCCCACAATTAGTCAATCTACAATCTAAAAGTACTCTTGACCACTAGACTAGTGCCCCTATAATGGTACCACAAAGTTGTTCACAAAGGGAGACCACAATAACAAGGACCAAGGAGTAAAAGCATGAGAGTTCACCACCATTGGATGTGGTGGAGCAGTTGAAAAAATCATCCGCTAACATTTTCCTATGGGAAATCCTAGCCATGCTAGAAAAAAAGACATTGCTCTAGAGGGCTCTCCAAAAAGACCCGATCACAGAACAAAAGGATTAGGAACCACCGGCCAAAGTTCTTGTGAATATCATGAAGGAGGCATCTACTAAGGATCAAGAGGAAGAATCGAAGTTCATAATCGGTGAAGGAAAACCAAAACCACGACCATTTTTCTTAACCCTTATTTTGGGTAAGAAATTACTTCATAATTCCATGATTGACTCCAGCACCAACACCACAGTCATGCCTAGGCTAATACTTGAAGCCCTGGGATTGAGCTATGAACCTTTGAAAAATGGAGTCATGTAATTAGATGGGAACATGGTTAGCACTATAAGGATCATTAAGGACCTCCCATTAACTCTATTTGCCTACCTGAATATCACAGTCAAGCAGGATACCGTGATCATTGATATACCTCCAATATTCAGTCTGTGCTTGTCCAGGGAATTCACTTCTAAGCTAGGTGGATACCATTTCTTAAGATTAGTCACACCTAATTATAAGGACCAAATACGGATCCAAAATGAAGCTAGTGTTCGAACCTCTGCATTTCGAACATGTTGTGGATGAAGCTAAGATAGTCTTTGAGTCCGCGCACACCTCCATCACCAAAGAGGAAATGTACTGCACTGAGCTTCTAAAAGATGAAGAAATCACCGAAGATCGGATCTAGCAAGAAGAGGTTTTCCAAAGTGAGTTCATTGGTAAAGAACCTTTCAGAAATTATCATGCCACTAGGTTGGGAAATTATGTCATTTATGACAAAGACCAAGCCATCTCGAAGGTGACACAAAATCCTAAAGGCATTTCAACAACCATACTATGGTCGCTACACTTCGATGGAGCAAAATGCAAGAGTGGTGCAAGAACTGAAATATTCCTAACTTCCCAAAGTGGTGAGGAGACAATCAAACCTTTCTGATCCCAACATTCCTTTTCCAATAAAGAGGCTAGATATGAAGGCATCTGATAGGGAAGGGTTCGATGGAACACCCACTGTTCCATGCTTTGGTTCCTTATTCTTAAGAAAACCTAGGTGAATCCCAACCTTAAACCTTTAGGTCCTATCTTAGTTATAGGCTCCCCTGGTTCTATTGGCCAACCCCTCTATCATCAATCCCTTAGTCTACCAAGCCAAGCTTGGTGCCTTGATTCTTTTCTCCTCTTAACCCTTAATCTTCCCTAAAGGTTAATTGCTCTCAGTTCTTAGTTTGTTCTTGCAAGGGTGTGGGAATGCTTCAAAAAATTTCCCACCATCAAAAATTTGTGTTGATATCTCCACCTAGCTCCCTTTGTCCACTGCTAGCTCCAAACCCTCACCTAGGGTGAAAAAGGTTACAAGGCTAGAGCCTCCCAATTAGCCTTCCTAACTCAAGAAAAGTGGATATTTCTCCAAACTCTTCCAAAGAACCCCAAATATTTTTAATGGTTTCTTGGTCCTGATATCTACCACCTCAATATTTTCAAGGTCTCAATCCTTGCTTGACCATACATAGGCCTATCCATCAATTTAGCAAATGTAGGGTTTTTAGAGCCATTTCCTGACCACTCGATGAACTGTTATTTTGTTCTCCCATCAAATGGATTGTTGAAGCCTCCTCATTGATACCAAACCTCTGCAGGGCCTCCATCCACCTTTTTACCATGGGGTTTAGCAAGGAGAGGTTACCCTTGAAAGTTAGGTGTTTTACACCTCTTGACTTTCCTAGCAGGGCACTATTTAGCTCACCTAGGAGAAGTCTTCCTTCATCAATTCCTGACCCCTAAAGACTCCTACCTCTACTATAATTATAGGCATGGAGCCTAGCCATTGTTTCCAAGAGCCCATACACCAAGTACAGGGGAAGAGTGGTCTAGAACTCCATTTATTGCAGTCTGCCAATAAGAATAACCAAAACAAGAAACTAGTTAACATAAATTAAAATCTTGAAACGATGAAACAACTACCTACAAACCCAACCAACACTTGGAGGAAAACTGCATTACATCTCACATGTATGTCAATGCCTGGTTATGCCATTAACACACTTCCAAGATAAAAAACACAGAAACTTAATCAATTTCCACACTATCTTTGCTTGTCATTGATGAGAATTACAAATTGCCAAAACTTCCAATGACTTCCAAAGACTTCCAACCCAACTACGGGTCGAGGCATACCTTTTATAGGTTTTCTCAAAGTAGTTGTGCCTCCCTTGGGTCAGACAAGTCAGTTACCAAGAGGGAAAAAGTGCACAATGTCCCAATTTGCCACTTTTCCCAATTTCCTAGACACTAACACAAATGAGTGTCTAAACTCAACATCTTTACCACTCCTGATAGCTCCTAACTATATCTTTTATTAAGTCTCTAACATAAGAAAATGGTCAACATGACCTTATAACTTCAAAAACAAAACTTCCTAAGCCTAGTGTTTCCTAGGTGTTTTCTAGGTGCTCTTGCACCATTCTCCCCCTCTCTGCCAAACACTAAGGAATGGAAGGGGAGATCAGTGACATATAATTGCCATTCTTCTTGAATTGATCCTCTTGTACCCATGTAGCCTCAAATTCAGGCTTGTTCTTCCACTTGATAAGGTGTTCCATGTACACTTTCTTCCTTGTAGTTTTCTACACTCTTGACTCCAAAATCTGCTATGCCTGAAGCTTGTCTTGGTTAGGTAAGGGTACATTACTGATGTCCTTGAAGATCTCCTTACTGTTCTGATCCACATCATTGACTAATCCTTTGTACTTGATCAAGTTAGCTATATTAAAGACTGGTGAGATTCCTAAGTTGGTAGGTAGCTCAACCTTGTATGCATTTTCCCCATACTTGGCTAATATCCTACATGGTCCTACCCTTTTCAGCTATAGCTTGGTTGACACTCCCTTCTACAACCTTGATTTATTAAGGTGAACCATGACATAATCTCCCACTACAAAGTGCACATCCTTCCTTGTCAAATCTACCTTATCTTTCAAATTTTGTGTAGCTTCGGTGACTGTCTTCTTCACTCGCTCCTGAATCTCTTTCATGGTTTGACTAAAGTCTTCTACATGTCCACTCCTATTTTCCATAGCTCCAAGATCTCTGAGCTCACATATGCCTCTTGGGTGCATCCCATACACAACCTCAAAAGGACTCTTCCCCGTCGTCCAGTTCACACTGTCATTATAAGCATACTCAGCCTATGAGATGACCATATCCCATGTCTGTCCATATTCTTTAGTTAGGCACCTAAGAAGATTACCCAACACCCTATTAACCACCTCTGTTTGACCATTGGTGTGAGGATGGTAAGCTGATCCAAAAGACAGGTTGGTACCCAATCTACTCCATAGAGTCTTCCAAAAGTGACTCATGAATTTAACATCCCTGTCTGAAGTAATTCTTAAAGGTAAGCCATGAATCCTTACAACCTCCTTAAAGAAAAGGTGAGCTATATAGCTGGCATCATGAGTGGTTTTGCAAGGAATGAAGTGACTCATTTTGCTGAATCTGTCCACCACTACATACACACTATCAAAACTAGTCTTGGTCTTACGGAGTCCTACCACAAAATTCATACTCACACACTCCCATGGTCTGTTAGAAATGGGTAGGGATTGATATAGGCCAACATTACTAGCTCCTCCATTGGCTTTCATACACACAACACATCGTTCTACATATCTCCTGACATCTCTTGCCAACTTAGGCCAATAGTAAAACCTTTGTACTAGTTCTAAAGTCTTATTGATGCCAAAATGTCCACTAAGATTGCCATTATGCTTCTCTTGAATAATATTTTCCCTCATTCACCCTCTTGGAACACATAATTGATTCCCTTTAAACAATAATCCACTTTACAATGTATACTTAGAATATTGACTATGAAAATGATTCCCAAAGTCATAACATACCTTATAGGCCTCTGAGAAATCTTCATCCTCTCCATAGAAATCTTTCAAGCTTTCAATCCCTATGCTTTTCACTTGTATCTCTTGCACTGTCAACAACCTCCTGCTCAATGCATCTGCTACCTTATTCATCTACCCCTTCTTGTGCTTGATGGTGAAGGTAAAAGCTTGGATGTATTCCATCCACTTCAAGTGTCTATTGCTCAACTTCTCTTGGGTATTCATATAACTAAGTTCTTGATTGTTAGTAAAGACTACAAATTCCTTGGGTAGAAGGTAATGCCTCCACTTCCTAAGTGACTGAACCAAAGCATAAAGTTATGAGTCATAGGTTGAATATTTCTTCTTTCCTTCATTAAGCTTTTCACTAAAGAAGGCTATAGGCCTGCCCTCTTGACTTAGCACTCCTCCTACAACAACTCCACTTGCATCACACTCAATAGTGAACAATTTGTCAAAACTGGGTAATAAGAGAATAGGTTGAGTTGCCACTTCTTGTTTCAGTTTCTCAAACCCTTTCTCAGCTACTTGAGTCCACACAAACTTGGTTTTCAGATGACCCTTGATTGTCTCTAGAACGGGTGCACATATACCACTAAAGTTCCTTATGAATTTTCTATAGAATTGAGCCAATCCATGGAAACTTCTTACCTCAGTCCCTGTTGTTGGTGTAGGCCAATTTAGGATAGCCTCCACCTTGCTTGCATCCATCTTCAATGATCCTTTGGACACTACAAAACCCAAATATACAAGCTCTTGCTTAAAGAACTCACACTTCTCTAGATTGATTGCCAACTTATCCTCTTGCAACCTTCTAAGAACCAACTCCACATGTTTTAAATTCTCTTCTGCTATCTTGCTGAATATGAGGATGTCATCAAGGTATACCACCACAAATACCCCTATGAAATCTTTGAGCACTTCATTCATGAGCCTCATGAATGTGCTAGGGGCAATGGAGAGACCAAATGGAATCACTCTCCATTGATATAACATCATTTGTCTTAAATGTTGTCTTCCACTCATCACCATCCTTAACTATGATATGATGGTATCCACTCTTGAGATCCAACTTGGTGTAATATTGAGCTCCTCCAAGACAATCCATTAAGTCTTCAATTCTAGGAATATGGAGCCTATACCTGGTTGTGATTCTATTTATTTCTCTAGAATCAGTACATAATCTCCATTTACCTCCCTTCTTAGTTGCCAAGACTACTGGTACTACACATGGGTTGATGCTCTTTTGAATCAATTTTTGATCCAACAACTCTTGCACTTGTCTAGCCACTTCCAAATTCTGATCCAGTGTAAGCTTATATGCTGCTTTGTTAGGTAATGATGCTCCAGGTATGAAGTCAATCTGATGACTGATTGCCCTTTTAGGAGGTAAAGTTGGAGGTGTACCATCACTTATTATGTCCTTATACTTCTCAAGAAAATTCTGGACTGCTCTGGGTATGACTGGTTTTTCAATCTTATCTTCCTCCTTGGACTGCAACAATACTACATATCCTTCTCCACCTTTATGTAGGGTGTTGAGGAACTCTTTTCCACTGCTTAGTAGAACACTTGGAGTCTTTGATTGTCCTTCATCCTCTTCTGATAGTGACTGCAACTTGAAAGTCTTTCCATCCTTCTTAAATGAGATTGTATTCTCCTTTCCATCATACATGGAATTTTTGTCATACTGCCATGGTCTGCCCAATAGTAGATGGCATGCATCCATGGGTAAAACATCACAAAATAACTTATCCTTATACCCTCTAATGGAAAACTCCACCGTTACTTGCTCATTTACAAGAACACTCTGCCCTTTGTTTAACCATGTCACCTTGTAGGGGTTCGTGTGGGGTACCTTCTCCAATTTTAGCTTCATTACTACCTCCTCTAAGATAATATTGTCTATTGAACCTGAATCTACTATGACCTTGCATACTTTACCAAGTATCTTTCACCTTACTCTAAATAGAGCTCTCCTTTGTTTTGGTTCTTCCTTGACCGGTTGTCTGATCAAAACTCTTCTAAACACCAGACTCTCTACCATCTCAGATTCAATGTGACTAACCTCAGATGACTTAAGACTCATGGTGTCCTTTTGTGCATAAGCCACTCTCTTCTCATTGCTTGATGAAGATGCTTTCTCTGGGCACCTATAAGCTGGATGTCCAACTTGACCACAATGGTAGCATTTCATGTTTGCAAAGTATGAATTGCTCCTGCCTACTCCTCTTCCTCTATTGGATTCTCCTTGAGAACCCCTACCTCTTCCATAACCTTCTCTAGAAGATGTCTCACCTCCATGCTCTATGAGTTTGGATTCTCCTTGGTTTCTTTGCTCATTCCCTCTACCTTGGTAGCCACCCCTTTGCCCTCTTTGATCTCTTTGTTCTCTGCCTTTGCCTCTGCCTTTGCCTCTGCCTTTAGAATTGGAGTCTTGTTTCTTTTTTAGCTTCTCCTCCACCTTAAAAATCCATTTGAAAACAACTATGGAGATTGGTGAGTGTAAAGAGACTCAACTCTTCTTGGATGTTCCATTTGAGGCCATTTAGATACCTCGCCACCTTGATGCTTTCCATTTCTTGCACCCTAGACCTAAGGCTTAGTTTTTGGAACTCCTCGGTGTAAGTAGCTACATCTAGGTCTCTTTTCCTAAGGTTTTGCATCTTCTTGTGTAATTGGACCTCATAGTCCTTAGGTTGATAATACTCCTTCACTTTAGCCACCATAGCTTTCCAACTTGAAATGTGTTTCTTGCCTTCATTCTCTCTTTCTTCTTGTAGTAACTTCCACCAAGTCAGTGCTTGTCCCCTTAACCTTGATTTTTCTATCTTCACCTTCCGTGCCTCAGTCACTCCATTGCTTTCAAAGTGATTCTCCATTCCTTCTATCCACTCCATAACCAACTCTGGATCCATCCTACCTGTGAAGATGGGAATGCCTTCTAATGCTTTACTACTCAAAGCCTTCAATGCCTTGAGGAAGGGTTCCTCCTTTAGTGAAGGATCAGGGTCTAGTTCAATGTCCTCCTCAACCTAATCCTCAACCTTGTCTCTAACTACTACTAGTTGTACCTTCATCTTACCTACAGCCTGTACCACCTCTTCTAACCTTTGCTTCATCTCTTCAACTGTCTCTTCAAGCTATTTTTTTTTCTCTTGTTGCTTTATCAGGTCTCTTGCCAATTCTACATTGGTCACCATGGTGTTAGAACCACTTGATTCAAACTCTGACATACAAGTCTCTATACCAAATCTGTAACCTGCTCTGATACCAATCTGATAGGGAAGGGTTGGATGGAACACTCACCATTCCATGCTCTAGGTCCTTGTTCTCAAGAACACCTAGGTGACTCCCCACCTTAAACCTTTAAGTCCTATCTCAATTGTAGGCTCCCCTAGTTCTACTAGCCAACCCCTCTATCATCAATCCCTCAGTCTACCAAACCAAGCTTGGTGCCTTGATTCTTTTCTCCTCTTAACCCTTAATCTTCCCTAAAGGTTAATTGCTCTTAGTTCTTAGTTTGTTCTTGCAGGGGTGTGGGAATGCTTCCAAAAACTTCCCACCATCACAAATTTGTGCTGATATCTCCACCTAGCTCCCTTTGTCCATTGCTAGCTCCAAACCCTCACCTAGGGTTAAAAAGGTTACAAGGCTAGAGCCTCCCAATTAGCCCTCCTAACCCGAGAAAAGTAGATATTTCTCCAAACTCTTCCAAAGAACCCCAAATATTTTTAATGGTTTCTTGGTCATGATATCTACCACCTCAATATTTTCAAGGTCTCAATCCTTGCTTGACCATACACAGGCCTATCCATCAATTTAGCAAATGTAGGGTTTTTAGAGTCATTTCCTGACCACTCGGTGAACTGTTATTTTTTTCTCCCATCAAACAGATTGGTGAAGCCTCCTCATTGATACCAAATCTCTGTAGGGCCTCCATCCACCTTTCTACCATGGGGTTTAGCAAGGAGAGGTCACCCCTACAAGTTAAGTGTTTTACACCTCTTGACTTTCCTAGCTAGGCACTGTTTAGCTTGCCAAGGAGAAGTCTTCCTTCATGAATTCCTAACCCCTAAAGACTCCTACCTCTACTATAATTACAGGCATGGAGCCTAGCCACTGTTTCCAAGATCCCATACACTAGGTACAGGGGAAGAGTGGTCTAGAACTCCATTTATTGCAGTCTGTCAGTCAGAATAACCAAAACAAGAAACTAGTTAACAGAAATTAAAATCTTGAAACGATGAAACAACTACCTACAGACCCAACCAAAACTTGGAGGACAATTGTATTACATCTCACACGTATGTCAATGCCTGGTTATGTCATTAACACACTGCCAAGATCAAAAACATGGAAAATTAATCAATTTCCACACTGTCTTTGCTTGTCATTCATGAGAATTAAAAATTGCCAAAACTTCCAATGACTTCCAAAGAATTCCAACCCAACTACAGGTCGAGGCATACCTTTTATAGGTTTTCCCAAAGTATTTGTACCTCCCTTGGGTCAGAAAAGTCAGTTACCAAGTGGGAAAAAGTGCACAATGTCCCAATTTGCCACTTTTCCCAATTTCCTAGACACTAACACAAATGAGTGTCTAAACTCAACATCTTTACCACTCCTGATAGCTCCTAACTAAAACTTTTATTAAGTCTCTAACACAAGACAATGGTCAACATGACCTTATAACTTCAAAAACAAAACTTCATAAGCCTAGTGTTTCCTAGGTGTTTTCTAGGTGCTCCTGCACCAGCATCATCCTAGGGTCAAGCTTAGCAGAGCAAATGGACATCAAGTAAATAAATTTATTTGGGGTTCCCAATCTAATCATGAAGAAAGTCCAGAATATCAATAGTGAAAAGAATGTTCATATGAGATCCTCTGGAGAAATCATACACCACATCTAGGAACTAATTAAGAGCTTTGGAACTTTCAATATTCAAGCAGTTCCTAAAGAACATAGTGATGATGCAAATGGTATGGCCAAAACCATATCCCAATCCAAACTAGCACTCAACCCAATGTATAACCAATTCTTTGTACTAGTAATACTCCAACTCACAAATTTAGATAATGAGCAGAGCTGGCAAGTGTTCGACAGTGATGAATACATCACCTTGATTAGATCGGAGTCGGGAGAAGTTACCAACCAATTCCAAGTAGAGATCGTCGAAACTGATGGTAGATGAGACATACAACAAGAAATCCATAAGATTCCAAAGAGTTTGGTCACTCCTGAAAGCTCCCCCTTTGGCAATAATAGAAGTAATAAGAGAAAGCTTATAGCAAATGAAGGAAATTATACGGATTTTAAAATCAAAGATGCAAATAATCTTAAAGTCAGAAGGAGCATCCTACATCAAGGTAAAGAAGGTCTCATACATTTTTCAAAGGAAAATGAGAAGGTATTGGCTTTGTCATATGATAAACTTAGAGGATATGATCTCGACATTGTCAAGCCTATGATAGAACTAGAAAGAGAGACTCAATCTGCATACCAAACACAAAGGCTAGTGAGTCTCAAGATTTAAATGCCAATGAACCTACAAAGGTTGAAAAAGCTATTCTCGATGCAAATTGTCTTCTCGATCGAGCCTAGCATTTGGGTTTTCGATCTCATCTCGGTCCAAAAAAAGAATAGAGATATTTGCCTATGTATCAATTTCCACAACTAAACCAAACGCCAACAAGAAATCATCACCCACCACCCTCTATGGAGTCAATATTACATGACATAGCCAATGCAAGTGTGTTTTCTCTATCAGATGGCTGTATAGACCAGAGGTTGGGTAATAAAGGTCTGGTGATAAAATTCAATCAACAAAAGAAAAAATTGACCGACACGAGAAATTTCACAGCTTTAAGGAGGGTTCGTTCACGATGATTTAGTATAGGAAATGTAAGGCATTCAAATTAGAGGGTGCAAAAAGAAAAGTGATAGGGGTTCCCATTAGGGGAATTCACCTTAAAAATTCTATAGAGCTCAATTAGACTATTCTACAGTGTAAATATGTAATTACTGTGATTAGTTTTTCTCTTTGTTCTTTTTTTTGTTCGACTGGTCTTCCTAATCCGTGATACAACAAAGACTCACATTGTGATACAAAAAATAACACAAATTCCCGAAGTGATAAAAATTATGCAGCAAGGCATAGATGTTAAACACAAGCTACATCTTCATTATATTTGTATACTTCAAAAAGTACAATAGAAAAATGGCTCAAAGGCCACGCTTTTATAGGAGTGTATACTTATATATTTCTATACTATGAAACCTTTTTCCAGGCTATATACAAAATACTAACAAAGTTTTAGTCTTAAAGTAGAAAAAGAGAGAATTTTCATTCTTGGGAAGAAACAATAGCAACATCATTCAACACCATCTCATCCTTAGCTACACCAGCATCACCATCCAGAGACGTGGCAACACATAATGGAGGGAACACCAGGTTCCTAAATTTAGTGTACTAGTCAATATCATAAAATGGCACCACATTGTATATTTGGAAAAAAAAGTGGCAAGCATGGGTAACCTTCTGGCGATGGAATTATTGCAAATGAAGATGAAAGCCACTCAGAAACAACAACCACAGGATGACCACGCCCTCTTCAATAAACCTGCGAAGGTCACTCGTAGTCAGAATCCCTTGGCCAAATGCAACATTTTCCACCACCTCCCTGAGACCATTCAGATACTTCTTCGAGAATATTTATGTCACCAAACAGATGATTAGTTGCTTGGGGACTTGAATGTCAAGCATCGATGCCAAAAAATGAGAGCACACATCAGTATTTACTCTATAATTTTCCTCATATTCGAGGCATTCATGACCCAAGACCCATTTAATAGCCATGATGGCCAAAGAATGTTTATTCTTCATCATTCTCTTCACACGCCTAGTCAAAATTTCACCCAGGAAAGCCATTTGTGGTTTACGGGAGGTTAACCTAATTGGGGTATCCATGGCGTCAGATACTATACAACTATTAGGCAACAACCTATGGAAGCTTTCTAAGTTCAAACTCTATGCGAATACTACATAGACTACAATTACAAAATGCTAAGCCAATCACCTAATGTTGATTCTTCTAAAAACTACTAAGTTAATTTCCCTACTGCCTAGGCACCTATTTATAGACACATCAAGGGATAATCATTGCCTTTTGCATACCATAAGCATGAGGTTAGCTAGGTACCACCTCAAAAACTAAACCAAGTCTCACTCAATACCCTCACCAAGTTGCATTTGTAGGTACAAGTTGCTGCATACAAAATCAAGTCAAGCTAATTAATTAGCATGAGCTACTGGAAGTGTTTGGCAGTAGCCTTTTTAGCCGGACAATGAGGTGTCATCATGCTAGGTGTTTGTTGTGAATTTTTGCACACACGCCCCACTAAAAGTAGGGATCCTCTTTTGCCTTGTCTTTTGGCTCTATTTTGTGGCCTTGCCCTTTTTTGAGCTTGTCTTTGAAAATCTCGAGTTTTTGGTTTTTGGGTGCTTTGGTCCTTTGGTCTTGGTTTTGCGCTACTTTGAAATGTTGTTTGATGCCTATCTTGCTTGTAAACTGCCCCTATTATGCTAACACTTTGAAAATTCTAAGTCTTTTGAACAATCTCGGGTTTTTTCCTATTTTCGGGATTTTCCTTCCTTGGCGGATTTCCCTAGTTTCTTGGAAAAAATGACGGGGCTGGTTTTGCGTTGTCTTCGGGGATTTTGATGCTTCACAGATTTTCGTGTTCCCTGGTTTTTTCTAACTTTTCCTTTGTTCCTTCGTTTCCCTAGTTTGCATCTTTGGGGATTTTTACCTCGATACCATGAGGGCTTTGCATCTGGGCCATGGTTGGGTAGTGGTACTACCTTACCACGTGGGGCTTTCATTCTAGGTGCGATAGCACGATGGTCACACCTTCTTGTGGGGGTCTTTAGTCAGTGGTGCAGTTGTGTGGGGTTGGTCCATCTGGCAGAGTAGTGCGGTTTACCTCGATACCGTGGGTGTCTCTGAGCCTGGTCGTGGTTGTGCAGTTCACCATTATACCACATGGGCTTTGTGCTTGGCTTGTGGTGCTGTGGTTTACCACATTAGCTTGGTGGTCGAGTGCCTAGCTCACAGTACTGTGGTTTTGGTCGCTTTGGAGGAGTTAGGAGGTCAAAATTGTCAGTCAACAACATGAGAATCATGTTGACTTTGTAAGAATCCATTACCTTGGGAAAATCCTGAAATCCATTCCTCCTTCATTTTCCCAAGATGTGCTAAGTATTGCTAGTTTCAGTGATTTCTATCCCTGTCGGATTTTTCCAAAATATGTTATTTGTCAAGAACTGAGAGGATTCATGGCCAAACTATTAATGGTTATACATTGCATCATGGATTTGGATGATTTGATGATATGTGCAGGCATTCCTGGAGTTTTGAATGATGAGTGATTGGCCTTTTGGTGATTTATGTGCTTCCCTTGCTAAAATTTGCCTCGCCTGAAATTTCCCGAAATTCCTTCTTGACTCGAATTTTGCAGAAGGGTGAAAATCCAAAACTTTGACAGGGCTGATTTAATGAAGTTTTAATTTATTTTGGTGGCTATTTTGGATCTCTCTAATGATTAGCATGTTGTTTATGATTGATTAACACAAATTTTTAATGCTAGAATGAATGCTAATGGTGGCCATTTTGAATGCAGGTTGGATCAAGCAGGGTGTTGCTGTCGAGGCCAAGGGAAGAGGTGGATGTATGTTGAAGATGTTGCGGGATTTGTGGGATTGCAGCCAGGTACATTTTGTGGCTGTGGGTAGGTGAAACTCGCTCGTACGTGGTTGGGTTGATGCACTCGAGGGCTGTTCGTCTAAGTTGGGTGTGACATGGAGGGTTTAAACTAATTTGAATCGATTGGAGTCATTAGAGAGGCCCATCTTGGCTGATTGGATGGTGAATAGTATTCACACTCATATGATGTGCATGTTACCCTTCTTCTGCTTCACACTGGTGGGACATTAATGGCGAAGGGACCTATGGGGTTTGATCGATATCAATTGGGATTTGTGGAGATCCCAGGCCAATCTAAAGGGGCACGTCATGCATTTATTGTAGGATGGCAATTTATTGGAGGCCGTTTGGGCCGATTGGATTGGTGGCCGACTTACTTTGTAACCCTAGCTTGGGCCAACAAGGGCCAAATTTCTATAAGTATGGCATTTCACCTCATTTGTCAGAGTGAGAAAACTGTTTAGAAAAGTTGTTGTTAAACAGTTGGTTCGAAGTTAGAAGATTAGATCTTATAAGTAGATTAGCAAGTAGAGCATGAAGTTAGAATTAGGAGATAGTCATATTTAAAGCAAGTGTTGTAACACAAAACATGAGAATTGTTGCTATTATTGGTAATTTAATACAAGTGAAGACATTGTGTTGTTATTGGTGTCTTCTTTTCATTGATTTATCTTGCATGGTTCTTATTCTATCTTCAAAATTGCTTGGAAATATCTAAATGTATTTTAGGTTTAGAGTAAATAATTTAATGGTGCTTGTGATTTAATGCTTGGAGTGTTGTAGCAATCTCTGGTTCATACTTTGGGTAGCTTCTTGATTTTGGGACTATTGTGCAAGGTCAACCTATACTTGTTATTTATTCTTAGTTCAATTATGGGCATTTATCCAGTTCTATTGAATGATGTCCATGATATGAAAATCTTTAATTCCTTAGAATATTGCATTATTTCTGTGAGTTGCACGTATAACTTGGGTTAAACAGAAAGTAGTTTTAAAGGGATTGGTTTTTTCCAAGTATTTCTTCATTGGTATTATTGATCTTAGGAGTAATATTAATTTTAGGATTTTGAAAACCCTTACCTTTTGCTATTTCTTGAACTATGGTTAAAGTAGGAACTCAAGTATCACTCTGTTGCAAAATTTGATAAATCTGGTGTCTCCAACATTTTTTTCGTAAGGTCCCTTTGTGATTACCAAAATTTTCTCATTTATCACTGAGTGGTTCCACTATATTGTCATGACTTGACACCCGAGAGACATTGGGGTTATCTCTTTTGTCATAGAGATCAACCTTTCAAGAGAGATAGGATATTGTATATTCTGTTTGAGTTGTTGTTATGCAAAAAACACCATCAACAAGATTGGCACTAGAAGGAGGTCCCTGAATAAGCAAGCTGGGGCATTTTCTAAACGCCCTTTCTACTAAGAGACTCAGAAGGAGAACTAGATCTACCCTAGGACAAGAAGAAGAGTTTCAAGAATTACCATCTCCAACAAGGTCAAGAAGGACCAAAAGAAGAGAGGATTCATCATCCAATTCATTATTCCCACCATCTTCACCTTCATCCACCTCATCTTCATCCAATTCTAGGGCTGATTCCATTCAACAATCCCAACTAGTCATCACTTAGGCTTTACCACCTCAACCTCCACCAATGGATTTTTTGGAAAAAAACACATCACCTCTATCCTTCAACAACTACAATGTCATGCCCAAGAACCCTAAACATTTTTTCTCTAAGTTTCACACGAGTGATCCTAATAAAATAGTAGAGGAGCATATTAGGATTTTTCAGACCTGTCTGAGGGATAGAGGGATTAATCATGAAGATGTTGCATGTTGGATTTTCCCTTACTCTCTGGGAGAGGAGGATTTTTACTGGAACAACCACTTGCTTGCTACATCCATCCATAATTGGGTAGAACTTGAGGTTGCCTTTCTATAGAAGTTTAAAATTCCTATCAGTGCCAATGAGTTCTACATGCAGTTTATCGAAGTTAAGAGAGAATTCAATGATCCCATAGGATCATTCAATAATAGGTTCCACCATGCATACAATAGATTGCAGACACCTTATGTTGTGGATGATGTCACTGGCTTAGAAGTCTATTTTGAGGCCCTAGATAGTCTTACATCCACCTTCATTAAGTGGAGAACTAATCCCCCAACGACCTTGCTCACTGCATATACAAAGGCTATTAAGGTTAGTACTAATCCGAGACAACACTTGTTAGGACCCCTACCATCTCTGGGGTCAACTGCTCACCCTAGGAAAGTCCAACCTCTTAACTAGGCACTGACTAATCACACTCCCATTATGAATCCCATTCCATATCTGCCTTTGGTTCCACACCCAGGTCATCCAATAAGTCAGGCTCACCCAATGCCCAGTTATCCACAATAGGGTGCCAATCAACCCCTTTATCCACAACTGCAAGCTAGTTCCCCTACATATTTGTAGAACTCAAAAGTTTTGAATCAGTTTGTGGGTCCCAAAGGAGTGTTAGGATACTCCCCAAATAATGTAAATTCAATGCCTTACAATAGTCCTAATAAGGAAAGGCTAGATGAGCTAACCGAGCAAGTGAAGAAGTTGAATATGGAGGTAACCTACTTTTGGAGCCAGAATAGCCAACTCCAAGTTTCTCAGAGGATCATGCAATCCAATTACACTAGGGAGAATTGGGATGTTGCACAAGGGAAACACTCTGATAGAAATCAAAATTTTGAAAGAGGCTAGGGTTCTGGTCAAAAATTTGACATAGGTCAGCAAAGTGGACAAGGATTTGAAAGGAGAAAACCACCTAGGTAGAGTAGGCCATGGAATACTAGACCTAATAATGGATGAGTCCCCACTCCACTAGACCAACCTTCCAATCAAGAGAAACCTTTGAGTGGAGTATATCTAGTTGAAGCATCTTTGTCAGGGTGGTGCATGCTTCACATGACAAGTCAACACTTTCAGCTTGATTGTCCTAAATTTCAAACTGCTGCTTCCATCTTTCAGTATGAAGTTGAAAAAAAATCCATTGATTGAGAGTTGGTACCCTCAAATCTATATGATTCCTCAGTTTTGGTGTTGAATCATACTCCTTTAAATAGCGATGAAGAGAATGAACCAGAGGATGAGTCTAGTAGCCAAAATGAGGAGGCCAAACAAATTCTCAATGAAGATGGAATCTCTTAGTTATTTAATGAGGAAATTGAGAATGATAATGATCCCTTAGATGAAGGAGAATTTGATGTTGAAGAAGTACAGATGTTTCAACAACCTACAAGAAAGTATGATTTGAGGAATAGGCCTAAAACGAATCCACAAGTTGGAGGCCCATTTACCACATCTATTCCTCCAAAATTTTTTACCACTCTACCAGACCCACATGCCAACAATAATCCATCTTATCCTTAGGTGCCAACACAATACTTTGCAAAAGGAGGACAACTTGATATGTCAAAAGGAAGCAATTTCGATGCAGCAAAGGATAACCATGTTGGTCATTCCAAGGAGACCCACACTGACATGAATGTGGGACAATTAGGTGAATATGTAGTTGAATAACTCAAGAAAGTAAAGGTGAGTCTCTCTGCTTTTGAGTTATTAAGGGTTCCTAAAAATTAGAAATGTAGTCCTAGGGTCTTTCAATTCAAGTACAACACCATAAGGAGTAGCATTCAATGAGATAGTTGGCATGCCTCCTAGTTCACAGGCACCTAAAGGTCCGAGTCAAGCATAGCCTGAAGATAGGGGTAAAGAAAAGGATAAGACCCAAGCTGCACAAGTTGAAACTCAATTGATTTTGTTCCAAGACAAGATGAAAACCCATCCCTTACTGATTTCTATTCATATCTTTGGGAAGAATATGTACAATTGTGTTCTGGATTCAAGGGCATATACAAATGTTATGCCTTTTGTTGTCTGTAGGTATCTAGGTATTACCCTTGTAGCCACTCAGAAGAAGGTCACCCAATTGGACAAAACAAAGGTAAATATAGTGGGAGAATTGAACATGATCCGCATGCAAGCTGCTTCAGATCCTAGAGTGCAACAAGTACTTAATATTCAGGTAGTAGATATTCCTGACACTTATGGTTTGATCTTGGGGTGAGATTTCACCAAGGCACTAAATGGATATACATCCACATATCATTCTCACATGTGGCTCCCTTGGAAAGTGGTCCCAAATCAAATCAGAATTGAAAGAGAACCCATAATGAAGTATGTGATCATTGAATATCAAAATACCTCGAATGAGATATTGGTGTCAGAAGTCAGCATGGGGAACTATGACCTAGTTGCCCCTATTTTAGATACCGAAGAAGTATTATGTTGCAAAACTCCTTTGATGAATCCACATCTAAAGCTAGCACTTCTGGAGCATTACTTGAACAAACAGATGAACTTTATGATCAAGAAGATGGACAACCTAGCTTGTTGGATAATTTCCAAGAGTTTATCTAGAAATGTGTGGAGGATTAGATTGAGTTGGGTAGAAATATGAATTTTAAGGAATTGTAGCTCCCCAATTGGTGTAGAGTTCATTATGCCCCTCACTTTGAGATGGAATGTTGCCTATGCCAAGCAACTGTGGGGTAGATACAAAGATGTATTAATCCAATGCCAGCTATTAGGCTAGATATACAGAGCATTCAAAAATGATCTTAAAGGAAAGATCCCAAGGCCTCTTGAAGAGCCTCTTGGTAGTAGCAAGGACAAGGTTAGTTAGAAGAAATCAAGAGCTGATGATTTTTGGATATTGAGATTTGATGGATCCAAATCAAAGTAGGGCATTGGAGCATAATTTGAGCTAATCATCCCTAGAAGTAAAACCTATTTTTCTATTCATAGACTCTAGTTCCACTGCACTAATAATGTAGCTAAATATGAGGCTTTGGTCCATGGATTATTAATGGAATTGAGAAAGGAAGTTAGGATCTTGCAAGTGTTTGGAGATTTTGAGCTGGTACTTAAACAAGTACGGAAGTAATACTCATGCCATAACAGAAGAATGACCAACTGCAAGCATAGAGTATGGGATCTTATTAAGGGATTTGATGCATTCAACATTCAATTGATCCCCCGAAGTAAGAATCAAACTTCTAATTCTCTAGCACAAACCACAAGTACATTGCAACCTTTATCACTCTTAGGTTTGAAGAAGTTCACTTCGGAGCTCATCCCAGTACCCTCAATGCTTGACAACGTCACCAATTTCTAGGTGTTTGAGGATGACAAACATATTCTTGATTTCATCACTAGCTGTGATGTGTTTTCTTCCCAAGTGATTGATGAGGCAGAACCTCAAGAGGCTGAAATGGACCTAGAAGGGGTCATTAACCTAAAAACTAATACTATCCCAAGGGGGATGGTGCAATTAGAATAAATTTTTGATCTGGATAAGATAAAGATCATAAACAAAAAGTGAAAAGGAAATCTCTCAGCAGTCAGTGTGAAACATACAACATGGGGACCCAAGAGGGTGTCAAAAATATCTTTATTGGTAAAGTGTGCACTCCAAAGGAAAGGAGAGGAATTATTGATGCATTGCACACTTATTGAGATGTGATAGAATGGAGCTATGATGACTTAAAGACATATGATACTTCAGTCATTACACATACTATTCCCCTTAAGTAAAATGTTAAGCCATTCAGGAAAAGATAGAGGCCAATTAATGCTCTACTAGAGCCCATCATTTAGAACGAGGTGTAGAAGCTACTTTCAACATGAATCATATTCCTAGTAAGATATTCAACATGGGTTGAAACTTGGTTCTAGTAAGGAAGAAAAATGGAGAAATGAGACTGTGTGTTGATTTCAAGAACCTTAACAGGGCATCTAAGAAGGATAATTATCCAGTCCCTTCACTAGATGAAGTATTTTAGATTGTTAATGGGTCTCAAATGATGTCTTTTTTAGATGGGTATTCTAGATACAATCAAGTTATGGTACAATATGAGGATAGGAACAAAAATTC
Source organism: Sequoiadendron giganteum (assembly GCA_007115665.2). NCBI lineage: Eukaryota > Viridiplantae > Streptophyta > Pinopsida > Cupressales > Cupressaceae > Sequoiadendron > Sequoiadendron giganteum. Next base: position 574,324,816 of record CM021108.1, on the reverse strand, counting down.
CTTTACTACAAAATGGGGAGCTTTTTCTTACAGGAGGATGCCCTTTGGATTAATCAATGTCGGGGCTACAATCCAGAGAGAAATGGACATTTCTTTCAAAGAAATCATTGATAGGTGCATCATCACTTACATGGATAATTTGACAGTCTTTTTTGAAAGGAGAGGAGATCATATTGCAGATTTATGCAAAGTATTCCAAAGGTGCAGAGAGTTTGGCATCTCACTTAATCCAAAGAAGTGCATCTATGGAGTCACTGAAGAAAATCTATTAGGGCATGTTGTTTCAGAATAGGGTAATGCCATTGATCGCGAATGGGTAGAGGCTATACTAAAAATTCAGCCTCCTGCAAGCAAAAAGGAAATGAAGCCATTATTTGGGAAGATTAACTTTGTTAGAAACAAAGTGAAGGGTCAATGGAGTGCAGAAGTTAGGGAGGTAGTTGTAGAAATCAAGAGAGCTATTCCTGAAGCTCCAGTATTGGTAAGTCTTGATTATGCCAAACCCTTTTATATATAATCATTTGCTTCAGAATATTCCTGTGCTGACATGTTGACCTAGAAATACGACCAATGGAATGAAAATCCCATAGCCTTTATGAGTGCTCCTCTGAAGGATGTAGAATTGAGGTATCCTAATGTAGAAAAATAGGCTTATGCCTTGGTCTGAGTGGTAAAGAAATTCAGACACTATATCTTGAGAAATAAGGTCTTTTCTATAGTACCTAACATTACAGTAAAGATGTTATTAATGCAGAATGAATTGGGAGAATGTAGAGCTAAGTGGGTAACTATGTTATAGAAATATGATATTGAGATCCAACCCATGAAACTGGTGAGAGGGTAGGGACTAAAAAAGACAATAGATGAGATGGGTTCTAACCTCACATCTCAAAAATACCACATCCAAGAGGTGTCTCCAAGAGACTGGTATGATGAAGTCATCTACTATCTATTGAACCAATCGTGTCTAGAACACCTTAATGCAATATAAAGAAGAGCTATGCATTTGAAGACTGGCAGCTTTATGATGAAAGAAGTTGTCTTGTACAAGATAAATCATGAGGGGGTTTATTTTAGGTGCCTAGGGAAGGAAGAGGCTAGAAGGGTGATGTCTGAATTTCATGGAAAACATGACATAGGCCATGGCTCGACACCTTCCACTACAAATCAGATCCCGAGGGAAAGCTATTATTGGCCTACCTTGTTCAAAGATACACATAACCATGTGAGGACTTGTCATGTATGTCAGACTGTGGAAGGTAGGTAGAAATGTGCAACCCTTCCACTTCAGCCAGTCATAAAGGTAAAGCCATTTGCACAATGGGGAATGGACTTCACAGGTCCAATCAATCCACCTTCCTCTGCAGGCCACAAATATATTCTTACTATAACTGATTACTTTACCAAGTGGACCAAGGCTCTTGCATGCAAACAATGCACTTTTGAAGTGGTAATCAATTTCATAGAGTCAAGTATTATTAATCGCTTTGGATGTCCATTGGCTTTAGTTTGTGATAATGGTCCTAGATTTGCATGATTAAAGTTTTCTAATTAGGCTTTTGATCATGGAATTGTATAAAATTTGCATCTAATTACTACCCACATGGCAATGGTTTGGCCGAGTCTTCCAATAAGAATTTGTTGACAGTCATCTATAAACTATTAGAAAAGAACCCTAAATATTGGGACACCCAGCTTAGATTTTCTCTTTGGGCAAATCGTACCAGATGGAAGACATCCCTAGGAACCTCTCCTTATCACTTAGTGTATGGTTTGGAACCTGTGTTTCCCATCCAGCTGAAGATCCCTACCTTGCAATTTATCAATGAATATTATGATGGAGAGGATAAACGTGAAGCCCGCTTAACTAAACTATTACACCTTGAAGAGAGAAGAGATGAAGCCTTAGAAAAAATTTCCAAACATTAGGGTGTAGTGAAAATATGTTTTGATGGGAGAGCCAAGGTGAAAGCCTTTAGAATATTTGACTTGGTTCTCTACTAGGAAAAATCCCATGACCAAAAAGGGGAGCATGGAAAAATTGACAGACTTTGGCTTGACCCTTATCAGATTGCTGAGATTCTGGGAGACAATGCTTTCCGTTTGAAAACCCTCACTGGAGAGGATATCCCACTGCCTGTCAATGGGAAGTATTTGAAACATTATTTCTAGTCCTGATTTGTTTAAAGCTCTGTCCTTGTACATAGGTAGATTAGGGTTTCCTTTTTGTTCTGTTGTTTGGTTTTGGTTGGGGTAGGTCTGCTTCAGTTTGTTTTTCTTTTTGCTCTGCTTCTTCTTTGGGTTTTCTTGCTTTCTTCTGGGCTTGTTGCATCTGTATGGTTGGCTGCTTGCCTGGGACTGGTTTGGGAATTTATTTTATAAACTCCAATCATATTTTCAGAGTTAGTTGGTGGATTTTCTCTGTTTTATGTTGCATATGCTTGGAATTGGAATCACTTGATTAAGTAAAATTCAAGAATGTAGCTGGGTCTCATATGTACACACAAATATTAAGGTTTCCAAGGTTGCATATGGTCCTTGTGAGGTCTAATTGGGTGAAAAATCTTATATTCTACTCCAGTACCATTGTGGTTCTCATCCATGAGTATGGGATTCATTGCTTGCAAGGTGAAAAAGAAGGTTTAAAAGATCTCAAAGAGAATATCAGAAAAGAAAAAAGAAAAAATGTTGAAAATCAAAATAAATGTTCACTTTATCAGGGTTATCCTAGTATCTCTACCAGGACTATGGATGCCTTGTTATCAATAGATCTATGCTAGGGAGGGTCACAATGATAACCTCGTTGAGGCTATGGACACCTAAATAGCAGTAAGCCTCTATCTAGGTTTCTTTTGGAGTTGGAATCCTTATGTAGCCCTATCAGACTAAGTTGGGTCCCTATTGCAACTAAGGAAAAAGGAAATGAATCCATATGCACACACTTCGACCCTGGTGCTGGAAAGGTTTTCTTCTTTTTGATTTCTAAAACAATGTCCATAGGTGGCTTGATCCATCCATATCTGGTCTGTGAAACCAAAGATTCTTGGTTGATTCTAGTTTGTCATTGAAATGTTTTGGAGCATTTCCCTAGCAAAGTCGCCATTTGTTGTGTCATTTTGCACACACGCCCCACTAAAATTAGGGACCCTATTTTGCTTGGCCTTTTGGCTCTTTTCTGTGGCCTTTCCCTTTTTTGAGCTTGTCTTTGAAAATATTGAGTTTCTGGTTTTTGGGTGCTTTGGTCCTTTGGTCCTAGTTTTGCACTACTTTGTAATGTTCCTTGATGCCTATTTTTCTTGTAAAGTGCCCCTATTATTCTAACACTTGGAAAATTCTATGTCTTTTGGACAATCTTGGGTTTTTCCCTATTTTCGAGATTTTCCTTCCTTGGCAGATATCCTTGACTACATGGAAAACCTGATGGGGCTGGTTTTGCATTGTCTTTAGGGATTTTGATGCTTCATAGATTTCTTTCTTCCTCTGATTTTTTAACTTTTCCTTCATTCCTTCGTTTCCCTGGTTTGCATCTTTGGGGATTTTTACCTTGATACCATGAGGGCTTTGCGTCTGGGCCATGATTGGGCAGTGGTACTGCCTTATCACAGGGGGCTTTCATTCCCACTATAGTAGAACGATAGTTTTTCCTTACCGCAAGGGTCTTTAGTCAGCAGCGGGTTTGTGAGGGGTTGGTTCGTCTAGCACGGTAGTGTGGTTTACCTCGATGTTGTGGGTGTCTTTGAGCCTAGTTGTGGTTGTGCAGTTCACCATCATACTGCAGGGCTTTGTTCTTGGCTTGTGGTGTTGTGATTTACCACATTACCTCGGTGGTCATGTGCCTGGCTCATGGTAGTGCGGTTTTGGTCGCTTTGGAGGAGTTAAGAGGTTAAAATTATCAGGCAACAACATGAGAATCGTGTTGACTTTGTAAGAATCCATTGCCATGGGAAAATCCTAAAATCCATTCCTCCTTTGTTTTCCCGAGATGTGCTAAGTATTGTTGGTTTTGGTTATTTTCATCCATGTCAAATTTTTTTGAAATCTGTTATTTGTCAAGAACTGAGAGGATTCATGGCCTGATTGTTAACGATTCTGCATTGCATGATGGATTTGGATGATTTGATGATATGTGTAGACATTCTTGGAGTTTTGACTAATGAGTGATTGGTCGTTTGGTGATTTATGTGTTTCCCTTGCTAAAATCTGCCTGGCCTAGAATTTCCTGAAATTCCTTCCTAACTTGAATTCCACGGAAGGGTGAAAACCTTTGACTTTGACAAGGCTGCTTTAATGAAGTTTTAATTGATTCTGGTGGCTGTTTTGGATCTCTTTGATGATTAGCATGTTGTTTATGATTGATTAACCTAGATTTTTAATGCTAGAATGAATGCTAATGGTGGCCATTTTGAATGCAGGTTGAATCAAGAAGGTTGTTGTTGTTGAGGCCAAGGGAAGAGGTGGATGTATATTGAAGATGTTGTGGGGTTTGTGGGATTGCAGCTAGGTACATTTTGTGACTGTGGGTAGGTGAAGCTTGCTTGTACATGGTTGGATCGACGTGCTCGAAGGTTGTTCATCCGAGTTGGGCATGACATGGAGAGTTTGAACTTATTTGACTTGATTAGAGTCGTTGGAGAGGCCTAGCTCGGCTGATTGGATGTTGACTCGTATTCACACTCATATGACGCATGCATTACCCTTCTTTTGCTTCGCGCCCATGGGACATTAATGGTGAAGGGACCTGCGGAGTTTGATCAATCTAAATCAATATTTATGGAGATCCCAGGCTGATCTGAAGGGGCACCTCATGCATTCATTGTAGGATGGCAATTTATTGCGAGCTATCTGGGCCGATTTGGTTGGTGGCTGAATTTCTCTATAACCCTAGCTCGGGCCAGAATGGGCAAGACTTCTATAAGTATGGCATTATCCTCATTTGTTAGAGTTAGAAAAATTGGTTAGAAAAGTTGTTAAATAGTTGGTTCAAAGTTAGAAGATTAGATCCTGTAAGTAGATTAGCAAGTAGAGCAGGAAGTTATAATTAGGAGATAGTCATATTTCAAGCAAGTGTTGTAACATAGTGTAGACACTTAAAAATGACCTAGGCCTGCAAGTTCTATTTTACCACTTTCGTCCTAGCATAATTATGACATTTAATTATTTCCTTGGTCCACATTCGACTATTAATTAAGTAATTTATTATTATTTAATTAATTCATGTCTATTGTATTCTTCATGATTATTAAATAAATAAATTATATTTATTTATTCAATATGTCATTAATTGTCTATTGTCTTCTTACAATTAAATAAATTTATTGATTTATTTAATTACCTTTATTCATTTATTCTTCCTGATTATTAAATAAATGAATTTTATTAGTTTATTTAATGTCACTAATTCTCATAATTAAATGAATTTATTAATTTATTTATTTATCGATCATAATCCTCTAAATTAAATAATTATGTTTAATTATTTAATTACCTAATTTAACATTTCTCTCATTTTAAATAAATGAAATTATTTAAAATGATTTCGTTTTATTGTCACATAAAATCCTTATTTTGAATTAAATTAACTTAATTCAAAATGGTAATCTTCTTCCAAAAATCAAGTAATTGAGCAAATTCTTGATTTTTCGAAAATCTTATCTTTTTGACTAATTATCACATTTATTCTCGATCACCGATTTGATTTTATCAAATGACATCTTGACCACTCATTTAAAAATCTTGCCCTAACCCTAATTAGGGATTGTCACATGGGATCTCGTCCACTAATTTTAGGCTTTGTCAACTTTTAATCTTGCCCATCCATCCAAAATTGTTTTTTCTATAAAATGTCAATTTCGCTCACAATTTCGGATGACTTCATTATGATAAGGATGACTTCATTATTATAGACATTTTATGCTTAGATTTTACTTGGCATTTAGTTTATTTGATTTTATTATTCTTCATAGGCATAGTATTTTGTCATTCAAATCCTTCAAAACTTGCATAGGGCTTGGTCACAATCATTTGCTCACACAGACAAATTTTAGGGCAACAATCATACGTTGCAAGCTAGAAGGTGTTATGGAGGTGAATCATGGAAGCTTCAATGAATATCATGTATAATAGTTCTTGTTATTTTCTTTCTTTGTGCTTCATAACTTTTTGGGTTTTTTATTTAATCTAATCTGCTAAACCTTTACCTAAAAAATAACCCATTGATACATTGGTGAACCCGACGCATTTATTTGTTTTTGCAATTTTCGCACGATTTTTAGTTTTTCTATTTTTCTACAATACAAGCACAAAAAGACACATTTGATTTTTCTTGCACTACATTTGATGCATCGTGACATATTCACGGACTGAAATGATGCAAATGTTCTGCTAAGCCACATACACAGTTCAAAAAGCCGCATTTGATAAAACGAGCCGCACTTGCAGTTTCAAATGACACATTTGATATCCAAGATGCATCTTCCTATTAAACCAAGACATGGATCATGATGCATTAGATCTATTGTGACACATCTGCCTCGTAATCATTTTCTTCTTTTTTGTATTCGGGTTTTCTAAATTTCCTTTTGCATTTTGATTTTTTATTTTCGACATTCTGATTAGCATAGGTGTTTTTGGGGTTACTAATATTTGTTTGTAGCATGTGGCACCAAGACTTCGTGGGTAGAATTTTTTTTTTTAAAACTACTAACTTGTGGTTTTGCAGATTCGTTTGTCCAAGAAGTTCCCATTTGAAAACATTGTGCTTTTTTTTTTTTTTTTTAGAATAGAAAATATTTCATCTGGTGCACTTAAAATTAACATGTCTTCCATATTGTCTAATTGTGTTTGAAATTGGTAGGTGAATATGCTCTCACCCTATGAAAACTAGGTGATCAAAAATCCAGACCCACTTTGTTTATGTGTAACCTTGATGCAATAACCGAAGTATCCTCTCCCCTTGCGCAGTCATGCGATCCTGGGTGTAAGAGAAATAATTGTTGCCTCTAGAAATTGGGACTTCCTAGGGATTTCATCACCCCAACTTGAATTAGACCGCCAATAGAGCTAAATCCAAGCTACCCCCAATCATTATATAAATGTGAATCTTAAGGGAAAACCTAAGATTACGAGTGCAAATGTGTCATACGGACCAAGTAGTACTCCCCAAAACCCTGTTGAGCTTAACCTCTTTAGGCTGGAGTGCCTCCTAAATGGAGATTAATCTTACTCCCCATGTATGGCCACTCAAACGGGGGTCTTGAATTAAAAACTCTTGTGTAGTAAGCCCAAAACCTTCTATTTTCTAGTACAACACCAGTCGATGTGATGCCTTCCATGTCTACATAGTCTTGAGTAGAGGTGATCAATCTGCCATGGGAGTTTCATGGGGGTTAGAATCTTGGTTGGCTTGAGAACATAGTGCACTGTAAGGGGGAGCCCATGCAACCAAGCTTCTAGATTCACAATCTATTGATATGTGGTTGGGGAAACCCATGTGGAGTGTAGCGAATATTGTCCTGGCTTAACCATAGGATTGTACTTGTTCTCTTATGTGCTTGATTATGTTTCAAAATATTGTGCTTTCCAAGTGTTTGTTGGATACTGAAACAAAAAACACTCAAACATCTTGAAACAAACAGTCAAACTTTAAACAATTCAAGCTTTTGACCACAAATATAATTTTTTTAACTTTTTTACATCCTGCAACGCATCTGTTAAACCACATTGGCTTGTCTTGAAATGAATTTTCCTTCTATAAAGCCACATCTGAAATACTAAACCACATTTTCCTTTTGTAAAGCCACATCTAAAATACTGAACCGCATTTGCCTTCTATAAAGCCACATTTTCCTTTTGAAAAGCCGCATTTGCAAAACTACACCATATTTGACATTTCCAGAGCTGCAACACATTTACTACCTATAGCGATGCAATCACCTGACATAAAACCAAACACTGTCTTAGACCAGAATTCAAGTCCAAACATCTTAGCCTACTGTCAAACATCTTTTTCAGAAAGTCTCTATTAGAAACTAGAATTGAAATTGCTCGAAACATCCATCATTTCATTCATTAGCTTGCATTTTAACTATAGGTTTAAAATTTCCAAATTTTAGTTGCATTCCCTAGGCATCATAGTCATCATTTTTCACATAAATTTGTCCTTAGGTTTCGTCTTGGCAAACTTTGGATTGGGACAAATCTCCACACTTTTCAAAAACCATTGTTTTCAAAACTAAGTTATCTTGGGACTTGGTCATTATTCCTCTTTTCAGTCATTGTCCTTTTTGTGAGAACCCCCAACTCAATAGTCTAGTTAGGCAGGCTCACTCATCATTTCGACCTTGTCATTTAGTCCCTTTAGCAGGTCCCTTTTGATAACCAAAATTGAGACATAAATCAAGCTTAGAGTGGTTAGGCAAACCTTTCTCCAAATATTGTCCAAACTTAGTCCTCGATTTAAACTTAGAATTTACATTGTCCACCTCTAGTCCTCATTTTGAACCTAGAATTTGCATTAATCATCTTAGTCCTTTGTCAAAATTATCATCTTAGTCCTCATTTGACACTTTGGCTTTGATAGCCTTGTCATCTTGCATCAATCAATTCCTTAGAAAATATTCTTGCATTAGCATCCTGTATCGAAAATCCAAAAACATAAGTCTTGCATTAGAATCCTTTATCGAAAATCCAAAATCATAGTCTTGCATTGTCATCCTTTATCCAAAAATAAAAAAACATAGGCTAGTGTTATCCTTGCATTTAGTCATCATTTTCATCACTCTCATTTGAGCAATTCCCTTTTATGGTGGAATGTAGACTCCAAAGAAAGAAAAGACAAATGGAAAACTTTGGGCAAGATTCTAATTCCAATGTCACCAATCATACTTATGACCCAAATTGGACTTTTGATGACCCATTTAGAGACAAAACTACTCAACCTCTTACGACCATACCATCCTCATCAAACACCCCTTTTGAACCATTATTACGTAAGGATGAATATGGACAAATACTTGAGGAAAACCTAGAGGTAGCAACACAAGATCCTGAGGCTGCCTACTTCATAGAACAAATGGTCTTATATGATAGAGATAGATATTTAGCCATAATTTTAATTCAGGGAACTAAATTACCTCATGGGTTTGACATTAGTACTTTGTGACCGTTATCTCCTGACCATAATGTCAATAATATGAATAACATGTCCAATAGTGGTCAACCTCCAAACAACACAAACAATACCTTTTTTGATGCTACCTCGCAAACTATCACAATGACCATGAGTGCTACCTCCAACATTCCAAACATTCCAAACAATTACGATTCAATCAACGCTACATCCATTAGAGGAACACAATCTTTTACATTGCCTATATTATCCACAACATCATCACAATCAGCTGGAGCCACCTTTGGGTCCTCTACAATTTGGGAAAGTTATTCCAATCCTCTATTTACCACTTTGGTAAATTCCTTGGGGGAAACATCAAGCCATACAAATCCCCCATTGATGACTACATCTAGTACCATGAGTGCATCCCCATCATATCCTCTCATTGTTACCTCACTAAATCCTTTTGGTGGAGGTAAACAACATCTCTTTATTCAAGGACCACAACCAAATGTTAACACATCAACATAGTTTAATACCAACCCCTCCCAAGGATAAAACATGAATATCCCTCTAGGATAGTTCCAACAACCCTGATAAGGCAATCAAAACACACAACCTATGGCATCTATCAGACACCAAAATATTCTTGGTCACCATATTCCCTAAATATCAACCCAAATGGCTGGGGGACACATTCCAACATATTCATCCCATATTCATACCCATCAAGACATCCCCAATCCAAACTTTCAGTACCAACACACAAACCAAAAAACATCATACATGTCACAACAACATATCCCTGAGCAACACACCAACATCCAGTCACAAAAAATGGGGACCCAAGGTGTACCAATCAATCCTATGTATGGGGCCAAAAATGATCCTATTATTGATGCCTTGCAAGCTAAGCTAATGGGTCTAGAGAAGACCATAGAGAACATACAAATCCAAAAAGAAATCAGAAGTGTCATATGATTTATCTATTTATCACTTTGACATGAACTTATACATGCCACCATTTCCTCTAGGATATGTGTCACCTAATTTTACCAGATACAGAGGAAAGACAAATCCTATCGAACATATCTGAGAATTCACGACCAGCTATATGGACGTCACCTATGAACAAACATACTTGATGATACTCTTTTCTAAAAGTCTTGCAAGTCCCGCCCTTGAATGGTTCTCCACTCAAAAGGATATACAAACATGGGATGAACTTAAACACAAATTCATAAAAAATTACATGTACAAAATTGACATGGACACCTCTATTACTAGCTTATGTAGTCTCACACAAGAGGACGTTGGTGAAATGTTCACCCCATTCTTCCAAAAATGGAGAAGTCTAGCTAGTCGTTGTCACATTGACATACCCAAAAAGGAAAAGGTTGACATGTTCATTGAAACACTTCTAGGTCCCCTAAAATATGCAGTGTAGGTGCATTGTTGCACAAATTTCATGGACCTAGTTGAAAAAGGTGTCTAGAATGAGAAAGCCCTTATTGCAAAAGGAGAGCTAAAATACGATCCTAAAAACACAAACACAAATCCTCCCACTGACAAAAATAAGTATTGGGTTAAGAATAAACACATAAAAAATGATGATGTGGTCAATGCAAAAACTGTTAATATAACAGGTCATGTACTCACCATCAAAGGAGTTCAAAATCAAAATGCACTTGTGAACACACCCACACCAACTTCCAATGCTATTCAAAATAATCCTTCTCAATTTAATCAAAGGCAACCGTGTCAACCACGACAATTTCAAAAACGCACATACACTCCCTTAGGTGAGCATATCAAAAATCTCTTAAAGAAACTTATCCAAAATGATTTCATAACTATGTCAAAGGGCACAAAACTTCCTCTTGCCACCAGTTGTGAAATCTTGTGCAAGACCTTATTTAAAACCATACCATTGAGTTAGGAGGTCAACCGTTTGCATCTAATGCAGACCATACAATCCACAAGAACCCACTGCAGGATCATGGTTTTGGTAACCCCTCCTCGTCTAGCACAAAGCATAACAATAATCAAGCCAATCATGTCTGTTATGCCTTCAATTATTCTGGTGGTACCATCATTAACAATCTTCGCGTTGATGATGAAGATAAGTGTGTCAATACTATTACCATAAAAAAGGACCTAGAATGCAATGTCACAACACATAAAGGCAAGGTCACCATCCCAAGTCCCTCTGCACGCCAGCCTAAAGTAAGCATACATGGTCTATCTTCCAGACAGTCAAACCCTAAACGAGAGTTCAACCTTATTGAGCAATTGAACAAAACACCCGCCCAAATCTCCATCCTTGAATTGCTCCACATTTCACCCACACATAAGGCCATCTTGGATAAGGTTCTACAAGAGTCTTTCTTCCCAACCAACATTGATGTCAATAATTTTGAAACCATGGTCGGATATCTGACTTCGCCTCACCACATTACCTTTTTACACAGTGACTATTCCTCACCCAAATCATCTCATAATGATGCCCTTCATATCGAGTTTTTTGTACACAAACATAAGGTTAGACAAGTCTTAGTAGATGGTAGAGCAGGATTGAAAATATTCTCTTTAAAATTGGTCAAAGCTCTTGGCTTCTCTGTTGCATGTGTGGATGCTACCAAGAGAATTGTCATCAAGGCATACAATAATGAAGAACATGCTTCTAAAGGCATCATCACAATTCCAATTCGTGTGGGACCAATTATTATAGATACAACATGCCAAGTCCTTATAATATTACTTGTTTGCCCATGGATTCATGCCTTAAAGGCCATTCCTTCCACATACCACCAATTCCTAAAGTTCCCTTTTGATGGTACTAAAATTACTATCCCAGGAGATCCTGATCTATTTCAATACTGTACCAATTTGAGAGCCATTGTTGAACACCACGTACCCATTAATCGGGAAGCCTCAACTTCCACTTCTTCCAAATATATTGACCTCTCTACACTCACCAAATCATCCATTCCATCGACTTTTGCCATACAATCTTCCTCAACCTCCATACCAAGTAAAGAACTTCAGATCTAGGACCTTGGCTGTGGAGAATTCAAACTGAATATGGCTTACTGTATCACAACAATACATAAGCCGCGTAAAGTCTATGATAGACCGTGTTTCGTAGTTGAGCCCAAAATAACTTTCAAGGTTGGACCAAGAAGTGTTTTCACACTATGAGGTGATATGGGTAATGAAGTCATTATCGACATAGATAACTGGATCTACAAAGACCTAGAAGAATTACCTCCACTACCAATACATCTCTATGGAAAATGCTATTACATATGCAAGGTACTAGGTTTTAATGACACAAGTTGTCTTGGAAAGGCCAACAATGGAAGAAGATAACCTATCATTATCTTTACAAGACCAAGGTACATTGGGCTAGGGTTTGACCAACTCAGAATTGACGATCAATGTACCTATGAACTTTCAAGTGAGGATGTAATGACTACAGAAAATGTTGAGACACGCGAAGAATCCCTTACCCAAACTTACTCTAATGAATGAGAATGGGGATATGAGAAAACCCTTAGCAACTATGATATTGATGAACTCTTCCTAGAACCTGACCAACCCCCCTTTGAAGAATGATTGTGATAAGAATACAAAATTGATCCTATTGACCGTCATTCTAAAAATAAGGAATGGGTAAGAATTCCTTGGTATCCAGAAGAACATAAGTTGTCGTTGGAAACATCAGAATTATCCCACCCCGTTCTCGAGCCCACCCATGAGTCTGACATGCTCGAACCTACTATCCATGCCTCTAAAATGACATCTAGTAGTCATGATGTTGATACTTTTGTGCCCTATTATGACTATGAATTCAACTCATCTGAATCTGAATATGGTCCATCCATTGCATCTGACACATAAGTTGAAATTGAAAACTTTTCCTTCACACTTGAGGCTTCAATTTGCACACTTTTTGTATCTTCCCCATCTTTTACTAGCACTGACGATGGAATTTCCCTTGTTTACCCGCAACTGATTGACTGGGACCAACAAGAGTCACCTATTATGGATATCTTTCAAAATGATGAGGCAATAGTAGAATTCATGGGGCTTCGTGAGGGCATAGCATGGGGTGATCACAAAACAAGATTTTCCATTGACCTAGATTGTGCAGCTTACTTCAAGGAGACTATGCAATCCTCCAGTCGTAAAAATAAAAAGAATAAGATTTAAACAGAAATGTCTTTAGGTGAAAACCACGAGGCACCTTCTAACAATAAAATAGTAAAAATAAAGGACGTATCCGAAGGTGAAAACCTCTATGAGGTGCCTAAGGATGGAGGATTGGACTTTCTTCTCGTAACACAAGAAAAATCGGCAATGCTCATTGAAGACACCATCGAAGTTAACATAGCTACACTAGAGAATCCTAGAATGGTTCTCTTGGCCGCATCATTTTAGAAGAAGAAAAACCTGAATTTCAACAATTATTCACAAAAAGGAAAGTTAACTTTGCATGGTCATATGCTAACATGCCAAGCCTAGATCCAGAATTGGTATTGCATCATCTTCCGTTAATCCTAGATATCATACCAGTCAAACAAAAATTATGGAAAATGCATCCACAGATTGCACTACTTGTAAAGGCTAAACTGAAGAAGTTACTGGATGCTAGATTCATAAGATCAATAGACTATATTGACTGGATATCCAACATTGTCCTTGTCACAAAGCCAAATAGACAAATCCGTATCTACACGGATTTCAAAGATTTGAATAAGGCTTGCCCAAAAGATGATTTCCCATTAGCAAATATAGACATGATTGTTGATCTCACAATAGGGTATGAGATGTTGTCTCGCATGGATGGTTTCTTGAGCTATAACCAAATCTACATTGCAACTGAGAATCAACACAAAATGGCATTCACCTGCTCATGGGGTACATACTATTGGAATGTCATGCCATTCAGGCTAAAGAATGCAGGCGCCACATACAAAGGAGCTATGACAAAAATCTTTCATGACATGATGCATATCCTAATGGAAGATTATGTGGATGACCTTTTGGCTAAATATTTGACATGGAAGGATCATCTCGAGGTCCTGGAAAAATATTTTAGATGGCTAGAGGATTACAAGGTTCATTTGAACCCAGAAAAATGTATCTTTGGGGTTATTTCAGGAAAACTATAGGGCTACATAGTTTTATGACCAGGCGTAGAAGTTGATCCTGCTAAAGTGAAAGTGATTCTAGACATGCCTCCACCAAAAGGAATCAACAAGTTAAGAACACTTCAGGGTATACTGCAATCCATCTGATGCTTCATCGCATAGTTGGTAGATAAGTGTCAACCATTTCAGTACTTGTTACATAAAAGTGTCCCCTTTGTATGGACAAACAAATTCCACACAACCTTCAAAAAAATAAAATAATATATATTGACACCACCTTTCCTAATGCCACCCATTGAAGGAAAGTCATTGATCCTGTATGTCTCAACAACTACAAATGCATTGGGGGCATTATTGGGAAAAAATGACCATGAGGAGAAAGAAAGAGCCATATACTATATCAGTCGCACATTGATAGGATATGAGTTGAACTATACAACCATTGAATGCACATGCCTTGTAGTTGTCTTTATAGCACAAAAACTAAAACATTACATGTTGAGTCACCAAACACACCTAGTAGGTAAGATTGATCCACTAAAGTATCTCCTAAGTTGGGCAGCATTGATAGGCCGTTTAACAAAGTGGGTCATGATTTTAAGTGAATATGACATACAATGTGTTGAGTGCAAGGAAATAAAAGGGTAGGTAATAGTATATCAACTTGCGGATGAACCCATCCAAGACACTCATCCATTGATAACTGATTTTATCGACGAGTCTATCTTTCATACAAAGCCTACATTACCTTGGAAACTATATTTTGATGGGTCTCATACTGGTCATGGCTCAGGGGTTGGTATCTTGTTCATCACACCACAAGGGGATTCCATTCCTAAGGAATTCTAGATCACTTTCCCTTGTACTAACAACATTGCAGAATATGAAGCATTGGTCATAAGACTCAAGATCACAATTAAATGGAAAATTTAGACATTGCTCATATTCGGGGATTCTCAGTTAGTTATCAACCAAGTGAATGATGATTATGAAACAAAAGATGAAAAGTTTCTTCCCTACAAGCGAATGGTGGATAGCTTCCTGACATATTTCAAGTTGATTGCCTTTGAACAAATTCTTAGGACATAGAATAACACAGTCGATGCAATGGCCACTATTGGATCTCTATTAGACATCCCCAAAAATGTGTCACAATTTGAGTTCTTAGTCGAACAACTATTGATGCCAACATATGACATCCTAGAGTAAAAAATGGTTTGCAAGATTGTTGGTCCTAGTTCAACTTGGTTCCAAGACATATATGACTATCTTAAATCCCAAACCCTACCACCCAACCTTTCCAATAACCAGAGAAAGTCCTTTATACGAAAAGACGCTCGAAACACCATTGTCAGTGACACCCTATACCGCTATGGCTTTGATAACACCCTTCTTTGTTGTCTCAACATTGATGAATCCCAAACAAATTTATGAGAAGTACATGAGGGTATATGCGGATCTCATTTGAGTGGTCCAACTTTAGCTAGGAAAGTCACCCAACTTGGATACTATTGGTCGACACTAGAAAAAGATGCTCTTCAATTCGTCAAAACATGTCAAAAATGCTAGGTGCATAGTGACCTAATCCATGCACCTGCATAGGAGCGGAGACCAATCACTTCTTTATGGCCTTTCACATAATGGGGACTTGACCTCATGGGAAAGATCCATCCATCCTCCTCTATCAACCATAAATTCATCATCACCACCACTGAGTACTTTACTAAGTGGATTGAAGCCGTCCCTCTCACTTAAATCACTGGTAAGAAAATATCAAAGTTTATCCTTAATTATATCATCTGTCGGTATGGTGTCCCACAATACATCATCATAGATAATGGGAGTCCATTCAAAAATTAGGACGTTTGTGAAATTTGTGAGCAATTCCACATCCAACATCATTTCTCCACCCCATATTATCCACAAGGTAATGGTCAAGCTGAGGCATCAAATAAAACAATTCTTTTCATTCTTAAGAAGATCGTCAATGACGCTGGTCGAGATTAGAACCTACAATTAAATCTTGCCTTATGGGCTTACCGTACCAGCATTCGTACACCCACTGGAGCCACTCCATTTCCCCTTGTCTATGGATCTAAGGCTATATTTCCCATCGAGGCCAAAATTCCTTCTCTTTGAGTCTCCTTGAAGGGAATGATCGATGATGAAGAGTACATACAATCTCGCCTACATGAGTTAGAAATGTTACAAGAAAGATGACAAAATGCCTTGAATCACTTGAAGGCATAACAAAATTGTCTCTGTCGGAGCCATAAAAAAAGAGTGATGGTGAGAAAATTTGAAATCAGTGACTTGGTCCTCATGCAGAATCCAAGAAATCAGGCTGACCGTGAAAAGCCTGGAAAGTTTGAGCCTAATTGGCTTGGTCCTTATATTATTACTGCAACATTCGGTTCTGGAGCTTATTAGTTGGCCCCACCTGATGGAGAATAGTTGACATAACCCATCAATAGCCTACATCTACAAAATTTCTACACATAACATCAAAGAGCTTGGTTAAAACCTAAAAATACAAAAAAAATGAAAAATAAAGAAAAAATCATCCCTTGATGAAAACATGGCAAACAGGCATCTTGGTGACACCAAAAATAAAAATTAAAAAAAATGACAAAAATAGTAAAAGGAAATAAATTCTTCCAATAGTGAAAACCTGGAAAATAGGCACTTTGGATAAGTACCATGGTGAAAACCTAGCAAATAGACGCCATGCATAGTCGATCGTTGCTTCGCCATCTACTGTTACTCTAATCGGCTTTTATCCACTTTACATAATCATAATGGCCTGACACATTCATGAAATTCATCCTAAGTCCTGTCAATTCTGGCCATGGTTAGCATTTGGTTGACATCACCCCTTGCACATCCTTGTCGTTTGCCCTGTATTTCCATATCATTTGGCTCGAGTAGTCCCCAATCTGTCTGGGCACAAGATCTTTATTGTGTAACTGTAGTGGGTGTTGCACATGGTCTCGACAATTGTAAAAAGTTATGAAAAAAGACCTAAAACTCATAAAAAGTCCTGAAAAAGACCTAAAAATCATAAAAAGTCTTGAAAAAAAAGTCATGAAAAATCATAAAAAGTCCTGAAAAAAAAAGTCATAAAAATATGAAAAAGTCTTGGAAAAGTCATGAAAATCTGAAAAAGTCCTAAAAAAAGACCTAAAAATTGAAAAATGTCCTGAGAAAATACAAAAACATCCAAATCAATATCAAAATCCCAAAAATAGAGTCAAAGTCAATGTCTGTCTTGTTAATCCAATCAATCACGTCAATCAATATTTTGTTCATGTCCGAACTACATTGTCTCTACACATTTGCTACGTAGGCAAGGTTCACCTTTGAATCCCCGAGACATTAGGTTAGTCTTTCTAGGTTTGTCAAAATAAAATCATGATTCAAACTTCTATCCTTTGGAAAAGGTCATTGGTCGTATCAAACTATGAGGTCTCTGAGCGCACGACGTAGGCAAGGCCATCAATCGATGAGCCCCGAGGCTACTCTAGGTTCGTCCATTAGGGTTCATGGAATTACACTAGCACACACATCAAAAGTATTCAAGTAAGGATAAGTCATTTCCAAACATGGAAAACTCCTAAAATGAATTACGGTGGTCACTTATTCACCATGACAATCACACCAGCACGTCAACATCAGCATGTAGTCAACACAAGTCAAATTCAGTCAAACTTAGTCAAAACAAGTCAAATTGTCACAACTGGTCAAATTGTCAATTCTTGGTTATCTTTCAGATGTGTCCTTATGAAGAATAGCCTCTGTCATTTATTCCTTAGGATGTGTCCTTCCTAGGCATCATCACTGTCACCTGGCATTTTGAGGGATCTTCTTGACATCTAAGGATCATTCCTCTCGACATCAATGTTCTTTCAGATGTGTCCTTCTGAAGAACAACCTATGCCATTTATGCCTTAGGATGTGTCCTTCCTAGGCATTGTCACTGTCACCTGGCATTTCAAGGGATTCCTTTTGGCATTTAGGGATCAATCCTCTTGACATCAACATTATTCAGGATGTATCCTTCCTGAATTTGGCAATCTTCGACACTCATCATCTTGACATTAAAACACTTGGCATTCAAACACACTCTGCAAACACTTGGCACATGTCTTTGGCTTTTTCATCATGTTTCTAGTTTTTCAGCGAGATCCCGACAACAAGATTTAGAGAAACAATGACGTCTCATGGCATTTGTCTTGTCTTTTGACACTCATGTTACTAGTTTTTCAGCAAGATCCTGACAACAGGATTTAGAGAAACAACATCTCATGGCATTTGTCTTGTCTTTTGACACTCATGTTACTAGTTTCTTAGCGATGTCCTAACTATGGGATTTAGAAAAACAACGATGTATCATGATAATAGCTTTATTTTGTTCTTTTGACACTCATGTTACTAGTTTCTCAGCAATGTCTTGACTACGGGATTTAGAAAAATAGCGACGTATCATGATAATGGCTTTATTTTTTTTCTTTTGGCAATCATGTTGCTACTTTCTCGACGATGTCCTCGAAACAGGATTTAGAGAAGCAACAACATTTCATGGCTTGTCCTTGTCTTTTTCTACTTGCGGTTGGTTATGAAAAAAATACTAGGGCACTTGCGCTCTTAGTATGAGTCATGATCACCCTTGTCTGTGAATGCTTGTCTTATGTGATGGTATGACCTTGCACATCTTGATTTATGTCATATCATGGTGTTTGTTGGCCATCACAATAATATGCCCAATGATGATTAAGAGCAATAAATATTAAA
The DNA here is from genome assembly GCA_007115665.2 of Sequoiadendron giganteum. NCBI lineage: Eukaryota > Viridiplantae > Streptophyta > Pinopsida > Cupressales > Cupressaceae > Sequoiadendron > Sequoiadendron giganteum. The sequence goes on along the minus strand of CM021108.1, from coordinate 574,305,760 downwards.
ATCCTATGGTAAGGTTTTGAAGGATTTGGTCTAGGAACTAACATGCATCTCCTTTTGTCTTGTCATCTTCTCTCGCTCATCTCATATAGGCATTGCATCCATATTATCATCCATATCTTTTACACTAACATCTCTTTGTCTCTTCATATTCTAGTCTTCTCATCAATTTCGAGAGCACACCCATGTTCTTGGAACCCATCTGTCCTCTCGAGGGGGCATACCGCTACCCTCCTCGTTGTTCTTCCTCATCTTATTTTGCATTGGGTCATATTTTTGACTTATTTTATTTGTCACAATGCAACATGCAACATTATGACAAAGGGGAAAAATTTAGACACTTAAAAATGACCTAGGCGTGCAAGCTCTATTTTACCACTTTCGTTTTAGCATAATTATGACATTTAATTATGTCCTTGGTCCACATTCGACTATTAATTAAGTAATTTATTATTATTTAATTAATTCATGTCTATTGTATTCTTCATGATTATTAAATAAATAAATTATATTTATTCATTCAATACATCATTAATTGTCTATTGTCTTCTTACAATTAAATAAATTTATTAATTTATTTAATTACCTTTATTCATTTATTCTTCTTGATTATTAAATAAATGAATTTTATTTGTTTATTTAATATGTCACTAATTCTCATAATTAAATGAATTTATTAATTTATTTAATTATCGGTCATAATCCTCTAAATTAAATAATTATGTTTAATTATTTAATTACCTAATTTAACATTTCTCTCATTTTAAATAAATGAAATTATTTAAAATGATTTTGTTTTATTAATCGTCACTTCATTTTAGTAAATAATTTGAGAAAGATTATTTATTGTCACATAAAATCCTTATTTTGAATTAACTTAATTGGAAATGGTAATCTTCTTCCAAAAATCAAGTAATTGAGCAAATTCTTGATTTTCCAAATCTCCTTTTCAGTTCAACTCTTATCTTATTGATTTTTCGAATCTTACAAATCAAGTAGTCTTATCTTCTTGATTTTTGAAAATCTTTATCTTTTTGACTAATTATCACATTTATTCTCGACCGCCAATTTGATTTTATCAAATGACATCTTGACCACTCATTTAACAATCTTTCCCTAACCCTAATTAGGGATTGTCACATGGAATCTTGTCCATTGATTTTAGGCTTTGTCAGCTTTTAATCTCGTCCGTCCATCCAAAATTGCATTTTCTATAAAATGTCAATTTTTCTCACAATTTTGGATGACTTCATTATGATAAGGATGACTTCATTATTATAGACATTTTATTCTTAGATTTTACTTGGTATTTAGCTTATTTTATTTGATTATTTTTCATAGGCATAGTCTTTTTGTCATTCAAATCCTTCAAAACTTGCATAGGGATTGGTCACAATCGTTTGCTCACACACACAAATATGAGGACAACAATCATACGTTGCAAGCTAGAAGGTGTTATGAAGGTGAATCATGGAAGCTTCAACAAATATCTAGTATAATTGTTCTTGTTATTTTCTTTCTTTGTGCTTCATAAATTCTTTGGGTTTTTATTTAATCTAATCCGCTAAAACTTTAACTGAAAAATAACCCATTAATACACACAAAACATGAGAATTGTTGCTATTATTGGTGATTTAATACAAGTGAAGATATTGTGTTGTTATTGGTGTCTTCTTTGCATTGATTTGTCTTGCATGGTTCTTATTCTATCTTCAAAATTGCTTGGAAATATCTGAATGTATTTTAGGTTTAGAGTAAATAATTTAATGGTGCTTGTGTTGTAATGCTTGGAGTGTTGTAGAAATATTTGGTTCATACTTTGGGTAGCTTCTTGATTGTGGGACTATTGTGCAAGGTCAACTTGTACCTATTATTTATGTGCTTAGTTCAATTATGGGCATTTATCCAGTTCTATTGAATGAATGTCCATGATCTGAAAATCTTTAATTCCTTAGAAGATTGCACTATTTCAGTGAGATTGTAGGTATAACTTGGGTTAAACAAAAAGTAGTTTTAAAGGGAGCGGTCCATTCCAAGTATTTCTTCATTGGTATTATTGATCTTAAGAGTAATATTAATTTTAGGATTTCGGAAACCCTTACCTTTTTCTATTTCTTGAACTATGGTTAAAGTAGGAACTCAAGTATCACTTTGTTGCAAAATATGATAAGTTTGGAGTCTCCAGCATTTTTTTCATAAGGTCCCTTTGTGATTACCAAAATTTTCACATTTATCACTGAGTGGTTCCATTGCATTGTCATGACCTGACACCCGAGAGACCTTGGGGTTATCTCTTTTCTCGTAGAGATCAACTTTTCAAGAGAGATAGGATATTTTATATGCTATCTGAGTTGTTGTTGTGCAAAAAACACCATCAATAGTGTTCCTCAAACCCCAAGAAAAGATGCAAATCTATTTGATGCTTATCACATATTTGAGTGTAATCATTCCATTTAGGGTATTAATTACTGTGACATACGATGCCTATCTTGCTTTCAAATCACTGGCTCAATTTCCATGGAAAATCATGCTATGGGTTGTCGGTACCTGGGGTCATCATGAATCCTTGTCATTTCAAAATGACAAGTTGTTCGCTTCACACAAACCGAAAGGTTGGCAGTACATGCCAAATTTAATGCATAAAAAGCAACTCTCATCTACCACTCGAAGGAGGACAAAAAAACTAAGTATTGCATGCGTTGGTTTTAAAGAAAAGATGGCTTTTTGAATACAAGAATTGTGCAGAGAATTATTGAAGTGCAGAGTCACTAAGAGACGAGTAGCGAGTTTTCAGAAGTTCAGAAGAAAAATGGAATCCACTGCCCCTGAAATAGCCTAGAACCCATAAATGAATGAGCCAGGTGAAGCGTCTCAAAGTTTGGCCGATGTGATACTCAAAACACCTATGGTCAGTATTTTTGAGGAGGAGAAATCCTCCACTATGCCCGAGATCCCATATAAGCTGGAGTGGTTTTGCATGCGGATAGCCAAGAAGGGATCACTTAGAGATGATAATTTGGTAAAGGAAGAGTGGGATAACATCTATGACCCTACCCTCAAGACTAACCCTAAGGTCCTGAGAGAAATTTCTTTCACAAAGATGAAGAACTCTTTTGAAAATCAACTACCATTCAAAAAATGGCACTGAGGACTCCCCCAATATATGGTCCTTTATGTGTACCACTGCCCTGAAATAATTCATGAAAGTATTTGGTGCTTCAATTCAGTGACTAGTGCCATTGAAGGAAGAAGGTTGAGAGTTGTGCTAACTACAGAGGCTTGTAGACACATATTGTGTGTTCTCATGATGGGCACTAGAGAATGACCAATGGAGCCCTTCAACTAGAAAAAGGGTTTTGAATTCTGGAAGGGTAGGAGGATTACCCTCGACTTTTATAATGCAGAGATCGGAAGGCTCCAAAATTGCTAGCAGCTATTAAGAAATTCAAACCGACGTGTTGACTTCACCTAGGTGGATATGTAGGATGCCTTCATAATAATGGATTTTGTGTGTAGCTTGGACAATGACATGATTTATTCTGAAGCTCAGTTGGGCATGGGTTTCCAACTCAAGAGGCAGAAGGAGCCTTTTTGGTATGATTTCATGGAAATGATTATCAAAGATATGAAGAAGTATATTGGCGAGTTTGAGACTATGGGTAAGTTTAGGTATCCTTCTCTTCTTGCCTATATGTTTCTACATCAAAATCCTAATTTCTTCAAGGAAAAAATGGAGTTGTCAATATTCGATGAGAAAAATCATCGGAAGCCAATTTCGGTATGGACTCCCATCCTCCATTCCACCTATGATTATTATGCATTTTCAAAGAAATTCTTAATTATGATTTTACGCGATTTGGGTAAGGATGGCGACCACTATCACCTATTAGGTGATCAAACCAGCTAGATGCAATCTCTATTCCTCAAGTGCGATTGGTTCATCGATGAAGAGTTCACAAGTGCTTGAGTGCATGGATTTTATGAGGATCCAATTTGACTCTCCACATCTGTCATCGATTAGGTATTAGCCCTCGAGGTTTTCCAACAAATGGCTATAATGGACTAGACCTTTATCTCTGACCCGAAGAAGAAGAAGAGGGGATTTTTTGAATGCCCGATGAGCTACAAAATAGTGATCATGGTAAAGAAGAAGTCAGCAGAGCTATTAGAGGCTAATATGGAACACCTTGGGCTGGTTTTCATTTGCAATAAATGGGACTAGAACCCCGAGGATGATTTGGGCGACACATTTATTAAGGTAAAGCATAACCATTGGCCATGCTGGGAAGCACAATGAAACCTGCTTGAAGATGTCAGCAGAATCTGAGTAGACTTGGTGCACATGTCGATAGATAATCGGAGGCCATCATGGCTTGATTTCAATCTCGTCAAGGGGAAGGTAGATGAAAATATTCAAATAAGTACTACCCTTTGAAATAGCTTAGTGAAGCAATAGGGCTGGGAGTTGGAAAAGATTAATGATTTCTGGATCTATTGCCAAGAGATCAAGAACACCATTGACCCTTTCCAACATTTATCAATTTTTGACACTGATGATCAATTTGATACCCTCTGGAACTAGGAACATCCAGATTCTGATGCAAGTGATGTAGAGCAGCCCGACCTTGAGGATTCCCTGCCACTCTCCAACAAGGGAAAGCAAAAATAAAAAATGGCAATGCAACCTAGCACAACTGTTAGGAGTGTGTGAATGAATATCTCACAATCAGGGTCATCACAATATCGACCCATGGCCATGGGGAAGCCTAGAGTGACGCAACAATTGATAAGAGTAGTGGATGTGGAGAACCCTCCACCAAGAAAATGACAGCGCACTAATACCGCTTCAGGAGGTGGTCCATAGGAGGTTGCAGTCAGCCAAGCATTGGAGATGGAATCGACCGCTCAAGTATCTTTCTCTCCCTCTCTTCTTAGCTCACAATCTCCTATTTCTTCCACAGTCTCTATAACACCCATCACTCCAAATATGAGCCCATATTTCTTTGTCCCCTCTACAATAGTTGCGGGAGGTTTCTCCCAGTTTTCTCATATCGAACAGATGGTTTTCACTTCCCCTCGAGCTGCCCCATCGCTGGTCCGAGCCCCTTTGGCTTCCCCACCTGCCTCCTCATTTGTATCCATATCTTTCATCCCAATGGTGTCCAAAGCCACTGTCCCTATTGCATCATCTAAGTCAATTCTGGCTCAACCTTCTCAGCCATCGGAGCTTGGTGCTTCTCCATTACCACCACCATTTCCCATGAGCCCCTCCACGCCTTCGTCACCTAGGATTTGGAGAATTCCTCCCTTCTCTCCACTCATGGTTCCCCTTCCAAATAAGAAAACATCTAAGGTTGCTTGCCTCTCCTTCCCTTTCGTTGTCCCTCTCATTGCACCCTTTTTAGGTGAACACATCGGATTGCCGACTCAATTCTTGTCTCAGAATGATACAACAAAGCAAGCTTGAGCTCTCCGACTCCATAAGAAAGAGGAAAAAGATTCTAGGAGGCTAGCAGAGCCCAAAGTCTAGAAAATTTATAGTGAGGCTCAACAATCATTGCATTTCACAACCCTGCATCCAAATGTTACCAAACTATAGGGAGAAATGCAACCCGATGACTACAACATCCATGTCATCAGACTAGACTTGCATGTTGCCCGACCACAGGATAAAGTCTAGCTAATGGAAGAGACGCAATGGGTGGTGACTAGTGACTTTATTAAGCTTGGTCGCAAATTGAAGAAGGTGGAGGATGAGCTCAAGACCGTCAAGGCAAGACTGGAAGTCTTGTTGGCCAAAGAAAAAGCACAAGAAATAGAAAAGGTGCACCTCTTATAAAATGTGTAGGTAGAGCAAGCTAGCTTGCAAAGGGAGCTCGAGAAATTCCAATCCCTGAAGTCTGATTGGATAACCAAGCTGCAACAAAGGAACCAAGAATTATCTGATAGGTTGGCTTGGTTGGAGGAGGAAGTTTAGTTAAAAAATGAAGAATTGAAGCAACTACGTGCTCAACTGGAGCAAACAATACGAGAAAAGGAGAAAAACCAAGCGAGTGAACAAGCTCAATTTCAAGAAGATCTTCATAAGTTCAGGCTTTTCCTGGAGGAAGAATCTACAACTCAAAACTAGACTGAGGAAAGATGGCTAGCTGCACAAAAAGACCTGCAGGAGAAGCTCACCTTTTCCACAGAATAAATTGTGAGGCTAATGAAGGAGATTGGGATGAGGGATATAGAGATTAATCTCTTGATGAAGATCATTCAAACTCCTTCTCCATAGTCAGGACCTTTGCTTAGTATCCCAACAACTATAAAATTCCTACTGGAAGAGAGTCATGGCTTTATGCTCGACTCTCCAACCCACATTCCGATTCATGGCAGACACAACAGATTTATGCAGAGAGGTTCGTGGCATAATGGAATAGTTCCCACAATTCATAAGGGAGAAGGGTTCTGAAGAAGAGAGGATACTAGGTAAGCTATACACTATTCCAAGTGAGGATCTGGAATGAGTAGGGATCAAGAATCGAAGGTCAGCTATTGAGGTCACAAAGGAGTTTATCTGTTTCCAAGAGGCCACCCTTCATGCTCAGCGATGCTTGGTTACATTAGGGAAAACCATGGATGGCATTTGGGAAAGGATTTCCCAACTAACCCAGATGGGCTTGCCCTCTCTATTTCTTCCTAATGAATCAATAGCTACCGTGGAGTAGATTGAGGCCAAAATTGAGGAGAGGAAACAAGATTTATCTATTTTTTGAAGTTTTAGCCAGCCTCCTACCACCGAGGAAATTGAGGGTGTAACTCATCAGATCGCATGACTTATTTTTCAGATTGAGGATGGGTCCGAAATATCTGCAGTGCTACTCTTTAAAGAAATAATCGATTTGCATGAGCCATGAGACCTGTGTGCCATATCAACACCTTTCGAGGCCAACTGGCTACCCTTGTAGGTTGCCCTTTCTAAGCTCTAAGTCCAATACCCAATGTATAATCCCTGGTCATGAAACCAGAAGATTTTTGATTCATCGTTCCATAGGTGAAATGCCCTTGATAGTCTCCAAAAGCTATGGATATTGAATATACCCCTATGCTCCCTTCGGGTTGTTTTTGATGTTTTGCTCGACTTTCGACCATGCCCAATGGTTTTTAGAAGCCTCCTTGCCAATATTTTGGCACTCTCAACTCACTTACACCTAATTTCACCTAAGTTATTATTGAAGGGGAGCTTCAGTTCCCTTATCTTCTGAGCCCCATTCTATCCCCATGTGTCAAGAGGTCGAGTGAGTTTGGCATGCTTTCATATAACTCTCTTTTGGGCCTCGACTACCTGCCACATAGCCTTCATCCATGTAAACTTTTGGAGGCCCCCTTAGGTGGTGTCGATAATAAGGACGTACTGCCACATGTATTCTCATCGCAAGCTCTCATCAAAGGACAAGGAGGACGAACTATAGGCTATGAAAATACTGCCGCATGTTCTAACTGCTTTTCCTATGAGGAAACACTTGTTTACACAGGGTAGGTCAGGACCACTACCATCATTTGCAAGGAATGCATTTGGCTAGTGAATGACTCGGTTTATGCTCGAGAATCTTTCTATTACAATGACCACGATGAATCATTGCTGCAAGAATCATGATTCATGATGAGAAATATTTTCTATTACAATCTTTCAGGCGATGGATGCCCTTGGCTATGTATACTACTTCTTCTCTTGGAGAGAGGGTTGGCTTTTGTTGTTAATTTGAAATATCTATAGAAGAGTTAGGGAGACACCGAGCCTTTGTTTTGTTAGATAACTAGAAAGACTCACAGATTGTGCCCTTGTAATTTGGCATTTTTGTTTCTTAACTATTGATAACATTATACTATACTATTTCTAAATAGTTTGTTTGCAAATACAATGATTTGAATAGAATGCTGATTTAGAACCATGTCTTCGACTCTTTCTATTCAGTAAAGCTCTATGCAAATTATTTTATGTCATGAAATGAATTATTCAGGTCTTTCCCTTTAATGGTTGTTATTTTGGACATAACCGATTGCTTAACAGGCCCTTAGACCGCATCTACAAGATAGGTCTATCGTGCCTTACATCTAAGTCTCGGCACATCACTCTAGTTAGATCTTTTATTTTATATATGCTTCCTTTTCCCTTTCTAAAACCCTAATTATAGAAGAGGCTTCTTTAAAATACGGAGGTTACTCAGTTTAGCACAATAGGTCCCCCCTTTAAGTGAGTTTCCCAAAAAGGGTTGTTACCTTGTTATTTTTTGGCATCAACAGTAATATAAAGAGATAAGTATCTTTAATTTGAATAGTAGTGTAATTAATAATAGTACCATGTTATCTATTTTTTTTTATGACATGGAGAGTAATGAATCATGTGTGTTTCTAGTTATTTGTAACATTGCTGATATGTTTACTCCATTGACGTTGTAGTATTAATATATTATATATGATTACAATAATGATTCTTGTAACAATTATTGAGATCTATAGGTATTTGTGATTTCTTGATATAAAAACCAATAAATTTATGAATGCTTTTATCCTATGATTGATCAGGAAAAATGGAAAAAGAATCTTATCTGAACATTAGATCATCATAAAAGGATATCTTTAAGAAATAAGGGCAAGATTCAAGGGTTCCCAATTAGGGGACATTATAGTGGTATCAGAGCATAATCCTGCCCTCCCATGGAAGAAAAATTAAAACAAGATGAGATAATAAAGAAGAGCATTATTTCAAGATATGTTATTTTAGTTAGAGAAGCCTACGCAAATCATTTGAAGAAAGAAAAAGAAATAGTAAGCCAATAAATAGTTTGGGACCAAGAAGAAGAAGCCGAAGGTTCAAGACCTACATCAAGTTCAAGCTATATTACACAAAGTGGAACCTTCTAAGCTTAAAGAAATAATTGGGAAAACAAAAGGAATGATTAATACTAATGAAATTATGAAACAAACAAAACTTCGGATGTCATAAAGCTACCAAAAGATAAAGAAGTGATAGGAACTAAATGGGCTTGTAAGGAAATACAAGAGTGATGGTACTAATGACACACACAAAGCTAGATTGGCTGAAAAAGATATGCTCAAAGGTATGGTATAGATAATGAAGATAACCATGCACCTATTGCAAGGCATGATGCAATAGGATTGATATTATCATTAGCAACATAGAAAGGATGGAAAATAAAAAAATTACATGCAAAGGGTGCATTTTTGAATGGAAACATAAAAAAGGAAGTAGGTGTGAATCAGTCACAAGGAGTTGAAGAAGAATACAAAGAGAAATATGGCTACAAGTTGAAGAAATCTCTCTATGGTTAAAAATAAGCACCAAAACCATGGTATTCAAGAATTTATACATGGTTTTTAACAAATGAATACATGAGAAGCAAGAATGAGACTACCTTATATTTCAAAATGGGAGGAGTTGATGCACCAAATGCACTATGAGGGAAATTGATGAAAGAAGATAGATTGCGAAAAGGAGATGAAAGAAAATACACCTCCATCAAGTACGCCAACCCCCAGTTGGGGCAAAGAGGCTGAATGACTAAATGCCACTCCATGCTCTTGGGCTTGATTGGAAGGAGAAAATACACCTCCACTTGATGAGGAAGGACAACTCACCTTGGAACCAAAATTCATCATGGACACTAGAGAAAGGAAATTAAGGAGCAGGATAATTACCAAGTTCCTAATCAAATGGAAGGGACTTCCGGAAGACGATGCCACATGGGAAAAGGAAGAAACCATTGCATTTAATAAAAAAATTAGGAGAGGCCAAACATAATGGCCCTTGACTAAAACATGAAATAAACTCTTCTAAGTTAATAAGACATTTTTTCTCTTCTCATGCACAAGGGCATGACTTAAAGACATTCTTAATGAAATTTGAGACTTGACTAAGGACATTCTAGATGAATGTCAGTTGTGGTCCTCCATCAAGTATGCCAACCCCTAGTTGGGGCACAAGAGGTCGAATGACTAGATATCGCTTCGTGCTCTTGGGCTTGATTGGGAAAAAGGAAACACATTCCCATCAAGTATGCCAACCCGTAAATGGGGCCAAGAGGTCAAATGATTAGGTGTTCATTTCGTGCTCTTGGGCTTGATTGGGAAGAGAAATACATGCAAGGAGGATGGAATGGGGCCACTTGCATTGTATAAGGATGGATATCCTTATACAAGGTATCCAAAGAAATACATGCAAAGAGGACAAAAAGGGGCCACTTGCATTGTATAAGGATTGATATCCTTATACAAGGTATCCAGAGAAATACATGCAAGGAGGATGCAAAGGGGCCACTTGCATTGTATAAGGCTGGATATCCTTATACAAGGTATCTAGAGAAATACATGTAAAGGTGACAGAAAGGGGCCACTTACATTGTATAAGACTGGATATCCTTATATAAGGTATCTAGAGGGCCTAGGAAAAGATGTTTCAAATCTTCCCCATAAGGGCTAGACACACTCCATAGTGAGGTATCCAGAGGGCCTGTAGAGAGATTAGAGGTAACAAGGTGTTACAATATTTTTCCAGGATGAAGATCACTATACCAGCAAGAACATCTAGATATTCGGGAAGAAGAGAGTTATAAAGGATTGCTTGAGGACAATCAATATCAAGAGGGGGAGACTTGTGATGTTCCCATCACCCAAGAATATCAAAGAAAAGTATATATTTCATATATTTATGTTTTAATGGATATGCAATAAAATGTTTTACGCATTCAAATAGAGTAATCATTATAGATTATTCTCATTTAAATTATATGTATAATTGTGACTAACCTATGTACCGTTGGTCATAGATTAGAAGAAGAGAGCTTAGAAGAAACTATGATGTTATTGCTTGAGGACAAGCAATCTTGGGCGGGGTGGACTGTCATGTCCCCTGAATTGCAACATTAAAATATAAAAATAACCAAATAGTGAAATACAAATAAACAAACAAGAAAAATAAAATATTAATCAATCGATATTATTATAATTATAATCATCATATAAAAAAATATAAATATTGAAAATAATATTATAATATTAAAATATTAATCTAAATGACAATAAAATAAATATTAAAAATATATATAAATATAAATCAATAAAATCAATTAATATAAATACTATTAAAATTATAATAATTGAAAATGATATTATAATTTTAAATATTAAATTACCGGAATGTTAATCCTAGATATTGTAATCATTGTAATAATATTATAATATGAAATAAATGTAAATAAAGAAACTACAACATAAAATAATACTACAAGTACCAAATATAAAATTATAAATATATTATATTAAATACTTTAATCATTCTAATAAATCTTCATAATAAAATAAATATTTAAGATACGTAAAAATATATAAATAAGATTATAATTATTGAAAGGAGAGAAAAGGATAAAAATAAAGAATTAAGTCTGAAGTCTTGTTACGCTGGACACTATTAACAAAGGAAAGGATGCCCCATTTGCAGGATCGCGTCTCATCCAAGAGTCACATCTACTCACAGGATACTTAGCAAGCTATGGTAATAGGGAATAAGGGGGTATACAGGAGGAAAAGAAAAAAAACGAATGCCTGTATAGACATAGAGCAGATAAATAAGAGTCAGACACGACCAAGAGTAGGAGAAAAGATCATTGAAAGATACGATGGTCATTACATCAGTGTGAAGCTTAATACCCTCTCAAGGCATCAATATATATTGATATTGGGTTTTGTCAAAGACCGAAGGCACCATTATATTCAGAGAAAACATCTTACATCTAGCGCAACAATAGAACAACTGAGGAAAAATATCACCTGGGCACGACACTAAAGGTTGTGATTAGATACAATGATTACTATTAGTGATAATATGAGCAGTGTTTGCTTGAGGAAAAGTTAGCTGGTGATGTGGACAAGGTTGAAGGAGATGGAAATTAGAGGAGGATTGGATGATAGGTGTAAGGAATGCAAGAAGTTGAAAGAAACCTTTACAAAAGAAGTCTCCCTTTGGTGTCGTTCTCTCCTATGACTGTCGCCATCAGAGAAATAAAGGAGTCAAAGGGAAAACACTTGGATGTATGTGTCAATTGGAATTTTGTTGACATTTGGGTGCCACTGATTAATATCCTTGAAGCTGTTATAGGAGCTATCGAGCCAATCTGAAGTAATATAAAGAGATAAGTATCTTTAATTTGAATAATAGTGTAATTAATAATAATATCATGTTATCTAATTTTGTTGATGACATGGAGAGTAATGAATCATGTGTGTTTATAGTTATTTGTAACATTGTTGATATGTTTGTTCTATTGATGTTGCGGTATTAATGTATTATGTATGATTACAATAATGATGCTTGCAATAATTATTGAGCTTTATAGGTAATTGTGATTTCTTGTTATAAAAACCAATAAATTTATGAATGCTTTTATCCTATGATCGATCAGGCAAAAGGGAATTTTTTCTTATCTAAAAAATAGACTGTCATAAAAGGATATCTTCAAGAAATTAGGGCAAGATTCAAGGTTTCCCGATTAGGGGACATTACACTTTTAGTCTTACGCTCAATAGAGGGTTCATTTTCAGTTGGGTGGGTTTTTCTCTTAAGATCCACCAAAGCAGCAGGGGATAATTTATTAGAGGCAAGGTCAGGAGGTTCTAATCCTTCCACACAAACAACCAAGATGGGTTTAGGGGGGAACAAGGCCAAATGGAAGTGATAGATCCTTAGGATAAGGCCTTGATGCAAAGGCAAGGGATCTAGTAAGTCAAGGTTAAGAGCAATAGTATCATGGGATTCCTTGATCAAACTTTCAAGGGAGGTCAACCATGAAGAAATGAAAGTTGAGGGTCATTTTGTGTCTTAGGTGGTTTAGCAACAATAGATGATAAAAAAAAAACCTTAAATCTACCTTATAAAGTAATATATTTCATGAGAGAAAGACACACCTTGTCCCAGGGTTTAGGCAACACCTCTATGTCAAATCTTGACTGCTTCTTAATCAACTTTTCGTTGTCCCTGAAAAAGGCATTGAGAATCTTAAGATCTCGAGTCTTTGTATGCTTCTTCTCTTCTTTCCCTCGCAAGAAAGGCTCATCGCCTTGGCAATAAATTCCTCATTGACCTCAAAAGAGATGCCAGCCATGGTGAATCTCCTCTCCCTCCTTGAACAAACAAATTAAGCCAAAAAAATTCAGCATGCCCCACCAAACTTTCTAACAGTGGCAACAAAGCCCCCTCCATAAAAATATGCCACAATGGGGTATCCACGAAATTCATCACAATTGTTGGGCTTGGTTTTGACCCTATCACCTCCCATCTCAACCCACAACAAACAAAAACTAGCCTAGGAAAACAAAGTTAGCTAGAAAATGAACTGGCCACAAATGGATTTACTCACCCTTATAACATCATTACCTAGCCATCTGAGGCAATAAGGCGTAATTAAAGTTTTCAAAATTTAAATGCTTTAGTGGTTATTCCCAATGAAGCCAACTCTATGTGGCCATAATCCTTCCCAAAGTATAATAAGATAAGGAAAAATTACATGATTAAAAATATCAGATAATTAATACTTGACATGTCAAAAATCACATTAAACTTACACATTTTCCCATGTCTTTTAGCCATGGGGCCAAATTTTGAATTCCCTAAGTATGCCTCATTAAAAATTATGGCCATAATTAGCTTGATCAAAAAATAATAAACCATCAAGTTTGAGATAGACATCATGATACGCACATTCCCAAAGATTTGATGGGATATGTGGTACATATGATTAGACAACCCATAAAGGTAAGTAACCCCACCTTTCTTGACATCCCTTATTGAACTCACCACATCATTCGGCTTAGTCTCCATCATCATAGGTCCTGAAAAGTAGTGCCACCTATTCACCCAAACCTTGACATCCCTTATTGGACTCGCCACATCATCTTGCTTAGTCTCTGTCATCATAGGTCTTGACAAGTAGTGCCACTTGTTCCACCAAAAGATAGTTTTTTTTGCCATCATCAAACATATAATTTTCTCTACTCCATAAGGATTAATCCTTGTATATTTATCAGTAAACATTCGAGTCTTTTCCAACATTTGCAAAGACTCCAAGAGGAGCCCAAGTTGGCCAGCCCATCTGCCACTCAATTACCTTCTTGAAATATGTGAGACAAATGTTTCCTTTCCAATTTTTTAGTCAATAAATTTATATCCAGCAATATGTCCCTAATGTTCCAACTATGAGAATGGCCATGATTGACTAAGTCAATCACATTCATAGAGTCCCCCTCAATGTGTAGATATTTTATGCCTAGAGTGACAACTAACTCGATGCCCTTGAGTAGTGCCTATGATTCAACCATCATAGAGGACTGCATACCTATACCTCTAGCGATCCCCGCAATGAAGTTACCCTTGCAATACTTGATATCACCACCAATACTGGCCATACCAGGGTTCCCTTTAGCTGCTTTTTCAAAATTCAGTTTGAACCACACAACCCTGCTGGATTCTAAACTATGTTCCTTCTAGTTGGAGACATGGAGTTGTCAAATGAATTCCAATAGGGGCCTTATCCAGTGGTTTCCAAATGTATAGAGAGATACTTCAATGATAATTTTGGATCCTATGTCAAAAAATTCCTTAGGACTTCTCTCAGTGTCTTTGAATATCTGATTGTTCCTCTTCTTCCAAAGGAACTAGCAAAGGATGGGGGGAACTTGTCTCTAGATCTCCATGGGGAGATGGTGTTGGAAAGGCCCAATCCATCCTTCAATAAAATATTTTAAGTCCCGATCCATGGTCCAATGAGTTTCCAATGTTTAGAAAGCTAGATCTAAGACTTCAACAACAAATAGATAATATAGTAATAGGTGATACACCAAATCTTCAATAATTTTGCATAACATGCACTTGTTTGTTATCTAGAAACCCCTTCTCCTTAAATTATCTTGGTTTAGAACTCTATTGTGAGAAGTCGTCCACTAGAAGAAATTTATTTTTGGTGTCAAGTGTTTGTTCCAAACCAATTTCCATAATTTGCTCTGAATACCCTTATCTGACAACAAACTGTAAGCTATCTTGATAGAGAGATTTCCCTTATTTTCCTTAGTCCAAAATAAATCATCCACAACATTTGATATGAGGATTCTAGTTAGAGAGAGTAAGTCCTATAAGGAATTGGACAACCTTTTCAAATTTGGGGAAAAGGGGTAGCACAAACCTAAATATTTCTATTTCTGGCACCCTACTAATTATGGAGGTAGTCACAAACATTCCTTCCAAAAAAGAGAAGCATGGGCTCCATCAAGTTCTTGAAATTTGACAAGGCCAAGGGGGAATCGAGTAGCCAAGGGTCTTCCTAGAAATTAATGTTGTTGCCGCCACCAAGTTTCCATCTTAGCCTTGAGTGAAGCAAGTTCATCTTGCAGATATTATTTCAAGCCAAGGACCCACGAGGGTGATCATCCAAAATGCACTCGATAAGGGGGCAGTTTTTTAGGTATTTAAAATTCATTATCCTGCACCAATATTTTTTATTCCTTAATTGATCCTAGCCCACCTTGGAAAGCAAGGCTTTGTTGGTAAATTGGACTTTCCTTATACCCATACCTCCTCCAGATTTAGGAAGGCACACCTTATCCCAACTGACCAGTAACATCTTCTTCTTTTCCTCAGTACCAGACCAGAGGAAAACCCTTTGGATCTTTTAAAAAACTTCAAAAATGTACCTAGGAATTTTGAACATGGAAAGGAAGTAAATCAAGATCCCTTGCAGGGTAGTGTTAAGGATTTGTAGATTGCCAACATGACTAAGGATCAAACCTTTCCACCTTGCCAACTTCTGTTGGATTCTCTCCAAGATAGAATTATAGAAGTTGATATTGACTTCCTTAAAAAAAGAGGGAGACCCAGATACACTAAAGGAAGGGCAACACTCACACAACCAAAAATACTAGTCACATGATCCTGCAGGCTAGGAGTGCAACTAAGGAAATAGATCATACTCTTATTATAATTGATGCACTGAACTAAGCAAGCTACATAATTATTGAGGCAGATTTTCCATTTCCTATCTTCCACAATCAAGGCTTTCTTGAATAGCATAGTGTCATCCACAAACAATTGAATGACAACTGGGTCTAAGGTGGTGGTTGACTTGACCCCCTTGATGGAGCCCTTTGACAACATACAAGCAACATTCCTACTCAACACATCAACAACCATAATGAAAAAATAAGGAGATAGCCCCCCCCCCCTATCTTATACCTCTCCCAACTACAAAGAAACCATGGGGCACTCTATTGACTAGAACAAAATACCACACTATGGTTATGCATTCCCAAATAATTTTGATCACTCTTTGTTTAAAACCAAACTTGCCAAGGACTTTGAGGAGAAATTTCCATAGGACTTTGTCATAAGCTTTAGAAATATCAAGCTTAAACGCCATACTAGCATTGTTGCATCGGTCCATAGAATGTAGGATTTAATTTGTGGTAATCACCACATCTAAGATATGGTGACCCAAAAAATAAAGCCTTTTTGTCTTAGGCTTATCATTTTATCCAAATGGGGTTTCAAGTGGTTCACCAGGATCTTGGAAAAGATCTTATACACAGTGTTGCATAAGCTGATGGGCTAGAAATCTGCCATGGTATGTGGTTCATCAATTTTTGGAATAAGGGCAATGAGTGTGTGGTTCAATTTTTTGAGCAACTTGCCAGAATTGAAGGAATCCCTTGCTGCCAAAGTTAGGTCCCCCCCCCCCATGATATCCCAAAAAATATAGAAGAAAGCTAGGGGAAACCGTCAGGCCCTGGGGCCTTATACGCCCCCATGCTAAACACTGCAGTCTAAACTTCCTCAGGAGTAACAATCCCTAGAATATTGTCATTATGCCCCCGGGTTATAGGATTAGGAAGGGTTTCTAGCAGTCGGTTGTCCAATGTTGGATTAGGAGCCTCAGTTGGAGTCAACAAAACACGTTGGAGGTGATCAATAGTTAAAAGGCCAATCTGAGTAGGGGTGGTAATAGCATACCCTGACTCATCTTTCAATTTTTTTATTTGATTCCTTTTTTTATGCTTAAGTGTCACGATATGAAAAAAAGATGTGTTCTGGTCTCCCTCAATCAACCATTGAATTCTATATTTTTGCTTCTAGAAAACATCTTCTTTTTTAGATTTTTTTCCCATTCCATGTGCTCCTCCCTCTCTTGCTGGAAAGTCTAAATATTGATATCCCCTTCTTCCATACTTTTTTATGTTACTCTAAGTTTATCAACAATTATTCTTAGTTATTATCAAGTATTTACAACATATTACCTATCATATTATTCTATTATGCAAGTTGTTTCATTATAGAGTATGCTTTGATACTATACTAATAGCATTATCTTACACCAGTAGTCCAAGGTTGATTTCACACCTACAATTCACACTTACAACCAAGGGATCCCAACCTTTTCTATGAGAGGATACATAGTCCAATCGACCTAAGTCTTATGCAGCTTGTGTATGCATACCAACTAGTGGTTGAAAGTAATAACATAGTTACTCTAAGTGATGATACCATGACTACAAGTATTGTAAATTTTCTATTTTTTTTGTGCAACAAATGTGAGTGGGTTATAATTACTATGGATAATTTTAGTAGTGGTTACAAGTTAGTTATGTATATTAATAGGTTTTCTTAATGCATTAGACTAGTCAACCTAAGAGCTATGCAAATATATTTTAAACATTCACTATCTAATAAATTGGAAACATGAGACAAAGGAAAAATAGACACACAATTTTTGTATAAATAAACAATATACTCACCCAAGTAATCAAAAATTATTATTTCTTAAATTTATTAGGTAAAAATATGAAAAAAATATTAGATTTACTCAATTATAATAGTACCATGAAGTTCTTTCTTTGTTCTTCTATCATGTCTCATAGCTAGTTGTTAGCTAAATTATCTTTGACCTTTTCTCTTGGTATAATTTCATACAAGGATTATTATTTCTCTTGGAAATCACATCCTCATATCTACCACACGAGGTTTCAAAATCCACTCATTTTATCACATGATAAATGTCGGTTCTCTCTCTCCTGCGTAAAACTCTATTGTAGTTCTCACATTGAATTCCTCTCTCCATATTTCCTATATATGCCCCTTCTTTTTTTAATTTAATCACCTTGTCATATCCTTTTCCAACACTTCTATCTTCCTTTTATCCCACCAATATCACTTGTATAGGAACATGTCTTAATATTTGAAACCTTCCCACCCATTAAGTGAGTTTTTGAGTGTCAAAATTGAAGTGTGTAGAATGTGGTCTTTAATCATACTAGTCCCATCCTAAGAAGATATAAATTACACAATTTTACAATACCTTATAAAAATAACATGATTGTATCAAACAAAAAATATAAAGTATTCAACAATCATGATCATAAATCAAATTACTAGATGTTGCCCCTACATCACATATTAGTATGATTTTCAATGTATTAAAAATACCTCAAAATTTCCCATTC
Organism: Sequoiadendron giganteum; assembly: GCA_007115665.2. Lineage (NCBI taxonomy): Eukaryota > Viridiplantae > Streptophyta > Pinopsida > Cupressales > Cupressaceae > Sequoiadendron > Sequoiadendron giganteum. The sequence goes on along the minus strand of CM021108.1, from coordinate 574,287,220 downwards.
TATCTACTATTTACCTCTTTCTCTCCATTGCCTTAAATTTCTACCATTTTCCCATTAAATCTTTTCATATCATAACCATATTCCCTATTTCTCACTAACATATTTAGAATTTACTGCCAACCATAAAAAAAGTGACTTATTAGTACTAAATAGGTCTAAAATAATAGATATGTGGTTCAAAAATTGAGTTTTTAGTTCTAGTACTTATAGTTTTGAGATTCTCTTTAGTTTTTAAGTACTTTATTTTATATTATATAATTTATAATTACATTAAAAATATATTACATGAATGCCATATATATTTTTTATATTTTATTAATAAAATTATTCTTAAGTAAATTGTAAACTATTAAATTTTAATTTCAATTATGATAAAGATTAAAAAAAATATATTTGAAATTATTTGATAAATTTATTAATTTATTGATAATATGAAATTAAATATTAAAATAATAATTGATATTTTAGAATGATAAATTATTGATGAAAAAAATTGTAAATTAATGAAAAAATAATGATTTCAAATTGAACACAACATATTTTCAAATTGAACGTAACAAAAAGTATCTCATTATGATTAAAAAAATATATACTAAAAAAACATTAAAAAAATAAAAAAACTTACCATTATCACTAATTTTATCTTACCTTCTCATCAAGTAACTTTATTGTCGATGAAGCTTATATTTGAAATAAAGTCCTCCAAACAATGAAATTAATCAAAAGTTTATTGCATAAATATCTATTGTAGCTATCTCATAATTCATTATCCACTCGACCTTATTTAGCCCAACATATTTACATAGTATTTAAACTATTATATATAAATACTTATTTTTAAAAATATACTACGTAATCATTATGAATTCTAGGAAAACCATGTAAAATATATTTATCATTAATTTATATTTTAAAATGATTAATATAATTAATTTTATTCTAAATTTTGAATAGTATATTTATTTATTATTTTAAATAAAATCAATTAAAATTATATATTCAAAGAGATAATAATATTAATATTCATGTGAAAGGGATGGACTCGTGATTAGAAAATGAGATTTGACTTTTAAAAATTATTATGATGTATAATAATTATATAGAGGATAGAAATGTATAGTTTTTCTTTTTCTTTGTGACTTATGTCATTTTGTGAAGACTTTTTATGCATGTTTGTAGAATATAATTTGAATCTTTTAATATGTTCATTGAACCCAATGTTGAACCAAAATTGCCATATACAATATCTCTCAATTTAATATCTTCTTGAATTAATTTCTAGTAATTTCCCCATCTTTGAATGTACTACACATAAGATCTTATATTTATATTAGATTATAGATGTAATCTAGCCCATAATTTCTAGTTTTAATTCCTACTATTGAAGGCTAAAAATCTTATGTTATAATACTCAATCACTAGTAAGGGTGCTGAAAAGTTTAAATTGTATCTATGGTGGTGTATTTTAAGACATCATGTCATGATACTTTCATAATCATTAGAGAGCACATCTGAATGAGCACAAACTAGAAGAGTATAGAAATAATATTTAAAATAAATCAAACATTAATCCTCATATGGTAGCATCAAAAATAAATAATGATTAATAATCAACAATCAACATTCATGCAATACAAAGACATCTATCGAACATAATCACTCATTAGATTATCTAAAATCAAATATTTCTATAATTTATATTGAAATTCATTATCACAATTATCTATTATACTATTATTGACTTACCTTGAGGCTTGAACATGGTTAAAGGAAGTTTCAAACTTCAAGAGTCACATAATAGGATCACAATGGTTCTTTGACAACTACAATGTCTTTCTTAAATAAATATAATCCAGGATAGTATTGTTTAGAAGTAATAAAGGTTAATTTACACATTACATAAAATTGTACCATTAAGATATAACCAAAGAAATTAAATTAGACCACCGACAAAGTCCTATCTTAATACTTAAATTATCATTTATTATTCATATAAAACTTATAATCATATATCTAATTTTATATTTTAATTTGTCTCTCCATTACAAAGTCACGGCAATGAATATTCATACTATGTGAAATTTAAGGTAAATGCTTATATTTCTTTAATTTATTTCATCGTATGCATATTTTTTTTATCTCAACTTGTCCATCTTGGTTATTTTATTCTTAACTATATGTATCTATGTTCTTAAATTTAGTAATTATATCACTACTTTGTTTATATATAAGGTGTGTTTTATTTACCTATATTTTAATGGAATTGATATTAACACCTAATCTTTAAGGCTGAGTTCTAATATTTTTTATTTTTTAGATCTTATTGCATTATTTTTTCATATTTAAGATATGATTTTTTCTTGTACATTTAATTTTATCTCTATGGTTTATTCATTAATTGATTAAAATTTGTGGGTATACATTATCATTTTTAAATTTTTAAATTTTAATCACAGATTCTTATAAAAAAACATCATTGACTACCAAAATGTATGTGCATCAAATATTTCAATGGAATTTTACAATTTGTTACATCCAATCCCTTGATCTTTGATGAAATAATTTACTTCTACCATACAAATGATGGTACATGTTCTATGAACACATTATTTTATTGTGTTTATGGCATTTCATCCTTGATGAAATATTTTATTATTGTTCTTTCCCTTTCAAATGCTTTCACTTCACTTGTCCATGAACTTCATATTGACCATACTTTACCGATGATTAATGACAGTGATTTTCATGAACCTAATGTTACATGTTATTTTGGTTACTAGTGATGATCATTTTTCCTTGATTACCTTTAATTATTGTCATAATACACATAAAGAGGATGTTTATGGTGTTATTCTAGTTTTTTCTTTGTCTTTCCCCTTTATGATGTTTCTTTTCCTCATATGGGATAATTTTTCATGTAACTCATTGGAAACTCATTGATATTATTTATGTATCATTATTTGATGATAGTATGGTCCATGGTGAATATTTTAGTGAACCAATTTTATATATATTAATTTCACTAACCTTAACTAATACTGATGTATATAGAGATCATGATTTATGTAACATAATTTTGTTAAATCTATTGATGATATTTTTAATAATATCATAATAGTAATTCATCTCCATCCTTAGAATCTCCTATATATTATTATAGTGATTTTTTGTTTCTTAATAATTTATCTAATGATAACATTAGAGATGTTTTATTTATTGGTGAACAAGATTTGTGAACTCTTAAAGATGATGCTAATATGGTTAGGGATGATAAATATTCACAAGTAACTCATGTTAGTGATATAAACTCTATAAATATTTTAATTTATTGTGATTTATTAGATCCAACTCTTTATATATTACATAAATGATTAGAGATCCAATTATTTATTAATTTAGTAAAAATCAAATTTCACACATATTAAATATTTTTTTTGTTTCTAATGAATGAATTTTGAGAAATTTTAATTAATGAGGATTTATATTGGTTTGATGCGTATCATACTTATTATAGTACAATGACTAACCTTAGATGAAATTTTATTAATCATTTAAATAATTTCCTTAGAGTAATCTAACACAATTACAAAATACCACAAGCTCTAGTAGCCATTCATTAGAATGTTACTAGTGCATCTAATTATTATAATGTTATGTTGATTGATGTACATTATCTTTAGATGTGATTATCCCATTAAATATCACATATATTCACACTGGACATAATTTAGGGCCTCTATTAAACATAATTATTATTGTCTCATTTATGTATACCAACATACAGTATGAGGCTATATATTATGTTGGTAGAATCATTAATTCTTATCAAAAAGTTATCCTAGTAATGCTAAAGGAGTTTTAAAATTTTATTAGATTAATGGTTCCTTCATTTATAATTTAAAAAAAAAAAAAATTATTATCTTACCTCTCATCAAGATAGTTTAGAGATATAGATACACCCAAAAATAATTCTACCCAAATTATTAGGGTGTTTGAAGTAGGATAATTTTAGGGCCATGAAATATTGTTTCATCCAAAATATTTTGTTGTTTTATTTATTTTTTTATATTTTAATAGATATTAGAATTTTAGTTATTGATTGGATTTTTTCGATTTTTAATTAATATACATGTCAATCCCAATAATGTACATTGTGATTATGCATGATGATTTTTTAAGATCTATTTTTGCATGAATATTATGGCTAAATTGATAGTGAGATATTTTATAATAATACTTGAGAGGTAATTTTTCATCTAGACACCATTAAGTTCCATTTTCTCATATTTCATTATTCGAGGAGACACAAAGTTGAATCATTTAATTTGGAGTTATTAACTTAGAAGATAAGGGATATATGTCATGAAATGTAGTGAAGAAAGGGACCAACTAGAATTTTTTTGAGGTATAGGTTTATAATTTTGGAGATTAGGGACCACAATGATCCTTATATTTCTTTCTAATCAAGAGTAAAATTATTTATATTTTTTTAGAATGATGAAAGGAGGTTATAAAATTTAAAACACATAATCTATTCATCACTATTGATATTGGAGCTATGAATTTGTTTCCCCAAGGTTTTTCTTCATAATTTTTTTTTATAAATAAAAGGTTTATGCTTATTTGAGCAGTGAGGCTTGAGACAGAATGATAGACCTTGAACTAATATATTTAATTAGTGTTAAAGATCTAGTAATAACACTTACTTTAAGTCTAAACCTAATAGCTAAGATAAAAATATGGTTGTGTATCAATTAGGACTTGACTATGTATTAATTGTGGTATAATCAAACGGTTGAATATTTGTGGTATCACTCATGTTATAGAACTATTTTGAGATTCATGTGTAAATTTAGAATAAATGAATATGATCAAGTGTAAGGTATTAGAATATAAGATATTTAGTATGATATTATTGCAAGGCTTCAAGACCTAATTGTAATGCCTAATTTCTTAGTGTAATTATTATGAATGAACTAAACACGTAATTTTCTCTATTTTTTACTATTTAATTTATTTTTCTCTTTTTAGTTATATTTGTGTGTTGTTACCTAGATGTAATGGTTAGGATGCATGGTTGTATTATATTTATTTGGTACTCTCTTTGTGACTACATTAAGCTTTAATTACATAATCGATCACTCCAAAGATAATTATGTGGATTTTAAGGAAGAGATACAAAGAAATTGAGTTTAGTGGAAATACATAATATCCAATATTTTACTACAAAAGGGAAATGGAATAAAAACTAGGATAATGATTAATCATCATAAGGCACATGATACATCTAGATAGTCACATTATTTCAATTTTTTGAGATTCTCATGTGTTTTTTTTTTCTTTTTCCCATGAATACTAATCAATGCAAAGGAATTTGGTTTAAGTAAAGATGTCTTATTCTAGTACTTGGATGTTAGGATTACTTGTGCTAGTTATGGATTTAGAGGCCACTAGTTATTTGCAATTTTCAAATAAATTCATGTATTTGAACCAACCTAATTAATCACAACACCTATATTTTTAATATTCATTCATTCCAACATAGCCCCCAACATATTATTTTGATCCTATGGAATACAAGCACACAATACATATCTTCATTTTATATAGATAATATCATTATCTCTATTCTATTCAATATAGGGAAATAATTTTCTTCCCTAAGTGATGAAAATTATGGCCTTAGGATGTTACTATTGTCACAAGGATAGAACCCTAGCTAAGTGTATACACAGTTATTCTGTGAAACATGGGATCTTCTTCAAGCTATGGGTTGCCTATGGTGAAGATGAACCTCTAGAGAGGATTGGTTCCCCTAATGGATCTCCTATTTAAGCTTGTTGATTTGGTAGGAAAAAGGATAAAATAACTTATGCTAAGATGAAATGAACCTAGGTGGTGATGCACCAATGATAAAACCACTTTCATAGATTCAACACACAAAATCTCTCAAAATATTAGCAAGTATTCACACAACTCAATGTTTTACATAACACTCACACAACAATATTTCATAAGAAGGTCAATTGATTATAACTTTAGAAGGAAAACCAAGAATGTTCTCACAACCAAAATCCTAGCAATCATGACATAATTTATGACCTACATATAACATATATCTTCTGCTCAAAGGTATTGGAATGAGACAACATACTTGAGGACTAATAATTAATCACAAAAAATATGCATCAATCACCCATGTACACATAATGGAACATATATTGAGAAGGTAAAATAACTAAAATTTTATTGATAACAAGGTGCTTTAGGTGATACAAATTTGAAAATACTACTTGAAACTACATAAAATTGTTGCTCTGTAATGAAACTATCTCTCAGATTGAGTTACAATCCTTCTATTTTGCATAAGGTAGAAAGAGGAATGAAAGAATTGACTCTAAAAGAGTTGAATTCTTTTCTTTATAGAAATTATCCTCGAGATAACTGAAGTTGAACCTCATGGAAGACATTAAGCTTGCATGAATGAGTTGAACTCCCTCTAAATTTGAAGTAAATCATGCAAGATTTGGTAATGAGAGTTGAATTAACCTCTTTGACTTCACATTCCTTGCATGCCTCTTGAAACATGTCCTAGCTAAACTTGAACTCATCCTCTCAAAAATGCATGAAGATTGATTAAAAATCTATCCTTAAACACTTTTCATGAAGTTTTCAACTTGTTGGGCGTAAAAGGAAAAAAATCCTTTATTTTAGGGCCTCAAACTACATGATTTTAGCCTCAAAATCCCCATAACTTTAGTTATAACCATGTTGGATTCTTAAGTAGGCCTAATCTACTTGTAAGTACACCAAAATGGAGCATGAATAGGTCACTTAACTTGTGCTAGCTCATGAATTTCCTTGCATGATGATAAATATGTGATTTTCCTTAAGATAACTAGGTTTTGACCACTAGTATAATGATAGGGCATGATTTTTTTGAGTCACCATGATATCTACTTGATGTCATTGTTTAATCTTCATAATCCTTCATTATCTTTATTGTCATAAATTATCATCCTAAATTCCCATCAATGAAATGACCTCTCAAAGTTCTCACTTCTTAGATAATGTACTACCCTATATGCATGCTTTACTACCATTTGGTAAGGTTAATAAATATCATTATGAATAGGTAATATCTTTTGGCATTTGATGACTTATTTAGGACTATCAACTTAAAAACATAGTGCAACACCCAATGCTCTTTTTCATGGTCCATTACCATGAATGATAAATCATTATCATGAACTTCCTAATGAATATCACTCTTCTTAAAAAATTGTCTTTATCACAGTCATCTATTCACTTTGTTATTCATTAAACTCCCTTTTGGCTATCCTTTACTCATAGGAAAACATTGAATTCATGAATTCTATCCTTGAAAATTCATTATCTTCATAGTCCTTTGCTCATTGGACTACATTGAATTCATGAATTCTATCCTTAGAAATTAATTATCTTCATAGTCCTCTACTCATAGGGCTGCATTGAATTCATGAATTATGTCCTTGAAAATTCATTGTCTTCATAGTCCTTTACTTATAGGACTTTTTGTTGCTCCATTTTGATGATTCATGCTTGACTTGTATTCTTTTCTTTTCCCTATTATATTACCATTCATAGTGACAACATTGTGGATTGTCCTTTTGTTTTGAAAGTAGGTCTATCTTTTTATTTTGAAACTAGGACTATCACTATATTTTTCTAAAACTAGGACTTGTGACCTATGACTGCATCTTTCAAAAAATACTATGATGAGTCCTTTTGGCTACTTCATAATTTTTGAACATTGGCCTTTTCCTTGACTGTGATCACTAGCCCTTTGAGATTTGACTATGATAATTTTTATGGTCAATGAATGTCATTTATTAGAGCCATAAAGGAGGTTGACCAGTCTCATTTAATATTCTATGGACCCTTGGCCTTTTATGATCATTTATATCATGTATCTTCTCATAACTTGTCAATGCTCATGGTTGCCCTATGAATTTTCTGCCCCCTCAAGGACTGTCCACTCATCGTTAACATTGATCATCTTGGTTAATGTCACTTGTTTTTGGATTTCCTTCATTGTGACTTTTGTGATATCTTGAAGATTTTCCTTTGATTACCTAGTAATTTCCTATTCAATGGACCGTGCCTGAAATAATTGTGCCCATGCATGACTATCCTCTTATTTTTGACTACCCTAGACCTAGAACTTCTCTTGAAAGTTATCCATTTTTCATTCACTCCTCATAATTTCTATCTTGCTTCTTCCTCATGGTGGTTTTTATTAACTTATATTATTCTTGTCAAAGCTTTTCTCTAGTCCTTTCTCTATCCTTAGGTTTCCTTGATAACTATCTTTTCTAAATTTCCATGAGTATCATGAGGATTGTGTCTTATTTCATGGTCTATAATCATATTCATTGATTTTTTTGAGGACACGGGACAACCATTAGGACTATTGACAAGGCTAATTATCTACCCTTTATGATAGTAAATTTCCCTCTGCCAATGCATATTCAATAGCAGTAGGTCCTTTAGGGGTTACATTCTATCATTTTCATTTGATTCTTTGTTGTAGATAGTAGAAATATCTTGAGACTATTGTTTTCTCCTCAAATTATTCTCTTTGATATCATGCTTAACAACTTCCCTTGGAAACTTCGAAGTAATAAAGTTAGTGGAAACAATTTTTTTTTGGAATGACTGGTATAGTGTCCTATAGTAAGGTAGTACTCTATGAAATATCCTTGACTTGCTACCTTACCTCCTTTTATTGTGACTACCTTTGTTATTGGCAGCTCCTCATCACCAACATTTTCCTTTTGTTGATTCTTATTCAACATTGTTAGTTGTAATTCGCAATATGGAATAAAGTTATGGCTGCCCTTTTAATGATGGATGTCATTCCTTTGTTCAAGGTGGGTCTTCATGTTACTATTATGGCCAAACTAGACACTAAACTTATTTTTTCTAACTAAATCTTCACTTTTGGGAACCTATAGTGGCTAAACCATGAGGAATTTGAAGATGATGCAAACTAGTGATTTGTGACATTTTGTTTGTAGATTCTAAATATATTTTTTTCAAAAATTTTGGAATAAAATTGCACTTCTTTTTCCATCTCCTTCAAAAACTAGTTTTTTTGAGTTTACACCATTTTTAAGGAGTGATGCTCACCGTCTACAACACAACATTTTTTCCATGAAGGATAAAATTCTATTTTTTTCAAATTTAGATTTGTAACTACGATATCTAGTGCTTTCATTTGGTTTCATAGTGTTTTATTGAATATTTTTTCCTTAATCAAGTTTCGAAGTCAAACCAATTACAATTTAGACATAGGCGGACTGTATACAACATAACTTTTTTTTGTATGTATCGAAATTTGATTTTTTTTTGTTGGATCAAGGATTCCAATATCTTGTGCACTAATATTTTTCAAATTTTTTTCTGATAATTTGCTATTTTTCCACATGTGTAGAACAAAGAGCTTGATTTTCGATGAAAAATCTACATTCACAAGAAATCAAAAATAAATATAATAATAAAATTAAATTTATTTAAAATTATTCTATTTGGGAAGCTTATAATAAGGAATACATACATACAAAAAATAAATTTTAAATGAATTCATTTGATCGCCCAAAAGGTAAATCAAAAGTGGTTTGTTATTAGTATTTTGATAGGTGTAAAAGAGACTCCATTATAGGTATGGTTTAAAACTAGCGGGGTTGTATCCAAGGGGATTTGATCTAAGGTGGTTTGATCAAACCCTATTCAATTGGAATCCTTAAAATGGAACTTGTTAAGGCTTAAATCATTATATTTTCTAAAAATATGTGATTTCAGAAAAAATCAGAATCTCCCAAAAATTGTAAACCAACATTATGGGATCACCCTGTTAAGTTTACTTAGGCTCTAATATTCCTTCTAGAAGTATTATTTTTCATTTCTAGATCTTATCTTATCCTAGATTTTTATGAATTAGTTGTCTCATGTGATAAGATTAAGACACTTTTCATGATCTTATCTAATCCTATCTCACACCTTTCTTATATAAGCAAGGCGTCATATGTACATTGGCATATCAGTGGCTTCCATTTTGGATTTCTTGCATCCTTAATAATAGCATGATATTTCTACCATTTCTCTTTTCTGGAAGTTATTTTGTCTTGCAGGTGAGCTTAGGGTGTCGAGGAGTCCATAAAATCCTACACGGTATCAAAACTTTAGTGTTGTAGACTTTTTCCCAAATCTAAGGGACCAATCATGGAGGGAAATTATTTTTGGGTACAATTTGGGGTCTTGAAAACCTTGCCATTGAATCTAGGGCATTTGAGAAATTCAATATTGACTTTCATTTCCTCAAAATTTGACATATTTGTTAGATCTATAAGGGTTTGAAGGAAGGGTTTCAATTGCTAGATACTAGGGGGGTAGCTAATATTTTAGAGTAGTTTGGGTGAAATCCATCCTCGCCATTACATCAAATAGGCTCAAAAACCTCAAGATTGATTGTCAATTTATGAATTCTTGAATCTTTCAATCAGAGGGTGAGGCAAAAAAGTTTAGGCCGTATGACCATACAGATCTGTATGTGGCCATACAAACCCTATTGTAGTCAGATCCATGCATAGTTGATTTTTTTTTTCCATTTTTTTGTACATTCTAGCATCAAGGTACAAATTATCTATGTAAGTGTCATCGTACTATTCAAATAAACATTTTTTGTATACTGGCACCTTGCATTTATTTCAATCTAGACAAATCACCTATCAAATCACTTTTTAATCGGTACAAAGGCTTCAATAAAAATTTTATATTATAAAATTAAAACTTTGATTTAAATTTTAGTTGAACATATTCATGTCACCATCAACAATTATTATTTATAACATCAAATCACCTAGTCCTGGTGGCTAGGCATATACCTAGTGCCAGGCCCTAAGGCCTATGGTTGGGGGGCTTATCTCGGGTGGTACATGGGAGCTACTACCGGTGGCTCCACCCACCTATGGCTCCAAGTGGCGGGTCATTTTTTTTAAAACCATGTAGTACAGTGATAGGTCATATGGTGAACCAAGGGCTTAAAGCTTGAAGTGCTTATTTTTTGCACCTTATTAGTCTTTAGAAGTCCTTTTTCTATGGATTTTTTCATTTTTTCATAACTTGCAATCCAGGAGGAAAAAATTTGCAAACAAGATATGTTAGAAAGCTAGCACTATGAATTTTCAATATTTTTTCTATTTTATGGTATTTTTACTTGTTGAAGTTAGGTCTACATCTATGGCTCTCAAGCTCATAAATTTTTTCCATGATCTCTAATTTTCATGATTCTTGTGGTGTTGGAAAGGTATTAAGGAGATCTACTTTCCATCCATGCACTTTTTTTGTATCTATTCTAGGTTATTGTTATTTCATTTTTTCCCCAAAAGGTGTTTCAAAGATTAATTGGATATTTTGATAGTTGGGAGGGTGAAATTTTGATCTCTACACTTCATTTCAGTTCAACATTATTTCTTAATAAGCTTTTTCTTCATATATTCTAGAGTTGTGCTAGTTTGTGAGTTTTCCAGTATTCCTTGGCATCGGTTCTACAATTTCTTATCATGATTTTGACTTGAGTCCTTGAGTGAATCTAATATGGTTTCTAGCAAACATAATTATTTGTCCTTGCTTTCTGGATTAAGGATTCTAGTGTTGCTCCACAAGTGTTCGAGTGCTTCTTTGCAGTAGGTTACCTCATTATGAAGGGTTGTATGGTCTCTCTCATCATCATTTGTGTGGATGGAGATTGATTGGGTTTTTTATGGATATCATTATTGTATTTATCTCTCTTTTGGGTAGGTGTTTTTTCCCACATGGTTTTCTTCTTTTCTCCATTTATGAGAGAATACATTTATATTTGTACATGGGTACCTAACATGGCCTAGTATTAGGGACCCATCTTTGCATCATTTGTATAATAATAAAATACTCCCTAAGTTGCACTTAAGGGGGGGTGTTAGTGTGAATAAATGTCTTGTACCTAGTTAATTCACTTACTAGTGACATAAGGGACATATTCGCATGTTAAGTTTACTTAGGATCTAAGATTTCTTATAGAAGACTTAGTTTTCATTTCTAGATCTTATCTTATCTTAGATTGTCATGACTTAGTTGTCTCATGTGATAGGATTAAGACACTTTTCATGATCTTGTCTAATCCTATCTCACACCTTGCCTATATAAGAAAGGCATCACATTTACATTTTTATATTTAGTGGCTTCCATTTTGGCATTCTTGCATCCTTAATCATAGCATGATATTTGTATCATTTCTCTCTTGTGGTTAAGTTATTTTGTATTTCAAGTGATCTTGGGGTGTTGAATATTTCACCATAAACTCCTACATCAATACCCTCCTTGCATGCAATAACCTCTCAATAAATTGAAACTATTGATCACTGCCTGATCTTGTAGAGAAGAAATGACTTTTCAATGAAGCCCTAATAAATTGAAGAGGAGCTCAAGTTGGACTAAAAATTCCATTAATTTTTTTCCCTCCATTTCTCTCTTCATGCACATGAAATTTTTCCTTTTCCCTTTTGGTGTGAGAAAATAAAATTTTGAGATGATATTTAACTTTAATCTCCTTTGCACAAATTTACAAAAACATCATGCCCAACACCTCTTTAAAATATAACTTATCCAAGACAAATAAATAATCATTTAACCCAAACTTTCTCTTTTTTGGATCAAAAGGCTTAAATTGTTAATTTTTTTAAATACAACATTTTTCATAACACTAAGGACTTATAAAAAATGGACTACAATTACAACTCCTATAACTCTCCTAAGGGATAATGACCATTCCATAAATCTTCATAGGAATTTTTAAATTGTCCATTTCTAATCTCTTAGGATAGATGATTGGTGATAATTGGTTTACATTTCAACATTAAAAAAATGAGATATATTATTTTGGATTAACCATAATAAAAATTCTCACTAAGCAATCTAAATCTAGATATTTCCTTTAAAAAAATAACTCTACTTAGTATTGGGTTAGAATAAACCCCAAAAATAAGCTTGGATGTTAGGTTACTTTTTCAAACAACATATTTGAATTCCACCATGTACTTTGTGAAAGTAATATATATCCCAATGCAATGAGATGTTTTTTTCTTATTCTCAAATCCTTGCAACAAGAATCTCCTCATGATATTTTTCATAACTTTTATAACTCTAGTTGTGAACTAGCTTGATTAACATGCTCCTTTCTTGGACCCATTGAACCTAGTTTCTTTAAAATTAACATTGGTGGCTCTACAAATGGGAACCTAGGTCGGGTAGGAGGGGGTGGTATCCTAAGGGATCATAGGGGAATGCTGATTTTTTCTTACACTGTCAATTTGGGCACCTAGTCTTCTAATTTTAATGAGGTGGTTGCCACCTTTTATAGTATTCTATTGGCTAAACAAAGAGGAATTATTAAGGTGTTCACTAAAGGGGACTCCAAAAATTCCATCATAATGTTGAAAGGAGAAGGTCCCCCTAGCTAGTCTCTCCATGACCTCATTGATGTTGCTTTCTTAAACATGATGAGAATAGGATAATGCAAATGCATGCACATTTATCAAGAAGGGAGTTCATCTTTGGATGGGATGGCTAACTTAGGGGTCTTTGTTAAAAATATAATTAAATTTTGGGATGTTTTAAAATTACTCTTGGAGCACATGAGAAACTATATCATTAACGAAGTTGGTTCTCATATCATAGACAATCATAAAAGATTAATCTATATCTCTATCAATATTATAAGGATTACATGCACCCTCCTAGTTGCATGAATAATAATGATTTCTTCTCACTTCTGACTCACTTTAATAAGTTTTATTTTTACCAAGTGTCTCTTCATTGTTTTCTAAAATTTAGAAAGTTACATTTTCCTAGTTTGCAACTACTACTCTTTGAGGAATGATCAGGAGATATGGCCTATCCTCTAGAAGGGTAAGCTCACCTCATGCATTGAGGCCTTGAAAGGCCATGACCCTAACCTTTCCATAGAGTTTGTGAATTTTTGGAAGGTCCAAGCCTTATCAAGGTTTGGAGACTTTCTTTCTCTATCTATGTTGAGTTAATTTTGATGGCCATGAGTCTCCCTCTTGAGGGATCTAACATACCTAAGAATCCTAAAGGTCACTATAAAAAGGATATGGAAAAAATCTTAAAAAGAGGAGATAATGTCAACCAACTGTATAATTACTACAAAGGAATTGCCTATGGTGTAGAAAAATATTGTAGATGTTTTGATGAGGTATGTTACCCTTGATGGCTATTTTAAAATATTTCATGCTCATTTTTTTCTATTCTCAATCACTTCCATCATAATCTAAAATTTAACTTTTTCTTTTGGATCCACTCCTCATTGGAACAATCCATCAAAGTTGTGCAAGAAAATGGGAAACCCCTACCCCTTCACTAGGCTTAATATATAAGCTTTATTGGTATAATTTGGATCTCTACCCTATGATTTCTTCCCTGTCTTATATTTTTAACCCCTCCTTATTGATGGCCAAATTGACACAACAACGTAAAAGTAAGAGATATCTACCCTACTCCTAAAAAAAGACAACTAACTGTAGAAATCAATTATATTACAAGGTCTTAGCTGGTTCACAACTATGTTTCTTTACTTAGTGGTCAACGTGACTATAATATTCAAGGGACTTGTTGGTTAAAGGTAACAAACTAGGCATTTCAAATATCTAAACTAACAATAGATTTTAAATAAACAACAAAAGATATTTCAAGGGTTTCAAAATAGAAGAATGCACGAACAAATATCATTCCTTAATCGCGACATGCAATTATGTAATAAGATTTTAAATTCAAACAAAGGAATGAAACAACTCATAAAGATTTAGGCAATTTAATCAATTCATAGTGTATATTTAGTAAGCATATTTCCATATCATTTATCAAAATAAATTCCATATGAGCTGTATTTAATTAACTCATCATAAATTTGTAGATCAATAAATAACAAGAAAATACCATTCACAATCACACAAAATATGGTTTTAAATTCAGCTCCTTCTATTTATTCTTTATTCAAATAAGTAACAAATACACCCAACTTAATCTACCGGTGCACAAAAAACCATTGTCTTTGATTATCATCACTAAAACTAAGAAACTCAAAAATTGAACTAACTTTAGAAAAATCATAACATAGTTCTTTTCTAAGGACTGCATATATTGCTTCAATTCACTAACCTTTACAATGAGGGACATTATACAATATGTAGAAAATTATATATTAAAATCCCTTTCCAAAAATCCTAACATGCATTCCTAAAGAGTAGAGAACCCAACTTTCAAATCCACAATTATAGTAATGTTTGGGCAACACTAGAGTGATCACTCATTGAAAATTGAATGTATGGGAAAGTGGAGCCTTCTTATAAGCTTGTTGGAGATGATCTTTAGTTCAACTACAACACCCTCCTATTTTGTAGGAATTTCTCCAGAAGTTGTATCTTTGACTTTACTTTAGTCAAAACAACATATTCCTTTTCCAAAATTTGAACTTGACATCCTTTATATCCACTTGTATTCTTCATAATTAGTTAACACTTGTGTTATCACTTCTTCATTGAGCCCATCTAACCAATCAAGTCTGAACTTTTATTTTTCAAACCTTTTTGTAGTCACCTCAACGATATCCTTGAGTTTGGTGATATCACCCATAGCACAATGAGATTCAAACTTGATGTAGATTAATCTGTTAAAGATATTATCTTCATCATTTTTAGCACTTATCATACGTTCTAACCTACTATCCCAAGAATCCTTTGTGGCAGGGTGATCCCACAAAGCTAGTTTACAATTTCTCAAAGATTCTGATTTTTTTTAAATCACATATTTTTAGAAAATATAATGATTTAAGCCTTAAAAAGTTCCATTTTAAGGATTTCAATTGAAGAGGGTTTGATCAAACCACCTTATATTAAACCCCCTTGGATAGAATCTTGCTAGTTTTAAACCATACCTACAACGGAGTCTCCTTTACACTTATCAAAATGCTGATAAAAAATCACTTTTGATTTACCTTTTGGGGGATCAAATGAATTCATTTAAAATTTATTTAAAATTTATTTCAAATTAACATACTAGTCCTTGGAATGAGCTATCCAACAAATATAATTTTAATATGTTTTGATTTTATTATGTATGTGTTTTTTTAGTTTTATTAAACATAGGTTTTTCATCGAAAATCAAGCTCTATGTTCTGCACATGTGGAAAAATAGAAGATTATCAAAATAAAATTTTAAAAAATATGTTCAGGTTGGGTATTGATTTCCTTGATCCATAAAAAAATAAAATTGAATTTCGATACATACAAAAAAAGTTATATTGTCTACAATCTGCCTATGTTTCAATTGTAATTGGTTTGACTTCGAAACTTGATTAAGGAATTTTTTTGTAATAAAACACTATGAAACCAAATGAAAGTATTAGATATCATAGTTACAAATCTAAATTCAAAAAAAAAAAAATTTTATCCTTCATACAAAAATTTTTTATGTTGTATACGGTGAGCGTCACTCCTTAAAAATGTTATTTTTTTGAAAAAACTAGTTTTTGAAGGAGATGGAAAAAGAAGTGCAATATTATTCCAAAAAAATTGAAAAAAATATATTTAGAATCTATAGACAAAATGTCAAAAATCACTATTTTTCATCATCTTCAAATTCCTCACGGTTTAGTCGTTATAAGAGTTTGAAAGTGAAGATTTAGTTAATAAAATCAGTTCGGTGTCTAGTTTGCCCAAAAATTGTAAACCAGTATTGTGGGATCACCGAGCATGTAGTTCACGTATCTTGTCATCTGACAAAAAATCATGGGTAGTGATAGCAGTAACAATTTCCTCAAACAATATTGTTTGTTGGCTAATATCTTGTAACAATTTGAGTAATATTATTCAATGTTCAATCAATTGTTCCATGTGAAATAATATTACTTTGGTGCATTTGTCCACATAATCAAGACTCTCATCCTTAAGAATCCTCACTTTACTTATCTTGTCAACACTTAATTTTCTCATTTCTTTTAGCTTCTTTAAGTGCCCTTTGTACTTCTCTTCTTCCCACATAATTTTTGTATATTTTTTTATTTTTCTTGATAATGAGAAAGCTTCTTGATATTACTTTTACCCATTAGTGAGGAGCTCATCCATCTCACCCTTCAGTTGATCCACCCATTTTTCAAACATGTGAGATTTTATTTTCAAGCCAGTGAAATCTTCAACTTCTCTTTTTCTTATTAGTGTTGGTACCTCAGATGAAGATGGATTTTCTAAAATGGGAGAGGCTAGATCTTTAATGAACATTTTCATTTGTTCAACTTGTGCCTTCAACTCATCTTTTTCTTGCTTATCCTTCTCTATTCAACATTTGGTTGAGCTACTTGTCAGGTCAAACAATGGCATCTATTGGTTAGGAGTTTGCTTACCCAAATTAGTTGTCACCAGTTGATAATCTATTTCCTAAAGCCCTCGGTCATCGTTATTCACCATTGGTGTAGCTACTTCTTCCAAAAATTCCCCTACCTCATTCATCCTAGTTGATTCTATGGTTATCAACTTCTTTTTTGGCTTCGTTGTCTTGACCTGTTTAATCATCTCTTCCCAAATCAGAGGCTATGCCACCGCTTTCTATCTTTTCTCTAAATTCAACTTCAACCATGTCAGTGATCCTATAACTGTTGCCTTTTTTTGCTATTGGCAAGGGGTCTCTTCTCTTTCCTTGTCCATCTTTATCTGTAGTTGTTGAGCCTTTTCCTATTCAAGCCTCTCCTTCTTAGTTTTCTCCTCTTCTATATTTTTATTCTCAATATCTCCCCTTTTAGCCTCTTCTTGCTTAGCCTTTTCCTTGGTTTCCCATCTCTCAAAACTCTGAATGATTTCCTTCTATTCTTCCTTAGTGAGAATGTGCTCAACATTTTCTTCTCCAACATCTACTTCTCCTAGGCCAATGTCTGCTTCTCCAAGTTCTTCTTCATCCAACTCCTTTTCTTCCTCATGTGGAGGAGTCTCCTCAGAATCTAAAGGAAGGGGAGATTTTGTAACATCAATTGTTCAAGATTTTCCTCCCTCTTCAGTAGTTATTTTGGTTTCTTGTGAGGGGGCAAGAGGAGTATCCTTTGCAGCAATTCCATTTTCTGGATAAATTGTGGTAATAGGTTGCATCCCAAGTCGAAAAACCACTCCTAAAGATATGGCAATGTAAAATTGACTAAGGCCTTTTGGAATGCCTTTTTCACCTTCTCCATTTTTGGCTCTTCCTCCTCAGTTGTCTACTGTGCAGTCTATTTCCTAAGCCTTTTATATTCCTTTCATGGAGGGGGAGAATATGTTTTCCCCTTTACGTCTTTCCTTTTACCACTGGCTTTAATCTAATGGTCATCAAGGCATTCATTGATCCATTTTACACTTCTCTCTACAACCATTGCAGCCATATCATCAATCTTGCATTCCTCCCTTTCCATCCAATTGATGGATGCCAACCAATGCCTTAGCACCAACTTGATCTTGATCATATTGTGGGTCAAGAGTCAAGCCATTATATGAGATTCCCTTAGGGATATCTTCTTTAATCGTAAAGTCTCACATTTGAGGGATGGTTAACCTCTCATACCCCCTCTTTCTTACCTCAAATTCATCTTGTAAGTCTGCCCAAAATTCCTCTATGTTGGGCTCATGATGTGGGAAAAGGGATGCATATAAGTTATTCATTTTTCCTTTAGGATCAAAGTCTTTTCTCCCAGAATATAACTTGAGGTTTATTGCTTGTAACTCTTTAATGGAAGACTTGGCAACCATGATCTATGGACATTGATAATAACCAAGGTTGATGGGATACTTCACTTCCTCGACCTTATTTTTTCTATAAAAATTTAAGTTAATGTACCTCATATGTTAGGAGAATTCAATTAAAATTAACTTATCATTACAATACCTTACTAGAAAAAAGGGAGCTCCATCATATCCAAAAAAATGGATACATGTTGACTTGGGTAGTGAACGAACCGATTTATCCATTATCCTACTAATGCCATTTCCTTTGTACTCAATTAGAATCCTACAACACATGAAAGTTGGGAAATTACTGCATAGAGGAAGGCATCATTTACCCTTTTGAAATGTGTTTCTGATACCTTGAGTTCCAATTGGTCATAATACTCCCAGATTTTACTCTGACTTTGTCCTTGTCCTCTAACCTCAACTATGTTTAACCCTAGGAATTTCCCCATTGTGGCTACAAAATATACAACAGATGAGGACATATAAAATTCCTCTTTGTTCTTCACCTTGGTGAGGTGGTTGTGTATGGAATCTAAAATTATCTACCCCCAATCCAAATAAAATCCACCTTTTAAGATAACCTTGATGAAGTGGAACATCCAAGTCTCATACATATGTGAATTCTTCTTACACAATGATTTGCATAGCAATGTGATGATATCCCTCACTTTAGAATAAAAATAAGACCTTCTAAGCTTTGTGGGTAACTTAGCAATAGATTTCTTTCTAGCCTTGATCTAGTTCTTATTCACATTATAGCTTTGTTATGGTCTTCAAGTTTGGATATGATAGTAAGTCAAAGACCATCATAATTATAGCTAGAGATAAGACAATTATCTCATTCCCCCATTGATCAATGCACTTATGTTGTATGAGGTTGTATGGTTTTGTTGTAAGAATGAATTTTGGACATTGAATGACAATGGGAAAGGAAGCAACATGGGAAAGTATCGAAGATGCTATCTTCTTAGCCCTTGGAGTGGCATCCTCTATGAAATTACCTATCTTGAAAGTCTTCAAGTCAATATGCCCTAAGCTTATAATCTGTGATTCTTATCAACCGAGAGGTGAATTTGGAGATCACCAGAACCCCCTAAAATTTACTCTTCATATTGTATGAGGTCTGATCTAGTTTAGTCAATTTTCCTCTATGTTCCCTTTCCACCTCCTCGACACTAGGTTGTTTTTCAGAATCTGACATTTATGAAATTTGAGAAATAAAATAAAATCTATAAAAAACACATGGAAGATATTCAAAAAAACTCTCTCAGTGTCAATTTACAATTTTGTTCCATTGGGACTGAAAAAGCTGAAAGGGCCCTTTCAAAATATAATAGAGCTTCTTTGTCATTGTCAAAAATTGGAATTTGGATCAAAATATGGATCTAGACTTTGGTAAAGGAGTCCAATTGGAACTCAAAAGAATGATGAGACCATGAATGTCATAAGTGGTAATTAGAGTCAGAAACAGGCTCTGAACCTATTTTTCTTAAGTCTAGTCAAAACTGAAAGTTTTGATTAGAAAGCTTTCGGGTTTTCAAAAGGTTCGAAGGAGCGGTATTTTGAACATGCCAAAATTTGGAATCGAAAAAGAACTTCAGACTTGGACCTTCTAATCATGGATCCATTCAGAACTAGAAGTTTTGAATGGAACAAAGTGTTAAAATGGCCTTTAGAATTGTGAAAAACCAATGGACCCTTATGCCAATATATCTCAAAAGTTAGAATCAGAAAAGGACTTCAGACTTAGACCCTGGTTAGAAGAGCCCAATCAAAAATTACATTTATGAATGGACCCAAGGTAGCAAAGACAAAGAAACCAAGCGGAATTTGAAAATGAAATTGGGCTTTAACTCTAGAAGAAAACTTGTCCAAGTCGTATTTTGATTTTTTGATTCTAAAATAAACAAAACATGGGATGCAAAAATGAAATCGTACTTGGACTCTTGAAGAAAAAGTCCAAGTCTGATTTTGATTTTTGATTTTGAAACAAATAAGAAAACAAGGTCCAAAAGGGGAAAAAATCCGAGGACCAAATAAAAGAAGGAAAGCAAAACTAGAAACAAGGAAAGGAAAATAAAAAAACATCAAAACACACAAAGGGGGACCCATTTGAACCAAAAATAAAATGGGGTGGTTATGTAGATCATAACACTCCCTTATTCATAAAGATGTTCTGATTAACTCGACTAGTAACCCTGAAAACCCCTCCTTAGTTGCCAACATCACCCCCCTCTTGCATAGTAGAGTTACTAGGTCCAACCCCCCTTGGGATTCTAAGGGAAATACCATTGTGGCTAATTCCCCCACTCCTATAGGTAATAAAAAGGTTTCCTTTAAGGAAACACCCCAGACATTGATTTTAGATGAAAAATCTACCTCTTTTTGGTCCCCTTCCCTAGATGTCACCTTGAGGACTCTCCATATTTTTCTCCTCTAATTTATAGTTTCTCTATTAGTCCCCCTTCTTCTCCTCAACATGAAGCTGGGCATGCTTAGTAGTCAAAGGTTTTTCCTTGAGATACTCCTAACCTTTGTAAGAGTTATGCATCTTTGCGGGAGAAAGTGGATGAAATTTATAAAGCCTCAAAAATTCAGAATAACATTCTGAAGTGGTAGCTAGCCCAATTGCTCATGGTAAGGAAAAATTTCAAATTTGGAATCTATTATTCTGAGAAAGGCTAGGGTCTAGTTGAGCAAGGAGGAAAATAGGGATCACTGGTATTTTTTGAAAGGCATGCCTCAAACTTTTAACAATTGGACCAATTTATAAAAATAGGTTGGGGAATTAAAAAATTCTATTGGGTATCCTAAGGAATGCTCAAGTTTGAGAAAGGAGGTTTCTAATCTCCAAAGCCACTAGGAAAAATTCTCTTCAAATTGTAAGAGATTATTGAGTACAACAAAGAAGCCATGAAGAATACAATAGTTACTATCTACATGTCTCAACAAGAGATCAAAAATTGCTATGCAAAGAGAGCTAGGGATGATAATTTTGATTCCCCCCTTGTAGCTCCAATAAAAGGAAAATTTGTAGAGAAAGCTTAACCTACTTCTATGGATAAAATTGTTAAAAAGAATCTAAAAGCCCTATCCTTCAAGGAGAAGATATAGTTCCTCACTAAGGAGTGATAGGCTATAAAAGGCCTCCATATTCGTAGAGAAAAATAATTGGTCTTCTTCGACCCCACTAATGTTGTAATACATTCGGTGTAATGTCTTTCATAAGTGTGACTTATCTTAGCATGTATTACATTCCTCTTAGTGGCCTGATAAGAAACACTGCATCCCATAAGTTGTGAATCTTCTATCCTTCGATAGGTCCTCTTTTGAAGACATTAGACATAATTCTCCCTAAGTCAAAGACCTCATATGAACTAAACAAGACTCCTTGGAACACTATTTTTGAATTTTATATTTTCGCATTTTACATTTTGCACTTTTGAATTTGTGCATACATGGCCACCTTGAATAACACAACATGCATGCATGTGGTGCCATCTTGCACTTGTTCATGAGTTCTACGAATCCAAGTCTTTGCTTGTCTCATGAATAGCACCCTTGTCTTTTATGGTGCCTTATCAAATTTATCGGGATGTATAAGTTTGGTATGGTCGAGCGAGAAGCCCAACAAGCAACACGAATTTCCCCATAGCCACCTTTGCGTGTGTGTGAGTACATACCAACCGAGTGAATATTTCTCACCTTTTTTGGCATTGTCACCTGGTGGACAACTGAAAGTCTCGTCATCCTATAGTGAGTAACCCCTTTCTTTTCAAACAAACATCCTAGATCTGATCCACAACTAGCTGGACAAATGGTAGAAGCTTAATCTGACTTTTTCTCTCTTTCCACTCTTTCACATCACTCCTTGTGTGATCTCTTGTGCTTATGCTTGGTTCGCCATGGGATCTTGATCCTGGGGGCTTGATCATCCCTCTTGATCATAGTCATTTCACCTTACTAGCCTGATTACATTAGATCCTACTCGACACACATGATTTGGCTAATTTAGTGTGAGTTTGAAGCAATTTCATCCTCTCACTAAAGTGGGGGCTAAATGTGTCACCAAAAAGAGTAGTCTTTGGCACTTTTTCACTCATTTTGGCCTTTTCCCTTAGATTTCGGCCTTGTTTTGCCTTGATTCGGTCTTGAATGCTTGAAAATCAACAACATTCTAGCGGTATTTTACTAAGGTGTTGTGAAGTGTTGTAATACATCTTCCCACTTTTCTAAGACCCTTTCAACATAATTCACCTAAATAACCCACTTTTACCCCTTTCCAAGCCTTGTGTGAAGGTGTTGTAAATTGTTGTAAAGCATTTTCACACTTCCCTAGGCTTATCATCAACTAATAAACCCTTTTCTTATGCTAATTTGTCCCCTTAAAGTACTTTTAGGCTTGAATTAAGTGTGTTTCGAGAGGCAAGACTAATAAACATCATTAATCATCATTTTATTCCCGACCAACACTTGAAATTGTCCAAGTGGACAAGGTTCCCACCTTGGGCGACCTAGTCCCTTTCAGCATAAATTTCAAATTTAAGACAAAAAACTAGCAGAAATTGCCTCCAAAACCCTAGTGTTAGCCTATCATGTTGCATTTTTGGGAAAATTAGGGCATATTTTGTATAAATAAGGGTTTTCACTTTCAATTTCCTCTCTCCCAAGCTCATTTTTACATCTCTTCACAATCACTCTTGCACTCAAGCTTCCCAAGCAAGCAATCAAGCATAAGGGCATCACAAACAACCTCTATCGGAGTTGATTCTTGCATGTTGTAGATTTAAACAACAAAGGATTTGGTGAGCATTTACATTGTTTATCATTCAAGCATCTCTCCTTTTATTTCTATTTCATTTGGGTTGAAGTTACCATCAAAGGGGTTTGACTTAGGCTTCCCTAACCCCAACATTCTCTTTGTCTTTGCATGTGTTTTACAGGTTGTACTTAGATTTAGCAAGGTACAAAGTGTTAGAAAAAGTACAATCATTCCATTCAAGTCACATCAAGACATCAAACCTTAGGAGGAGGAAAAGGACAAGTTACAGGTCATTTTCAAGAGATTTAAACACAAGCTGCTATATAGAAGGAAAGTACCAATTGGGACCCACAGAATGAAACCTTCGAGCTTTAGAAAGTACCAAGAGGACTAGGTCACCACTATTGGCGACCTTGTCCCTGTACCGAGCCTGAAACAGGGTTTTTGCATTTTTGGATACCCTTTTCCTCGAAACCCAGTCCGACAAAGTTTCTCGACAGAAGGACTAGGTCACCCAACTTGGTGTAAGTGTCCCTTTGTTGATTTCAGGCTGATTCCAGAACATTCTAGGGCCTTTCATTTGCAACTCTCCATTTCCAGGTGCACAAGCTCTTAACTTTATAGTTCTCTTTCTATTTGCATACATTTAGGGCATATAGTTTAGGTGCATTTAGCTCACATTTGATTTGTTTAAATTTCATAGATAACATTAATTTCATTCAACCACACTCATCACACACAACACAACCCTAATCAATCCATCCTTCCTTTGAATGCAACCGCAAAAAAAAAAAACATATAAACAAAGTGGAGAGAGTGTCATTCCTAAACCAAGTGCTCCATAGGTGAAAAACCCTAGGGGCCTAGTAAGGAGAATCATCTCTCAATTGTTAGAATACTATTTTTGGTGGTTCATTTTAGTGAACCCAATCGTAGACCACTTGTTAACTTTCTGATTTTGCATTTCATCTTAGGAAATAGCTTGTATTGCATTGAAAAACTAGTTGAAATCTCTGAAAACTATCAAAAACAACACTACTAGAGCTAAGTTGCCACACTGGGTGACCTAGTCCTCTTGCATCATTCACTTAGTCCTCTTGCACCATTCACTTAGTCTCCTCTTTTGTTTGCATTGCCTTAGTCTCCACCCCACCCTTAGGGAACCTTGCATGAGTATTAAGTGTTCTCTTGCTGATACTATTGTGAGACAAATTTCTAGACTCGTGGCATCTAATGACAACACTATTGTTGTAGATCTTGGGATATCTCAGACTTCAACTCCTAGTATTGACAATAGTACACTAGGCTTAGAGATGATCCTTAGCAAATATTTGTACATAGGAGACACACATGGTGACAAAAAAACTGATGACCTCCCAAATGACAAGATATTCCACATCCATTCTGATTTGGCTGACCTTCAACATGACCTAAGTCTTGAAAACATATCTGGCACTGCCATTCCCATCATAGAAAACCTTCACCATGTGCTTGACCATGATGATGGCCTAAGTTTTATGAAGAGAATAGCATAAATCTACCACAAACATGCCTCTTCTACACCTAAGGTATCTCCCTCACCCACCCTTGTTGTTGGCCAAGGAGGACCTTCCACTCCTCTCCCCTCAACCATAGCTTCCATCCCCACTTATGCATCTCCTAGTGTGACAACAACCATGCAATCGATTGGTAATGTGGTACCTTCCCTCAACATCCCTACTAGTGTTCCTACTTTCCTTGTGGCATCACATCCCTTAACCTCTTCCACCCTCCCTACTATTACCATCCCTTCCACTTCCCCTTCCACCACCTTCACCCCATCATGACTTTCCCTTCCACCTCATACCACTTACACCGATTCCCTTATTACACAATATTTTCACACCGTCACCTTGATGCAACAACAAATATCCACTATCAACCAAAACCAACACGATTCACCTACCCATTACGTTCGTAGAAATCCATTATCCCTTGATATCTTACGCACCCCCTTGGCATAGGAAGTAGACATTCCTAGATTCGAGAAGTATGGAGGGAAGGGTGACCCTTCTAATCATGTTAATTCCTATGCTACCTTATGTACTGACTTTTCTCTTGATGACAAGTTGCTAGCTAAACTATTTCCTATGACCCTCAAAGATACCACTTTAGACTAGTTTTCATCCTTACCCAGCAATTCCATTAGTTCCTTCAATGAATTAGTGGATTCCTTCATCAACCACTTCCAAGTCCACATGACCCCTAAGAAAACCTTGGCCAACCTCATGAGATGCAAGCAAGACACTAACAAGAAGATATCCAACTTTATCTCTCATTATCAAGCACTTTATTACTTAATTGATGTCAAGATACCTCACACACATCTGCAAAATATGTTCATTGAAAACCTATTAACACCTATCCAAGACAAGCTCACCCTCATGAAATTCCCTTCCTTCATGCACTTGTGCCAAGCGCTATGTGATTATCACAACTCCACCAGTATTCATGATACAAGATCCAATTCTAGTAGAGTTGAGAAGTCCGATGCTTCCACCCAATCCACCTCTCAGACATTCAGAAAACCAACCAAAGGGTTTTTACAATTTCACCCTCCACCCGCTAATAACCAAGTGGTCACTATCCGATCCGCTATGCCTTTCAATTATGGAGATCCTAAATGCACCTTCACGTCGTTACCAGACACCCTTCATAGCACCATGACTCAGTTAATCCAACAAAAAACTATATCCTTACCTCCTATCCATACACTAGATCCCAATAAACAATTACCTTCATCTTATAACTCCACTACTTCCTACTATTTTCATCGACATAGCGTACATGATACCGAACAATGCAAGCATCTCAAGCACCTTGTGCAAGACCTAATTGAATTGGTCCATCTATCTATTGATGGTAACAATGATAAAGGAAAT
Source organism: Sequoiadendron giganteum (assembly GCA_007115665.2). Classification (NCBI taxonomy): domain Eukaryota; kingdom Viridiplantae; phylum Streptophyta; class Pinopsida; order Cupressales; family Cupressaceae; genus Sequoiadendron; species Sequoiadendron giganteum. Next base: position 574,260,692 of record CM021108.1, on the reverse strand, counting down.
AAGTTTGTGGCACCCCCTAACCAAAACTTACAGATTTTTACCAACCCTATGCCTAAACACAATGTTTCCTTTGTCAAAGCTACCGAAACTTCATAAATTGATGTTATGAATGTTGATACACAATATGCACATTTAGATCCTCTTTTGATTGCCAAAAATTTCAATCCTATGGATGAGATGGTGGGTGTGATAGACGTCATCCATCATAGGGGCAATACCAAGACATCTTCTGATATTAGTTTTACACCTCAAGATTTTCTCAAAAACCTTCCCGATGGTCCTCTCTATATAGCCAGTAGAATCTATGATAAGCCCACTAATGGGATACTCATAAATCCCACCTGTTGTGAGAACATGATCACTGAATATTTTTTAGTATTACATGACATTGCTAAAGATGTTTATAATAGACCGACTACATGGATCAAAAAACATAGCGGTTTCACATGCCCTACGATTGGATCGATTGCACTCCCATTAGAGATAGGTCCTAAGACATTGGATGTGACATTCTCTATCCTCCCATAATTAGACCAATTTTTTTTGCAACTAGGCCACCTATGGCTTTGTTCAATGAAAACGGTCCCTTCTATTATTTACAAATATGTGAAGTTCCCTGTTGACAATGAAATATTCACTGTTCACCATAGTGGTTTCAATCTTCTCTCTTCTAAAGGAAATTTTTCTTTGGAAGTCTTTCGGCCTAAACCCATGGAACCTATCACCCCTCGATGAGGTTTCTTTTTCTTTACCTATTAAAAGTTTAAAGCAAAGAAAATCTTTGAATTATCTCTCCGCAACATACCCCTTTCTAATTTGGAATCACCTATCCTTGATGAGGCTATGTTGCAACTTGAATCTGACATACCTCATCAAACCACACCTCAAACCTCTTCCACATCATCCAAGAGGCCTAGGGATCATGACAACAATTCCATTCTACCTCCACGCACCAAACAAGTGTATAAATCCAAGGAGGAAGTGGATGAAACGCCCCTCGTTCCTCCCGTCCCTCCTCCTAGGGATGATAAGTAGCCTATGGTGGACCAACCCACTCCTTTCCCCATACACCATGACAAAAAAGCTAAAAGGAATAAAGAAGCTAGGGAGCATAGCTGTCTCTATCATGCTCTTATTCGTAAATCTCATGATGAAGAAAACATTGAGAATCATAACCCACCTGTACCAGAAGCAATGCCTACTGACCCTCCTCCTCCACCCTCATAGCTTGATCCTACACCTCCTTCATCACCCCTCTTGCATGCCACCATTGATATTGTCATTCAGCCTACCATTGTCATCAACTTAGATGATGATGATGATGAGAATGCTAGAATAGATGAAGAGGTACACCAAACTTTGAATTCACTATTCTCCTCTTCCATGAGAATTCATTAAAATTCTCCCAGGATAAGCATTGACCTTGATGCTAGTTCAAAAATTGTTGTTTTCCCACTCGCTAGTCGTCCACCCGATTTTTATACTAAGAAAGATTGGGAGGTGGGTGACTTTCTTGGTGAGTGATGCACAGGTGCCTTAATAGTCTTTTATTTTATTTTCACGTTTATGTGACATGTGTTCCCCATATTTTTATGTTTTTTATTCCCCTTCTTTGTGACATTCATTTATATGTCTCTCCATTCTTCTATATGGTGTCATTCCTTTTCGCTTCTCGCTTTCCTTTTGCCTTCCATTTGGGGATGATCCAAGGCATTGAGACTATAATGTCTCCATGTTGACCCAAATGGACCCTTTTTCTTTTTACTTTCCTTTTTCCTTCCTTTTGGGGATGATGCAAGGCATTAAGACCACAATGTCTCCTGCATGTTGACCCAAATGGACCCTTTTCCTTTTTTCTTTCCTTTTTTCCTTCCATTTGAGGATGATGCAAGGCATTGAGATTGCAATGTCTCCTTCATGTTGACCCAAATGGACCCTTTTCCTTTTTGGTTTCCTTTTTTCCTTTTATTTGGGGATGATGCAAGGCATTGAGACTGCAATGTCTCCTTCATGTTGACCCAAATGGACTCTTCTCCTTTTTGCTTTCTTTTTTGCCTTTCGTTTGAGGATGATGCAAGGAATTTAGACCACAGTGTCTCCATCATGCTCTTTTTCTTTGTCTTTTCCTTTTTTTCATTTGTTGTCCTTTTGGGGATGATGCAAAGTGTCGAGACATCCCATGTCTCTTCCATGTTGACCCAAAATTGACCCTTTCTTTTTATTTGTTTTCGCTCTCTTTGTGTCTTCTTCCAATTCTATGTATTTGGGGGAATGATGATAGTTTCACGCTCTCTACATAAAAATTGCAACAATGAACATACTGAACCCAAATCCATAGATCCCTTATGTGTTTGGTGTTTTTCATTTTGGGGGCAACCCCCTTTTCATTTTTTCTTTTATCTTTTCCTTTGCATGACACAACCTTTCTTGGACATCTATCACTTGACACAAGGATTTCCAAGTAGTATTTCATGTCCTTTCATTTCCTTTTTTCCTTTTTCCTTTCTCTACTTTAAAGAAATTGCTCACAAAATGGTGTGTAGCAATTATTTTAAAGTGGGGGCATACATTGGCACTATTTATTTTGCATTTGCATTTGTTTATCTTTGTCTTTGGTTCCTAGTGCATCCTTATCACTTCACATGATGCATTTTCTCACTTTGTGGATGGCATTCAGTGTAATGTCTTTCATAAGTGTGATTTATCTTAGCATATTACATTCCTCTTAGTGGCCTGATGTGACACATTGCATCCCCTAAGTTGTGAATCTTCTATCCTTAAATAGGTACTCTTTTGGAGACATTAGACACAATGTTCCGTAAGTCAAATACCTCATATGAACTAAACAAGACTCCTTGGAACGCTCTTTTTGCATTTTACATTTTTGTATTTTTCACTTTTGCACTTTTACATTTGTGCATACATGCCCACCTTGCATAAAAAAACTTGCATGCTTGTGGTTCCATCTTGCACTTGTTCATGAGTTCTAAGCATCCAAGGATTTTCTTGTCTCATGAACTGCACCCTCATCTTTTGTGGCACCTTATCAAAGTTATCAAGAGGTATAAATTTGGTATGGTTGAGCAGGAAGCCCATCTAGAGGCATGAATTTCCCCACAACCACCTTTTCATGTGTGTGAGTACATACCAATCGAATGTATGTTTCTCACCCTTTTCGGCATTCTCACCCAATGGACAACCAAAAGTCTTGTCGGCCCAGAGTGATTACCCACTTTCTTTTTGGACAAACAACCTAGATCTGATCCACAACTAGCTAGACAAATAGTCGAAGCTTGATCCTACTTTTTATCTCTTACCACTCTTTCAAATCACTCCTTATGTGATCTCTTGTGCTTATGTTTGGTTCGTCATGAGATCTTGATCCTAGGGGCTTGATCATCCCGCTTGATCATACTCATCTCACCTTACTAGCATGATTGTACATTATATCTCGTTCAACACACATGATTTGAATACTTTAGTGTGAGCTTGAAGCAAGTTCATCCTCTCAATAAAGTGGGGGATAAATGTGTCACCAAAAAGTGTAGTCTTTGGCAATTTTTCACTCATTTTGGCCTTTTCCCTTGGATTTTGGCCTTTTTTTTCCTTGATTCATTCTTGAATGCTTGCAAATCAACAATATTCTACAGGTGTTTTACTAAGGTTTTGTGAAGTTTTGTAATACATCTTCCCACTTTTCTAAGACCCTTTCAACATAATTTGCCTAAATAATCCCCTTTTACCCCATTCCAAGCATTGTGTCAAGGTGTTGTAAATTGTTGTAAGGAATTTTGACACTTCCCTAGGCTTATCATCAACTAATTAACCCTTTTCTTATGTTAATTTGTCCCCTTAATATACTTTTAGGCCCGACTTAAGTGTGTTTCAGGAGGCACAACTAATAAAAATCATTAATCATCATTTTATTGTTGAACACCACTTGAAATTGTCCAAGTGGACTAGGTCGCCACCTTGGGCGACCTAGTCCCTTCTAGCATAAATTTTAAATTTAAGACAAAAGCCTAATAGGAATTTGCCTCCAAAACCCTAGTGTCGGCCTATCATGTTGCATTTTCGGGAAAATTAGGGCATATGTTTTATAAATAAGGGTTTTCACCTTCATTTTCCTCTCTACCAAGCTCATTTTTACATCTCTTCACAATCATTCTTGCCTTCAAGCTTCCCAAGCCAGAAATCAACCACAAGGGCATCACAAACAACCTCCATTGGATTTGATTCTTGCATGTTGCAGACTTCAACAACAAAGGATTTGGTGAGCATTTACATTGTTTATCATTCAAGCATCTCTCATTTGATTTCTATTTCATTTGGGTTTAAGTTACCACCAAAGGTGTTTGACTTAGGCAAACCCCTATTCCCTAACCCCAACATTCTCTTTTTCTTTGCATGTGTTTTGTAGGTTGTACTCAGTTTAGCAAGGTACAAAGTGTTAGAAAAAGTATAATAATTCCATTCAAGTCACATCAAGACATCAAACCCTAGGAGGAGCAAAAGGACAAGTTGTAGGTCATTTTTGGGAGATTCAAACATGGGTTGCTATAGAGAAGGAAAGTACCAATTGGGACCCACAAAATAAGACCTTTAAGCTTCAAAAAGTACCAAGAGGACTAGTTCACCACTATGTGTGACCTTGTCCCTATACCGGGCCTAAAACAAGGGGTTTTTCTTTTCTAGGTACCCTTTTCCCCGAAACCCAATCCGACAAATTTTCTCGAAAGAAGGACTAGGTCGCCCAACTTGACGTAAGTGTCCCTTTGCTAATTTCAAGCTGATTCCAGAACATTTCGGGGCCTCTCATCTGCAACTCTCCATTTCTAGGCACACAAGCTCTTAACTTTCCTGTTTTCCTTTTGTTTGCATACATTTAGGGCATATAGTTTAGGTGCATTTAGCTTACATTTTCTTTGTTTACATTTCATAGATAACATTAATTTCATTCGGCCACACTCATCACACACAACACAACCCTTATCAATCCATCCTTCCTTTGAATGAAATTGCCAAAAGTTCCATATCAACAAAGTGGAAGGAGAGTTATTCCTACACCTAGTGTTCCTAGGTGAAAAACCCTAGGGGCCTAGTAAAGGGAATCCTCTTTCCCTTGTTAGAACATATCCATTTTTGGTGGTTCAATATGTTAGAATTTTTAGAAGGATATAAAAAATCCATCAAAACCAATAACATTTTTTATTTTTACATTTGGAAGGGAGAATATCATGTTAGTTCCTTAGAGAAAGAAGCCAAAATTTTTTTTTTCTCTACAATTACCAAAGTTGGAATATTGGTTAACATCTAATTCTATGTCATAAGATCATAGACATCCCTAAAACTTGGAATATATTCAAAGAAAACTATTACCTCCTCTTTTGTACTAAATATATGATTAATCTCTCTTCCTACTCTTCAAGTGATAGAAGATATGCTCTTTATAATCCTTCTTTCTCAAGTAGAATTATGATTTGTTGTTGTTGTGATAAGACAAATCTCTCTTGATTTTTATCTTCAAATTTTTCTCTTTCTTAATTGTATTTCCATTAAATCTTGCACTAGGTTATTTTGTTTAATGTAAGAATCATAGTCCAAGTCTATCATTTGAACTAATTCATTTAGTAACTCGAATTACTCTTCAATTTTAAATTATTTGAGAATATATTAGTAAAATATTTATTATTTCATTTATTTAAGCATGCTTTTATATGACTTATTTTATTGTAACTAAAAATATCTATGTCCTTTAAGTTTTGGCTTCCCATCATAATTTCATATTCTCCTTTTCAACCATATTAATTCAAAAATAATCTTCTATACATATTTTAGTTAATAATATATTAAATAATTATAAATTAATTAATATTGTTCGATTAATAATATATAAAAATTATATTTAAATATAAACTAATTTAATAAAAAAATTATATCTTTTATATAAAATTGTGTTAATTTATTTAAATAAAAATATCCAAATATTTAAATAATGATAATTTTTGTTGATCACTTATAATATATTTATAAAAATTGTGTCTTTATTAAAAATATATTAAAACCATTAAATCTTCTTTAACACTATTATATTTATATTTTATATAAATTCAATTAATATTTATTATCATTATAAAAACACTTAAATAAATCATATTATACCAAGCTTGAATTCATAGCTTAAAAAATATTAAAATTATTAATAATAAAAAACTGTTTATTATCATTTCCATGAACTACAAGGTCTTTAGTAAAAACGGATTTGTTTTGAGGTCATTGTTTTGGTCCCACAAAAAGAGAGAAATGAGATTATTGTCAAGGTTAAAATTTTCTATAACATTGTCATTGTCAAATTTTTATTTTTAATAATTGTTGGTGTTAGTTGAGTTGGTTGGTTTGTCTTATTGTTGACACCAATTGCATTTTATTTCTTTAAAATAAAAAAGTGGGTTGACAAAATTGCAAATATTCCTTTTTTTTCAACAACACACTTTTGAAAAGAAAAATCAATGCAATCCCAATTAAAAATTCATATTTATCTTTATTTTTTTAAGTACCTCTCATAATGTTCAAAAGCACTATGAGCACATGCATAGTCTTTTCCTTTGTCGATGCTATAGGAAACATATTAGTCCAAGGTAAATTGATCATATTGTTTTTAATATTTTTAATTATAGTAAATTAGATGATGTAAGAGTATCTCAAGTTATTTATAATTTAATATTGTGTTATGTTTTAATATATTCATTAGGAATCAAGATTATTAAATTTAGATTTTTTAATTTTATTTGTGGTTAGTTCTTCATAATTTTGTTTGTCTTCGTCAATAGTTTTTTTTTCTTAACTTTAGATTTTATGAGTACATCTTTTGAATTATTTTGATGATTATTCTTGAGAATATTAACAATTGATTTGATATAATATTCTATTGGTTCATGAGCTCTTTGATTTTCTTTTGCATTCTTTATACATTGTGTTTAACTTTCTATTTAAATGATGACTTTATTTGATTTAAACTTGCATGAGGTTCTTAATTTTTTTATTTTATGTTTAATTCATATCCTATTTTTATTTTATTTTATGTTTAATTCATATCCTAGTTTTGATCATTTTGGGATTTATATTTTAATTAAATATTTACTTCTACCCAAATAAATTATGAATTAAGTGGTTCCTTTTAGTGCATAGATTGACTAGTAACTGATATTGGCACTTTAGTTGGAATCCTTAGTCTTAGCTTGGAATCTTCATGGTACTAGTATCATCAATCTTAGATGCAATATGTTGTGGCACAATTTAAATGGTTGCAATTTTGGTTGGTTGTAACTTTTGGTTGGTTGTATCTTATTGGTTGAGATATTGATGAGTACCTTTGGCAACCTTCTAATTCTTTAGTTTTAAATCTTACACCTTAAGGTGGCCACATGTTGCAACTAAGCTCCTAGGGTGAAAGAGTAGAATGTAGCACATGGCCACTCTAATTACACCATGGAAACCAAGGCTTTTGATCTAAAGACAATTCTTTCAAGTCATTGGTTTAGACATATGGTAATGACTATTTAAAGGTCTGAGTGCATGTGGGATTTTAAATTATTATTATACACTTGTCCCATGTTCTAGTATTATTTTAAATAAAGGAGAACTTATTGCAATGTAACTATTATCTATGAAAATTATTTTGTTGACAAGAACCTTGGGTATCATTTAAGACTAGTCCCATATTTAGGATTTGTCACTGTTGATGTGAATAAGGTTTCTTACCTAACTAGTTCACCTAGTAGGTCCTATTCACATGTTAAGTTTAATTAGGTCCTAGGAGTATTTATAGAAGTCGTATTTGTCATTTGATCTTATCATGTCATTTAATATTTGACGAGTTAGTTGTATCATGACATAGGATTAAGACACTTATCATGATCCTATGTAATTTAATGTATCACCTTGGCTATATAATCAAGAGTCTCTCATACATTGTATATCCATATTCTATTTGAATTATTGATGGAATACAATTTATTCTTTTCATATTCATCTTCTCTCTTTGTGCTTACCATTTGACCTCTAGATCTTGGGTAGCTATCTCTATAGCCAAAACTTATATGGTATCAAAGCAAGCTAGGTGCCTTTGGTTAGTCTTTCTAGAGAGATCTTGGTAGATATTAAAAATTTGAGTATATTCTTCTCTTACATCGAATAATGATTTAGAGAATTAAAAAAATTAATAGAAATACCAGATTATAGGGGTTCCTCTTTGTGGCTTTGTATTGCAGGTTCATTTTGGAGCTTGTTGGTGTAAATATGAGCTCACCATTAAGTTTAGGATATTCGAGAAAGTCAGTTTTACCTTTTTTTTGTCCAAATCAAACATATGAGGTCATATTTATGAGGGGTTGAAGTTGAAAAGTGGTTGCTATATCTAAGAGGTAGCTACAATTTTGGAGAATTTTGGATCAAATCTGACCTTTCCATTACGTCGAAAAGGCCCCAAAACTCTAGTATTGATTGTCAATTCATCAAAATCAAACAAATTTTCTCGAGGCCATTAGAGAAAAATTTCCCCTCCTCGCTCGTCTTTACAACCATACGATTACTACAATGTTCTAGGGTATAGTACGATCTCACTAAAAACCCTATATTTTAATGGTTTTAAAATTTCTAATATATATACATGTATATATATAAGTATATATATGTGTTTTTATATGTATATATATATAAGTATATATATGTGTTTGTATATGTATATATATATACAGTGGGTGAACCTAAAATAATGGTTTATAATTTTGACCAAACTGGACACTGAACTAATTTTTTCTAGCTAAATCTTCACTTTCGGGCACTTATAGCGGCTAAATTGTGAGGAATTTGAAGATGATGCAAACTAGTGATTTGTGAAATTTTCTCTGTAGATTCTAATATATATTTTTTCAAAAATTTTGGAATCAGATTATACTTCTTTTTCCATCTCCTTCGAAAACTAGTTTTTTTCAGTAAACACCATTTTTAAGGAGTGATGCTCACCGTATACAAAATAAATTTTTTTCCATGAAGGATAAAATTATAATTTTTTTGAATTTAGATTTTTAACTATGATATCTAGCACTTTAATTTCATTTCATAGTGTTTTATTGAATATTTTTTTCTTAATCAAGTTTCAAAGTCAAACTAATTACAATTCACACATATGCGGACTGTATACAACATAAATGTTTTTGTACGTATCGAAATTCAATTTTTTTTTTGTGTTTTGGATCGAGGACTTCAATATCTACTGCGATGATATTTTTCAAAAAAAAAAATTGATAATATGTTATTTTTTCACAAGTGCAGATTAGAGAGCTTGATTTTCGATGAAAAACCTACATTCACAAGAAATAAAAAGTAAATATAATAATAAAATTAAATTTATTTAAAATTATACTTTTCGGGAAGCTTATAATAAGGACTAGATACTTACAAAAAATAATTTTAAATGAATTCATTTGATCCCCCAAAAGGAAAATAAAAAGTGGTTTTTTATCAACATTTTGATAGGTGTAAAGGAGACTCCGTCATAGGTATGGTTTAAAACTAGCGGGGTTCTATCCTAATGGAAATACGAAATTAAAAAATTGCTAAGAGTTAAGAGGTTGTATGTGTTAGCTCATGGTCTTGATGGTGAACCAAGATATGATGGATCTAAAAAGAGTAAGTGGTTGAATATTTGAATAGAAGCCATTGGATATTTATGATTGTATGTCTCTCCTAAGTTGTTTCACATTGAGAACTTGGATACACCCATGGAAATGTGGAGTACATTTTCAAAATTGTTTGGGGAAATAGATGAAATTAAAGGAAATTTGTTGGATAATGAATTAATAAGTCTCGATCCATGTAATTTTAATAGAATACAAGATTTCATCACCAAATACAAGTCACTAAAAACATAATTGAAGGATTATAAAATTGAAAAATTAGATAGACAATTGGTGCTAAGTGTTCTTGCAAATCTAGGACCTGAATATTCAATATTGGTTTCTACTCTCTATGCTACAAATAATGACTTTAGGAGTGAGTTTAAAATACCTAATTTGAGGATTTTTCTATGCAACTCACAAGGGAGTGAGATAAACTTATTCAAAAGGGTGATGTGAAGTCTTCAAAATACCAAGCCTTGATTGAAGGATGAGAAGTATTCAAGTGGTAAATAGAAGAAAAATAAAGCCTAAGAAGAACACACAATCCACATCTAATTCCACATAAGAACATAAAATTTCCTCTTCTAAGGGGGAATCATCCAAGAAGGAGAAGAATACTTGTGCATATAGAAAGAAGGATGGACATGGAGAACACTATTTTTATAAGAAGGATCTTGATGAATTGAAACATATTCTTGTGAAGAACAAAATCAATTTACCTTCTTGAATATCTACTTCAACTTCTTCTTCCAAACACACCAAATTTTACAAGAAAAATATTAATTCTATTGGGACAAGTAAGACCAAAGTTCAAGCTCTTTATGCTTCTACAAGTCATGGATTAGGGAGATATCTTCTATATTCAAGAGCTTCTCATCATATGGCATCTTTGTAGTCTATGTTCTCTTCTTTTGAGCCTTGTGTTATGACACCTATTTCTATGGGAAATCATACATATGTGAATGTAATTAGAAGGGGATTATTGATATTGGGGATGTAACCTTTAATGATGTCTTGTGTATACCTCATTTGATAAACAGTCTCCTTTATATCTATCAAATCACTCATGGTGGAGCAAGGAGGACTATGGAATTCACTCTAGGTTCAATTATCATCAAAGACTTGGAGAGAAGAGAGGTCATTGATATTGGGATAGTTGATCATGTATCTCAACTATAAACCTTTTCAGACTTTTTTCCTAATGATGACTTTGATCCTTTAGATGATGATCACACTTCTAATGTGGAATATGATTTTGAGGAGAATTTTGGTTACTTGAACTTTGGTGTGCTCACAAGTGATCCAATTCTTGAACCATGCATTCTATCTCATCCATATACTATTTTAGTTCATGATACTTTTATTTTTATAGTTTTGGCTACTTGTGATTTAGTGCAGCAACTTGATTGAGATATTCATTGTCTTCCAAATATGGTGACTTAGGATGAATTTTTTATAAGTATTTTAGAATCGTTTATGGAGTTTAATATTGCATATTTGGGAGACACCAATGATTTCATTCATATTCTCTTTGATGAAGATGATATTTTTTCAATTGTTGTGAGGGAACATTTTGTCCCTCTTGTTCATTCTCTTCATGATAATTCTTCATAATTTGACTTGAGTGTGGATACTTTTGAGTAGAATTTCAAGGAGGATTCTTTATCTTTAGAGGGGATATCCTTGTCTTTGGATTTTGTTCTTCATTCATATCTACTAGATTTTATATTTTTCTCTTTAGTAGTATGGGGCCTAGAACACCTATTTAGAGTGTTTCATCTTTCACTATCAACATGGAGACATTTGAGAATAATTCAATGACATAACTCATCATTCTTCTTCACTCATCTTTCATTTAGGAATGAGAATAATTCTTGCATACATTCTTGGTTTTGTTTCTTATTAAGGGGAGGAATGTTGTTTGATTGTCTTGGATCATCTTTAGCATTCACTATTGGGAATCTACTATTCTTGTGGGAGACTCTAAATTGAGGGGGGTTAAATGGCCTCTCTTCTTCTTCTATCTTATGGGGGTATTTTTCCTCACATGAGGTTTTATATTTCTCATTCTTTAGTGAGAGAATTATGTATTCATCTCTCTCTTAGGGAGGAGTTTTTTCCCATAAGGTTTTCTCCTTTTCTCTATTTGTGAGACATTGCATTTATACATGGGTAGGTCTAACATGGCCTAGTATCTAGGACCCATCATCCTCTTTGCATCATTTTCATTAGTTTTCTCTTCCTTAAGTTTCAATTAAGGGGGTGTTGGTGTGAATAAGCTTTCTTACCTAACTTGTTCACCTAGTAAGTCCTATTCACATGTTAAGTTTATTTAGGTCCTATGAATATTTCTAGAAGTCTTAGTTGTCATGTGATCTTATCATGACATTTAATACTTTTTTCCTAGTACATTTAATATTTGATGAGTTATTTGTCTCATGATATAGGATTAAGACACTTTTCATGATCCTATCATATCCTATGTCTCAGCTTGGCTATATAACCAAGGGTCTCTCATACATTGTATATCTGTACTATATTTGTATTATTGAAAGGAATTCAATTTGTTCTTTTCATATTGATCTCATCTCTTTATGCTTTCCATTAGGCCTCTAGATCTTGGGTGGCTATCTCCATAGCCAAATATTATAGTCACTCAAAATTTCAAAAGATATTATTAAACATCGAATGATTTATTTGAGGTGTTTGACATAAGACTATATAATGCTACATGTTTATTCCCAATATTTAAATCAATTCAATGTGTATTCCAAAGGACTTAGTGAAATTTTTAAAATAATAAAACAATCATTACATAATTTTTGTTAACCAATATTGACCCCACTATTGATCTTGAGTACTATAATTTTTTATTGTCAAGCCTTGTGGTAATTTTACTAATCAATGAAAATGTATCATATATTGATCGCACTATGCACTAGAAAGTCTTATCCTAAAGATGACACAAGTAACCTTGAGGCCCTTTTTTTTGAAACTACCCTCTACACCCATTTCAAAAAAAAACCCTACACATAAAAAATGATGAGCTCTCCAGTCCTATGAAATATAAACTCAAGAATAAACTCTAAAAAATTGAAATGCTAACCTAAGTCAACATGATGAACACATATATACACATTACTAAAACAAGGAGCTAAGAGAAAAATATTGAATGCTAGGAATGTTTAAAAATGAAATTAGGTATATTTAACTAAATTAAAGAGAATAACCAACTTCCTTTTTCTAATATAAAAATTGAAATTATTTAATGACATGGAAAATATTTGAGTGTGTTTAGATTTTAAAAAAAAATTATACTCTCTTCCTCTAAATACAAGAATACAAATAAGGATAAAATTTGATTTTGGTCCATCTGGACAATTTATTCTTGGTTGTTGAAGGACCTTACAAGGCCTACTTGTATAATAATTAAGGTGGCATGATGGTTGTCTATAATTAAAAATAAAATTCAAAGAGGCCAATTTTTTGGTTGAAGTGTAGGTAGGTGGAGTAGTAAATAAAATACGACTTAGTATATATTACTCCAAGAATTCAAGAGAATGATAATTTTATGGGGTATGGGTCACCCTCTTTCTTTCAACTAAAACCAATAAGTTATGCTATAGTAGAGAACATACATGCATACATACTTAATATCTTCCCCTATTTTAAAAAGGAACGCGATCAAGCAACTAAAAGTAAACATAATTCCAAATAGAGATTTGATTATATTTTATAGGGAGTTGAATTTGAGTTAAATTCTTTGTCCTTAAGAATTTATTGTATTTACTATTGTGCCTATCACAACAGTCCATATTTTTTCTTCACTTGGTTCCCTAATATCAGTGATTTTTGAAGGCCTTAATTGTTTTTGGTTAATAGGAAAACAAGTTTTTATAAGGGACCAACAACCCCAAAATACAAAATCCTACTACATTAGATAAAGGAATAGCCAACCAACAACAAAACCATAGCTAACCAAAAGTAGGAAAACAAATATTAGAAAAACAAAAAGAAACTAAATAATTGAGCTATTTCATGTTCTTGAGGGTGTATGTTGTCTCTAGTTCCTAGTCATAGTGTTTATTAACTAGGGTAAGTAGTTCTTCCTTTTGTTCATCAAAGGTCTTCTTATTTTTCCCTTGAGTGCAGGCACTTGGACCTTTTTCACCCTCCATTGCCATAATTTTACCTTTTTCTTTTTGACAAGAATCCCCTTCACCTTGCTTGGATTCACATCAACCATATGCTCTTCTCTCAATTCCCTCAATCTATCTATGAGGATTTTTAACATTTCCTCATTGTTCTTAATGGAACATTACTTGATTTTTAAGAGATTTTCCATGTTTCTTTGATCTATTGAACTATTTTCTCAATGTACCAAATACAAAGATCATAGTCCATTTTGATCTCCTAGACAGTATCCTTAACATCTAAAATTTTGTTATTTAATTATTCAAACCCAAAAATCTATTAGACACTTCATTTTGGCAACCATCTCCTATAAAACATAGAATTTCACATTGACTTTGTTAAGTTCCAGTAGGATCCACTTAGTCAATCTGAAGATACGAGTCATGATATCTCTTGACACACTTAATTTTTTTGTTATCACTTCCCTTTCAACATGAAAATAAGAAAAATACTCTAAGAAGGGGTCATTATTGACAACATCACCAGAGTCCTTGAATAGGTCATTCATAGGGGACTAGTCCTCCACCACTCTGGCATCCCCTTTCTCCATGAAAATTTCCCCAACCAACTTCCCTTTCCCTTTATCACTAACACTACTAGGAGAAGACAAAATTTTCTTTCCCCACCTTTGGTTTCTACACCCAACCTCATCATCACCCAACCTCTATGTTTTTCACTCAACCTCCTCATCCCCCATCTAGGACACATCCGACCATGAGATATCATTTTTGGATTTATTCTTAGGTAGGATTTTTTAGAAGAAGATTTCCTTTTCTTCTTCCCTCTCAAGTCTGAGGGGGAAGAGGAAAGGAATTCAATAGAGTCTTCCCCAATTATCCTCATCCTAGCACTCCTCCTCATCTACATCTTTTGAAGAGTTTGACCCCATATAAAAAACATTGGTTGTTGCTTCTTTTTACCACCCCCTTTTTTCTTTAAATAGCTTAATAAGCATATGGGATTTTGCATACTCCATCAATAACAACACGAGAACCTCATGCAAGATAGGTGTATTAGGGTTTTTAAGATAGTCTTTAACCAAAGAGTCTAAGGATGTAAGAAAATAAAATGAGAAAGAGACAAATAGCTTATGTCTAAAGTGATTAATGAAATTAAAATGAACACCAAGGATGTTCTTAAAATTGCCATAAAGGGTGATATATCTCATGATCATCTCAG
Source organism: Sequoiadendron giganteum (assembly GCA_007115665.2). Classification (NCBI taxonomy): domain Eukaryota; kingdom Viridiplantae; phylum Streptophyta; class Pinopsida; order Cupressales; family Cupressaceae; genus Sequoiadendron; species Sequoiadendron giganteum. Next base: position 574,245,639 of record CM021108.1, on the reverse strand, counting down.
AAATCTTAGCCCAAATGGACTTAATGGATAATTTTCATAGCCTTATGAGGAAAGTTTCACAAGTTTCTCTCTCTCATCCCCTTTAAAAATATGGTTCAAAGCCTCCTTGTTAGCCTTTTATTCCTTAAATAATTTCCTTCCCTATAATTGAAGACTAGATACTTCCACTATCAACTCCTTGGAGATAGTTAAATTGACACCTTGAATTTCCAATGTTCAATTCCTCTAACCCTTGACAAACACTTTAGTGGCTTCATGGCCATAATCATGGAGCCTCTCCATGTAGGATATGAGACCATACTCCTCTAAAATCCCCCACACCTTAGGTTTTTTCTTGAACCCATCATAGGATAGTGGCTCCACGTGATTCTAGTCACTCCCCAAATTCACTGAGATATCTTCAATTCCTACTCAAGAAGCTTCTCAAACTCCAAAAATAGCTAAACTCCAAAATACTCATAAAGAGTGATGATAATGAAAATCATTAACATCCCAACCCCTCTCTCTTCATAACCCATGAATAACATCATTATTTAGAATGGTAAGTACTTTGGTTGGTACTAACAATTACCCTTCCCACAATTTAAGAGATTGAAGTTTAACCCTTCACTGGCATAAAAATATTCCAATCTATTTACCTCCCTAAAAATATGAGTAATTTTGACATCGTCAAAATATTTAATCATTTATAGGGAATCATTAATAAGGGAGTCAATTGTCCAATTAGAGAGGCTTAGATTAAGCAAACACTTTATAATATTGGTTGAGTCCCCCTAAAACCATACTTTTTAAAACCCCTATCAAATCCCAACTTAATGACATTATACAATGCCTTGGCTTCATCTAAGTGATTAGTTTAAGTTCCCAAAGGGCTCGTGCCACTTGTGATATAAGCCTAGGTACCTCTTCATCTCTTAACACCCTAGAAGAGAGATTAGCTTAATAAAAATAAATATGATTCCATTTTGATAAGTATAACTTTTAAGCTTCCTAGGTACTTTTGTCTAAGTATCCAAATTGCCTTAGAAAACAAAGAATTGACTTAAAGTAGTGTTTGTTTTCAAGTGGATATGATATCCATATGAACATTAGAATCCAAAAATATCATTTTGAACTTTTGAAGTTAACATGAACCTCAAAAGATGTTTTAAAACTCTAAAAATTAACTTATGAAGATTCAATTCTTGACCGGATGAAAAATATCAAATTACAAAAAAATGGCCTCTAATTAGATGTTTCAAACTGGATATTGGACCTCATTTTTTATACACATCTAGATGGGATTCTTGCAAGATGTAATCCTTTTTCCAATAGGAGAGGATTAAATAGAGAAAATGGTCAATGTTTAATTAATCAAGCCTATATTTTTTTCCTACCAACTAGATATTTTCATCCACATGTTCCCAACATGATCTATCCACATGTGAATAAAAATTCCACAAAATTCACATGTAGAAAAATGTTCCACAAAATTCACTTGAAGATGAATTCCTTGTAAAATGAAAAATAAAAATTTTGCAGGTCAAAGGATTTACAAAAAAATGATGTTCCAAACAGGATATTTTCAAATTGACCACATGTTGTGTTCCATAGAATTTGTATCTACATATTTTTAAGAGCTTAATATCTACATGCACTTGAATTGAACTTTCCTATAAATTTTGTTAAACCTTAAAATATCATAAACACAAAAGCTCGACTTCTAACCAGATAGTTTCAAATTTAATAGTCATATATATGAATCATAAAATCGATCAAGTTACCTCAAATACATATAAATTATTTCAAAGAGGGAAAGTAATAGCATCTAGTTGCACTTGTGAAGACATTAATGGCTTGTCTACAACCCTTGATAATAAGTGCATAATCATAAGTATAAGCTAATTTTAGTGGAAAATAAAGAGTTATTATTACCATTTCTAAGTGAAAATAAGAGTGAGAAACCCTTGACTATAGAAATAACCATTTGAGAAAAGGATATCATCGTCAAAGACACAAAAAATTACTATAACTATCAAGGTTTCAAATAAAATGTAAGTACCCTAAACACCATTGGTTCATTTTTTCTTCTCTAAAATAAGAAAAATAAAGAAAATGATGAATAGAAAAGACAAAACCTAACTAGAAATGGTAGTTCACCATTCAACCACATAGTAAAATTCCACAATATAGGAATTCTTTGGGATGATACGACTCTCCCATAATCTCATGATAAACACAATACCTTGTATATTATCATGAAAATTATGTCCACAAGAATTTTGATATAGGGTTTGAAAACCCTAGTTTTCTAGGATAAAAACCTTAATTCCTCAAAATTGTAAAATAGATTTAATTTTAACTTGTGATTATAGGAATTAATGATGTCTTGAGATAATACAATGAATATGAATTCAAAGGAGTGCAACCAAAGTACATAATCACTACCATATATGGTGAATATAATAGATACAGATCTAGGGAACATCAATTTAACCAACTTCAACCAAAGGATGACAAGTGTGGATGCAGCTAGTAGGTCCCATAAAATAGTGAAAAATACACTAGATAAAGAAACAAGTTAAATTCAACTTAACTGCAAGGTATTGGATTGATAATAAAATTTTCCTAGCACTATGATCCATCAATGATGATGGTAGTCAAAGACAAAAGGATTCTTTCTAACATAATTATCAATACCATCTGAGTCACCTTCAACATCTCCTTCTACAAAGAAGTAAGAATGATTAATATGGAAAATAAAAATAAGACATATGATAAGGATATAGAAGCATGTCAAAATCACATCAATTCTAGATGGATGGAGCATCCAAAGGATCCAATTACTAAAACACTCAAGACCCTATATAGGAGTGAATTCCAATAGTAAATTAGAGACTATCAATTTGATGAGAAGAGTAATGGGATTTCTAACTATAGTGACCTTTGAGCCATGGATGTATATGTAACAACCATTTTCAATGGAGATTCATGTTGCATTTGGAAAATTTTATAAGTGATAATTTACAATCTCAATTGAATAATATTAGGAATGTAAGATAATATTTAATATGACTGAACATATCTATTGTATTATGGGATGGAAAATTCACTTTCCTAGGTCTAGAATGAAAAGGAGTGATGGGTCTATGGCCAATACAAGTCTTCGTATATGAAATTGCCCCAAATTAGATTGCAAAAACTCAATTGTACATTATCAAAAGGTAAACAAATTTTTCAATGTGGTTGTTTAGATTTATGGAACTTGGAGATATGGCTAAGAGGGTAACAATTGCCAAAAAAGTTGAAGTCAAGAAGCATGAAAGATGGTTTATTCATTCCTAAGTTCTACATTAGATTGAAGGATTCACTTGTGAACCCTACAAGTTGTCCAAGTATCCTATCGATAATATGGTCAAATTGGAGGTTTCAAGGAAATTAGTAGACAGACATTCCCATCTTGAATCAAATCATAAAATTAGGGTTCAATTCCCCATTATTTTTGAAATTATGTATGTAAAAATTTACCCTATCCCAAAGCTTCCAAAATTGAATTGTAATTGTATAATTTACATTTATATGAATCTTGGCCAAATTTTGACCCCTTTGGTAGAACAGAGAATTAGCTATCTACCAACTTCAAGAACATTCCTCATCAAGAGGAGCATCGTGTAACTTTACCTAGAGAATGAATATAAGCCTATCTCCTCTCACCATTTTACATCTATTGTTGTTGAAGGAAACATACACTCCTACAATATTCACTCTACAAATAGAAATTAAATTTCTCACTAGACTAGGAATGTGCAATACATTAGTAAGCGTTTTCACCCTTCCATTAGGAAATTACAATTCTACCTTACTATGGCCAACAATAATTTGAAATGAATTTTATCCTAAGAATGATTTTAACTTCATATTGTCTTTAATACTCAAAAAACTACTTGTGGGAATTTTTATTGTATAAAGAACTATAATGAATCAAAGATGCATTATAAGATACACACATGCTCGAATATGCTAGGAAAACTTATGTAGTTTCTTTTTTAAGGGTGTTTGAGTTTGAATCATCATCAAAATAATTATTTTTCTTACAAAACTTATGAGTGTGTCATTTATTTCCATAGTTTTAATATATCAATTTTTTCTTTCTAGAGGACATGGATCTATATTGTTACTTATATTTACAATCTCCTTTATTTATCTTTCCTTTTTCCTATGAATAACCTCTCTTGACCAAATAATCATTGATGGATTCAAAAGTCTTTTTATCATCTATTTAGATGTAATAAGGCACCCAAAATCCTCAAGTTTTTATTTAGAACTTATGTTATTGAACACCATGAATCTTGGTGTAAATAGGTATTTTACCTATCTCATTCACTTATAGGTCCTATTTACATGTTAAGTTTACTTAAGTCATAGGGAATCTTTCTAGAAGTATTAGGTACATCATGTGATCTTATCTTATCTTGTCATGAAATTCAATACTTGTGTCCTAAGTCATTTAATAATGTTTTTAGTAGTTGTCTCATTGTATAATACATTTGGATTTACTATGTTATAAGACCACATACCAAATGGTATTATGAGATTCTCTACTAAATGGTATATCTATTACAATCTTATACACTACATAATGTTACTATATTTTCTACTTATTAAGACCTTTATTTAATATTAGACTTCATACGATTCATCTAGATTCCTCTTTTTTCAATACTATGAATTGAACTCATTTGTAAAATATAGGCCATGTTTCTAATGAAGTGGATATAGTGGAATGCATTGGGTCTAAGATAGGAGGTGAAGTGATATCATGATATTATTTTACCTGTGATCTTGTTAAATGTCATTAAGCACTTCATTAGTAAAAATTTAAATGTATATTTATAAATTGATTCAAAATTACGTAATCTTATAAACCATCAATTCTAAGATATGTTTAAATACATATTTTAGTTCTTAAAATTGTTAATTATAATTATGTAATTTGAGAAAAGATGAATAAAAGGATTTAATTTTAGTAAATTATAATATCTCAGCTAAAATAAGTTCATCTATCTACGACTATAGCATTGGAAATTGCATACCTTTGCATTTTTCATGTTATAATTTGGGCTCACTTTACTATTTTCAACCCTTAGTGCTTTTTAAGATCATTTAGATAAGGAGTGTGTTTTAGACTCATTTGACTCATACCTTATCATTAACATCCTCGGTGCCAAGTTGTGCCATATGATTTTGGGTTTCCTTAGCTTTTCTAGTAAATCATTGTCTCTTCCATGTTTATCTCATATTTTTCTAGCATGTCAACTATTAGAAACCTATTGTGTTTGTCTGCTAATGTGGTGTGTAAATATCCATGCATGGTGTTCTAGTGTCCAATGATAGTCATATAACAATAATTTTTATGATTTTTTACCACCATTCTCTTTATGGCCAAGCTTGGAAAACAAGTTGGGTCAAACCCTAATGGATAGGTTAGGTCCCTATAATTTTTATCTTCCCTCCTCCTTCTAGTTTTTAAATCTATCTCTTGGAAATATTAATCAATAAATCTCTTGTAATCTCTCAAAAAATTGTTTCACTCTTTCTCTAATATGACCTATTGCTAGCATATTGAAGGTTCTTGAGCATTTTACTGTCTACCATTGTTTCCTTAGCATCTTTTACATATTTGGAGACATCGGTCCTATGATTCTTGTAGGTTTTACTTCTACACATGGTGTGAGGTGTTAGTGTTCAAAACCTTGTTTTAATTTCTTATTTTAAAAGTATTTGTAAATCCATTGGTGTTATCTTGGCACTTGTTGACATTTTCATTCCTACTTGATAGTCATACACATGCTATATTATTGCTTGTTGTAAACCTAAAAGAAATTTTCATATAATTTACACTTGTTGATCTAGTTCTAGACACACACATATTTTTTATTCTCTCTCTATCATTGACCATTCGTGGAGTTTGAAAGACCAAAATAGTGGCTTCAACATTCTTGACAAGCTTCTAAATAGCCCAAACCTTCATCTCTCTCCAAGCTAATAGGTTTTAGAGGTTTAAAAATGGATAAATATTTGATTTTATCCTTTCATTTTATTTTTCTATCTATTCAACTTAATTTTAATATTTTGATTATATTTGGTATATCCTAGAGAGTTGATGTGCTTGTATTTTGTTCTCATGTGTAGGAAGTCAAAAGGTCTATATGAAATTTTTTGTTTTGGAATAGTTTTAAACAACACAATAATTTAGGCTACAATATGTAAATTGGACTTAAATGCATTGTCTAGATATCTATGCATTGTGGCTACATCCTAAATAGAGAGATTTAAATTTAGATACTAAGTTCTTTATTTTCTATACTTTTTAGGTTTATATTGTATTTTATATTGTAGCAAGTATATATATATATATATATATATATATACTTTTTAGGTTTATATTCTATTTTATATTGCAGCAAGTATATGCATACATACATACATATATACATATATATATAATTATAATTTTAAATCTAGCTCTCTTTCTCTTTCTCTTAGCTTAAATAGAAAACAAATTTATCTAGATAAGATTTTATTTAACTTTCTGAATTAACGTTTATTAAAATATAAAGAAAACCAAGATACAATCTTATTAAATGAATAATATAAGAAAATTAAAAATTAAGTAAAAATAATTAAAAAATTATTTTTTCCCATTCGCTCTTAATAAAATGTTTAATTTTAAAGATATTAAAACAAGATTAATATCCTTTGAAAAAGATAATAACATTTTAAACTCTTTTACTAATTTCTAAATCAATTTTATATAATAAAATATTTTTTATATTTTTCATTTATAATAAAAAATAAATATTTTAAATGATATCAAATTTTTTATAAACATTATATTTAGATTGTAAATAGATTGAAGAACTTCCATGGAAAAAATGTGTGAACAGAAAGCTCACGCAGTTTTTTCCAAAAGCTCTTCACTGTAATCACAATTTTTAATAACACGCTCGATTGACAAACATGAAAACAAATCCATTCTCTTTCCATCGTTTATTTTTAGATTGTTAAATGACGCCTTCCGATCTATTATTTTCTTCTTCTATGTGTGTTTTTTCAAAATTTTAACGCAGTTTTTCAACTAATGTTTTCGAACCGTATTGAAAATTACATCCTGTTTTTATTCTATCTCATTCAAGTACACTTTGACTCAATTGAAATCTGATCGTACTGACTGTCACTAAAAATCTGTTTGACTACTAATAACTGTGATTATCTAGATTTTTATGGATCAAATCTTTTGCCATTGTCATTTTCAAAATTCTCATTACAGTATAAAGTTTCCATTATTCTACATGGGCAGAAGATGATAAGAGGATTGATACGCTATAACCTAAGAACCAGAGGACCCAGTTTATATACCATTCAAACACAGCTCTTCCGGACTACCACAAACTAACACCCTAAACTGGACTACCAAAAATTAGATCGAATTTTTTTTCTCTTAGCATAAAAGTTTATAATCTAAATGATTGTCTTGATTAGTTGGTATTGCAGGCCGGATTCAGTCTGGATTTATAACAGTTTAACTTTTTTGAAAATCATTTCTCTTTCATGAAGAGCAATAATAATTGGTATGAGTTTTCCACAGTTCATAAAATTGTTAGAATTTTTTTGAATTCAGTTGTATATGTTTTTCAATCCACGTTACACAATTGAATCCAAAAATTTACTGACAATTAAACTCCTGTTTTTTCACTTCCATAGGACCTCTAAACATCCTCCCATTAGTTTTTTCACTTAAACATCTATCTCCTCCTCCTAATAGGCTTACCTTAATATAGTATTAACATTTCTCTACGCATGAGGGATTTAGCCTATAGGTGATTCCTAAGAGATTTAGGATTTACCCCTGTTGGCACTGTACAAGAAAAATCTCTGAATTGGGTCTTGTAATAGACTAAGTTTATTTGGTTCATGAGTCCACCCTTTCACAAAATGATCATATTTCCAAAAAGAAAAGGAAAACTATCAAACTCTATATTTCAGGTTAAACCTAAGAAAATATCATTATCAGATAATAAGATTCAGAAAAATATCATTATCAGACTATAGAATTCAGAATAATATCATTATCAAACTTTGAAACCTTTTAGAGTAGTTAAATAATCTTTTCTAGATTCCAGTTTGCTACTTATAATGTAAATTAGATGGGCTTCCCAATAAGGTCGAACAGACAACGAATTAAAGAAGAACTACAATTTATAATTATGCCAATAACTTTTCACTCCAGACTATCATCTGCTATGAATCCAAAAGAAAAAGAATCACAGAACATTAATAATAAGTACTGCTTCACAAATAATCCATTTATTCATTTCTGCACAACCCAAATGAATTTGACAGAGAATTTAAAAGCTTGTAGATATACTAACCAGGAACTTCAGGCTGCAGTCTTCATCAAGTGCCGACCTTAAGCTCCACAGGCGACCTCCTTTCAGATTCTCCAAAGGACATTAGAGCTTTCTAAAGCTTTGTTTATAAGGTATTATTAGAGCTATCCACTCAAAGAAAGAAGAAGTGTAGTTGAGCTTCGAGTTAGGATATATAGATAGCTGAGCAGGTAAAAGGAGAAGAAGGGTTTGGTTAAAGTATGGCCTTGACTTGTAGTTAGGGCACACAGCACGCACGAAAACCCCACTTTCCAAACTGTCAAACATTAGTTTTGGTTCAATTCATGCCACCATCCAATCAGAATAATAGCGTTTCTGAACAGCTGTCTACCTATACGGACCATATATTATATAAAAGTTTACTTGCATTAACGTTGTAACCCTGGTTTAATGTGAAACGTGACGTGAGCGACCTCTTTAAGATTATATCCACGGCATGCTGATCCAGTTCAAGATGAACATGAAGAATCGTCCATTTTTTATTGGTTTGTGAGTGGGGTAGAAAGTTAGTATGGTGGGCCTTCTTGGGCTGAAAGTTTTTTTGCTTCTTCTAAGGACGTATGTCGACCATTGACTATGATGTGAGGAATGCTATGGCAAAGGAGGATCTTCAAAGTATTTTACTTTATCTAATCACATTATTTTCTTAGTTTTAGAATTTCTATGATGGAGATTTATTTCATTGAGAATGGTTTCCAAAGTGAAGGTTTTGAATAGAAATTGTTTTAGGCGTTTAATTTATATAAGTTGTATTTTTAAAATAGATTGAAGAAACAAGCTATAGAGATAAGGTCAAAGTATTTGTTTCTGTAAAAAATATAAGTTGTATTTTCGAGATAGATTTGAGGAATTAAGGTATAGAGATAAGATCCAAGCATTTGTTCTTATAAAAAAATATTAGAATTTAGTTATATGTAAATATTAACTTCTTAAATTTAGGATAAAATTTATTTATTTCTTTTTCACAATTAATTTACAGAGATTAGGTCAAAGTATTTATTTTTATAAAAAAGAATTAAGATTTAATTATACACAAATATCAAGTCTTCTTAAATTTAAGGTAAATCTAGTTTATTTCTTTTTTACATTTAAATTTCTATTAGACAAAATTGTTTTTATATGTTTCCAAATGCTCATTTATAATTAAACAAATCAATTTGTACAACAAAAAATATGGTTCTTGATCCATAATGTTTAGACGTAGAAGGTAGAGTTTGAGATAGTAGTTGACCTGACTTACACCAATAGAAAAAATTGCAAAAAAAAAAAAAAGTACAAAAAGGACCTTGTTATGACTCATGGTACATATTTTATGATAGATACTTTATTAATTGTATATGATGATTTTGTCCCTTCTTCTGTTTTTCTTTTACATGTACTCTTGTACATATGGCTTGTGCATCTCCATGCTTTACATATCATACATAATTATATTTGTACAATAGTGTACCTACTTTCCATGGCATAACTACCATGTGAAAACATCTTATGATTAGACATGCATGTCATAAAATGGCTTAGGGTAATGGTTTACTTGAGCAAGTTAATATTTTACTATACTCAAAATATCTCTTTGGAATTTAATATATTCATGTAGGATCAAAATTAAGAGACAAAATTTAGCTAAAATTGGTATTCCATTTAACATCACTCCTACATATGTAGTTACTATTATTGATCCTCTTTATAAGAATAAATATCATATATTTTATTTTTACCTCATAATTTCCCCCTCCTTATATTTATTGTGAATATTGATCACTATAGATTATAGTTAAATATGGGGATAGTAAACAAACAAGCTCTAGTTAACAATGTGTCTATTTCTAAATTATATAATGGAATTACTAGATGTAAAATTTATTTTTATTCTATTTATTTTCTTTAAAATTGGAAGTTATCTATACTATATTTGATAATATGGATCATTTATCTCTTCTTTTTATTATTTTCCCCATTATTCTAGGTTCTATTACACTTAATGTTGCATTCCATGTCATGCTTGCTTCTTTAGTGTAATAAATTATTTTGGTCTATTCTTAATTACATGTCATGAGTGTTATACCTTCCAAATGTCTTCAAAATTCTACATTTATTCATAATAATAGAAGAAATTTAGTCACAACATTAGAATCCCTAGAAAATTTTCCAATTAGTAAAGAAACATAATATTTTGGTTCATCCCAACAAACTGATAAAACTTGCATTACTTTTACTTGATCTTTTTCATCAACACCTCATTTCAATATTGATTATTATTTGGGTTCCCTTTATTTTAAATTTTCATATCTAGTAATAAACATAAAGTAAATGATAAGGACTATACAATTCCTATTTTACATAGGGAAATTGTTATAGGTGGTCAACCATCTTCTACTCTTGATGTAAGTACCACTCCAAAGGAAGTCACTTTTTTCCCTAGATCAAAATATAGAGTTAGCTATTTTAGTGGTTTTTTTTAAAACAAACTCACATTAAGTAAATCATTGTAAAACATATTTATTTAAACTTTAGATCCATTTTAGTTTTATGAGGTTCATATTCTCAAAGTCTCAAATAATTCTTATTATTTTACATGACCCAATGATTGATCCATGTATGTCATGGTACATGTGGGATCTATCTATTAGATTTTAGTACCTTGTTGTCATTCATTTCCCCATGTTACCAAAAGTTGTTTAAGCCTCTTTAAATGGATTTTGATGTCATGTTCATTAGTTCTAGAGATTGAAAATTCATATGTGAACCTTTCATTCCCATGGGCTCCACCTCATTCTTCTTATTAGAATCATAACCAATTATATCGTTGTGATGATTTAATAGACTAAAGTTCCCACAATTCATTCATAACTTATATAATGACACATGCTTTTTCTTTTAATTGCATATATCAATGTATATCCCACCTCTTCACTTCCCTAAATATTATTTAATACAATTTGTTGGCAAGAACGAGCACATATCAAAAATTTGAGCTTAATTTTCTTGAATATTATATTTATTCCCCAATTTTAGGGATTGGAATAAGATCAAAGCTTATGTGGTGAGTTAGAAAAGGTTATGGCAGGAGGGGATATGTAAAATTAACAAAATACATCTATTAACATACACAACATGTATCATAGTACAATATGTATAAGCCAAATCAACTTGTGATGTTATATTCATCATGTATAATTATGTTACATAAGATATCTAGCTCTATATTCTCATATAGTATATTACATCTATTTATTCATTCTTATTATATCTTTATATTTCCTTTTCTTTACTTGGGTGTACATATCATCCCACCTATTGCAGTAGATTTATTTGTCTAGTAGTGATGAGTAGGGTTTTCTCTCTATCTTCTTAAGTATAAAGTATCTGAATTTTTATTATTTTAGTAATGGCTTCTCTTAACAAGGTTGTGATATGTACGAGATGAGTTTTGACTACTTGAAAAATCTATTTGGTTTCTACTCTTAAGCACTCCCTTTGATCCTATGTCTATTGGTATTAAAGTTATGGGGAGTTTTAATATACACTCTTTTTCTCCCATCTTTGTTTTTATTTGTATCATAAGTAGTTTCTTATTATCTATATTATTTGGTTCTCAATATTTCTAAGTTGATTTTCAAAGCCTTTTGTTTTCACTAACCATCCAAGAAAAAATCCAATACAATGTGTTTATATTTTTTTTCAGTGGTCTACATATTTTTTTACTTCAATCTATAGTAAATGGTGTGTAGTGGAATACTCATTCCTTATGTCTTCAAGATTTTTCTATTTTTCTATCATAGATCTATGGTTTTACTATTAAGGGTGTCAACATTTGTCTTGCAAGTTAAAATGGTCATTGTTGGTTTAAAATAGTCACCCCATATATAGTACAAGAAGTTTTATGCGTTCACATTGAAATTAGGTTTTATTACAAGAAAATAAGATCATATGTATGTTAATATTATTGATGACAAAACTTTAATCATTTTCATTCATGTTTATGACATGTTTATTGGTAATTGGAAGGTGATGATTACAAAGCTCAAAACTCCATTTTTTGGTAAATTTGATATGAATAATTTAGGAGATCAAAAATCAATTCTTTGAGTGAATATAAAAATGTACCAAGCACACATAAATATTTTGTTAAGTTAGATTAAGTATTTTGGCACCATTTTGCAATAGTTTTCTATGCATAGGTGCAAACCTATGATTATTTCATTTATTTTTGGCACTTAGATTTCATTAGATACATGTCCCATGTTATATGATGATGTGGAGGATATTTTTAGTGTTCCTTATTCTAGTGCTACTAGTAGCTTGATGTATGTGATGGCTTTGCACAAGAATTGATATTTCTTAAGTAGTGGGAGTTTTGAGTAGGTTTATGTCTAACATTGGTAAATAACATTGAAATTATGTTAAAAGAATGCTCATTTATTTATGAGGGACTTATAATTAATATTCTCATTATTATATGTATTACTAATAATTTTGTTAAGACATTAGACACATGGATTTATGGATGTAGACACTAGGCAAATGACTTGGATAGTCAAAGGTCCACTAGTGACTGTGTTTATTTGGTAGTATATTTAATTATATGAATGATGCAAATTCCACAATTTAATTCTCCACCATCAAATTAGATTATATAGATACTACAAATGCATTTAATAAGCTTATATGGTTTTAGAGACAACCTTAATGTATTGGTTTTGTTCATAAGATGGTGAAAATTTGATATGATAGTTAGAGTGTTATTTGTTAGGACAATAGTTCCATGTACCATGTAAATGCTGAACATGTTGATGTGTAGTATCATTTGTTCATGAGATGGTAGATAATGGTAAGATCTTGTAATAGAAGGATGTTCCTACTAATCTTGCAAATTCAGTTACTAAACTAGTGAGCACAAATAAGTTCTCTTTATGTATGGAGGTCATGGGTCTTGCCTCTTTTGGCATGTGACTTAGTTTATTTTATTCCCTATTATTCCATTGTAAAGTGAATGTTCAATGGGAGAATTATAGGATTAAGGATATTAACCTTGCAATCCTAGGACTATGTACCTTGATTTTAATATTATTTCATTTGACTCCAAGAATCATGGAAGGGGAACTTGGATGTTCCACATGAGGAGGAATTTTTTTAATTAAATATTATTCTCTGGGAAATTTGAATATTCTTTTCAAGATGGAATTTAGTGGGGAAGCTTAAGTTGACGTATAATAGCATAAATATAGACACTTTCCATAAAGTGGAAGGAAATCGACACATTTCTTGTGTTGTATAGGTGTAAAAAGAATATATGATATTGTTAGAGGTGTAAGAAATAATCTTCAATGATGTGTAATAATTTGGTAGCCTTTTTGGACTTAGGGAGTTGTTTTTTTTCTTCTAGTGGATTTTTTTGTACCCTATTGAAGTTGGACACCCAAGTTCATGAGAAAAGTCTTGAAGATTCTAGAAAAATGGTTATAATTCTCAAACACACATGTCATGAGGTATCTATTGTACATGTAGACTACTTGGGTCATTGTTCAAGTCCATTGTACTAAAAACCATTTATATTTTCTTGTTAGTTTTGGACATATATTGGATCCTTGGGGTAGTGGTTTGTATGCATGAGAGATGAGATGAGAAGTTTTAGGTTCATAGGTGTTGTATTGAGGATAGAAGTGTGTTAAATATTGTATTCTTGTTTGTGAAGATAAATATATACATGGTTGTCTCTTTCCTAGTGAATTTTTTTCTTGAAATGGTTTCTCCATGTAAATTTGATGCTTGATATATTTTTGTGGTTTTTTAATTTATATTATTTCTATTTACATTTGAATATATTTTTCATAATGCATGATCAATAATTTTTTAACAAAGTTTATGTTATTATTTTTGGTAATATAAGATGCATTTACAAGGTGTGGTATCCTTAACATGAGAAACCCCAAGTGCCAAAGTCAGATAAAAAAATAGTTAGTAACAACATAATATATAGATACATAGACAACAAAAAGACAACCCACCCGAATCAAATTACACCCCCATCACCTAGCTATACTCTCCCACTCCTCCATGAGTATTTTCAGCACATCATCCCCAACCCAATTATTGCTAGATTCATCCTTGATAGCCTTCTTGTCAACCTCCTCTTTCAGCACCACCAACAAAGTGGCATTAGAGCAATGGATGATTTTGATAATGAACTGAGTCATCCTTTTAAAATTTCTTTCTAGTTTAGAAACACAAGCGACCAAGTTGTTGGGGTCTTCATCTTTGGCATCTTCCACCCTATTAGACTCCTCCACCCGAGTCTGATGATTGGAGGAATCTAGTGTGGATTCCTCGTTAATCATCATATTCAACTCAGGGAAAAGACTTGGTCCTTCCACATGCTCTCCAGTCTCCTCAACTGTGTCTTGGTTGCTCTTCTCCTAGCCTTCATCTTGCTTTGAACTACTGGAAATCTCATCAACCTTGTTAATGTGTTAAGTTTTTACTTAGGAATTTAATCATTCAGGTTGTTTTTTCTCATGTTGGGTAGTTTACACTCGTCACCTATTTTATTTCCTTTAAAAGGTTGTACGATATGTAATATACTCATCTCAATCTTATTCACTCATTTTTTGGTGAAATAGCTTGTGTGCTTCTCCCGTGCATTCATGAAGGTTTATTTGTAGATGTTTTTCTTGGGTTATTTTCTCTAAAAAACTTGAACCTCCTTTTTATGTTGCACCAGTCTATTAGAATTTCTAACACTTGTCTACTCAACCCTTGTATCAATACTTGTGACCACCATTGTATCCCTTTGAGAATCTCTATCGAAAAATTCTTCACCTTCATTGTCTGTGGGAGGTTCCTCCACATGTAAGTCATGTCCTTCTTCCATTATTTAGTTTAGGTTTGGCATTGGTAGGAAATTTACCATCCTTCTTAGTTGGTGTGTTTTTAAGCTCACAGAGCCCTTTAGTAGCTCTAGATTGAGCTACGCCCATGCCACCTTTCTTCTTTTTGGTAGGGGCCATAAATTTGTAATCCTTGGGTTGGCTAGCCACAAGAGGGGTCTTTCTTTTAGGACCAACTAAAATAGCTAATGAGGGTTTAGTATAGGACTAATCAATTATTTCAAGTTCCTCAATCCTATCAGTAGGGATGGGATTTGGTGGGCAAAGGGCAAGGTGAAAGTGATAGAGACAAATATTTTCACTCTATTTTTTAGCAATTATGTATGTATTGGAAAATATCAACTTAAAAGATAGAGATAAAAATAACATTATATATGAAATTTATGAGAAATAAAAGTTCCAAAATGTAGGATAATTAATTAGTTTATTCTTAAAATTGAATTCTAGAAAATTAATATTAAAATGAGAAATGAGTCACACTAAAACATAACTAACAAAAAATGTTGGAATCAAAATACCCTAAAACTAGATACCCAATTTCAAATGGATAATATGCAAGCTTTAAAATTCAATGTAAAAAGAATAAAATCTCAATGGAGAGGAATGCTTCTCAAAACATGAAAAATGATGGCATTAGTAGGTTATGTAGATAATTTCAAGAATTTACCTAGAAGCACATTTACTAGTCCTATTAGCAATTTGTATGGATCTATATAGATAATACCAATAGTTGTGCAATGAGTTAGCAAGGTAATGTGATGGTTGTAAAAATGACACAACAATCCATACATGTAATGTGACAACTAAATATTTTAGTCAAAACATTCCCTTAATTAAAGATTTTTTTGATACCATCAAGTGTAGGAATGATGTTAATAATGTACCCAATTATACATCAATGTGCAATTGCTAGCATCAATATTATAAATTTAATGTTTGGATGTGTAGATTTGATCAATGGAGGAATTATCTAGGTGTATTTGTACTTCAATATAATTTAGTTAGGGAGGCACCCCTTTGGGGAGGTGGAACTAGTGGTAAATTGAACTAGACAAGACCTGTTACCTCCAATTTTCTACATAGATAGTGTATGACCTACATGATTGTACTACATGGTACATTTTGTGCATAATTCCAACTCAAAACCAACACCCCTTAGACTATAGACTCAAAAATTGATTAATTATATTTGATTTTAAGATTTTATGTGTTACTGATCACAATGCTACACTCAAGTTTTGGTCAAGACACATTGAAATCATTTAAACTAAACTCTAAAATAAAACAAAAAAAAAAAAAGATAGTTACTTAGCATTCTAATCTTTGATTTTAGTGAAATGAAAGCCTATATTAGTTTTCTCAAGACTTCTAGACATAATGGTGTAGCAAAAAATATTGTATCAATTATCAAAATTTAACACCCACCAAAAACCAAAAATTTAATGCTCTCAAAAATAGGAAGGATTGACTAGTCTATGGCATTGAATAGCTTTAATACCATGATATATTTTAAAATAATTAGGAAATCAAGAAAGACATAATAATATAGTGATATCTACATCACGACTTAGGAAAAGATAATTGGTTGAACAATGTTATTCCCATTAACCATGAGAATAGATACATAAAATGAAATATATAGAAAACTAGATAGCTAGATAATTATATGAAAATAAATAACAAGGTGAGGGTGTTTAATAAAAATTCAAAAGAGGAAGTTGGACTACTCATCCATTAAGATGTGTTACACCTAGGATATATATGCACCTCACAATCTAAATAAGAAATGTGTAACTCTTATGAAAGAGAGAGACCTATCACTCCCACTCATTATTTTTAAAATCAAATAAGCCTATCTAAGCAAGCCTGAGTGTAGGAAAATACTTCATAAAAAATTGAAAAGAAATAAAAACTGATGCCAACATGTCAAGCACTAGCGAGCACGTAACTGTAGTGCAAGATGAAGTAGTATGGCAGATTGTGTGTGGATGATAAGTTTGAGATGATTAATTAGGAAACACCCCTTATTCCTTTTGCACTTTTGGTGTGTGTGGTTGCACAAGCTATGTATATGTGAGTCATGATATTTTATGAGCTCCTTACCTAATAAAATCTCCATTGTTGATGATATCTCTACTTTTCTATTGTCCTATATTATTAATAGTAACCATTATAATTTCTCTTCTATTTTATTAATAGAGATTGTTCTAATTATTATAATTATATTTTCTCTATATCATTTTTCTATTATGCTTTCTTTTCCAAAAGAAAAACCAATAAATCCTCACTAATTAAATAAAAAATAAATTCATACATTAATTTATAAATTCTATCTTTTAAAAAATTATTTAAATTATAATAAATTAAGAGAAATATTTAATTATTAAACAAATAAAACTGATCTTGCCTCTATGTTGTAGAAAACATGCTTAAAATTACTTTATCATCTTAAAAAATTTCCATGTAAAACACAAAATATGATTGAATATTAAAGTACAATCTTCATAGACAATTTTTATGTTTATTATTCTTTTATTTAATTCAAATGACTACCATAAAAGTTATTTTAGAGAAATCGATGAGGATGAAAATTTTCCTTTTTAATTAATTGGAGTTATTTTTAAATATTAAATGGTTTAATATATAGGATTAAATTTTCATGAATAAAAATATTATTTTGATCATTGAATAGATAGATTGAAATTTAAATAAAATTATTAAAAATTTGAAAAAAATGAAAATGACTTATGATCTTATTCTATAATAGTAATTTTAGTCACTTTAAAATCTATTGGGAAGAAAAATAAGTGAGATATTATAAAAAGAAATATATATTAAAAGATATTCGACCAACAAAAAAAGGTGTAGTATTAGTGAAATGGAAATTAAAAATGAGAAAAGATACACTAATAAAATAAAATGATAAATGGATGACTTTCTAGAATTCAAAGCTTAAAAAATAATAAAACACAAACAATTTTCTCAAATTATAAATATAAAAGAGAAAGAATGTTTAAATTAAGAAAACAATACATAATTAACAAAGCTAATTATCATAAGAAGGATTACACAAATCTATAAATAAATGAAAGGAAAATATATTTGTCATTCAAATAAGATTTTAATCATATAATTAAAAAATGATACAAGTAAACGGTAATTTAGTGGATTTTACATACAACTCTTTAAATTAAAACATATACCAAAAATATTGAGATGCGAATTACAAAACTCTAAATGAACATTGATTACATAATAGAATAAACCTAAGCTAGACCACCAAGACATTAGGGCTTTAAACTGTGTACACTAAAAAATAATTAACTATTTTTATCCTAAGACAGGTCAAAGCCATTTTGCATTGAGATAGTCTATATATGTGTGGTTAATGGAGGATTGTCCATAAATCAAACATGATTGATAGTGGACATCTAATCTATGTACAAAAGGAGGTTGGTTGATGCTTCAAAGAGAGTTTAGGAAAATATTTTTGTTTTCATCATCATTTTCTTCACAAGAATTTTTTTTCTCATAAATATTAATATTCATAAGCACATGATGTGAATTTTTTAGTTAAGTTTTGATTCTATAATTCTAATGGATAGAGGTAAAGACATTTTATTTTTAGTAGGGTCAAGCACATAATTTTGAATTTATGCCCCCCACAATCAAATGGGTGTTGAAAATTAATCTATGTTAAAAAAATATATAAAATATTTCAAAGAAAGATTTCTATATTCAAAATACCATTGACACCTAAAAAGAATATTCACATAATATAAATTTTGAATCCAAGAATGCCCATACTTCATTAAAATGATCATTTTTAAAGAACCTTTCTCTAAATCCATTTTATAAATATTTAACATAAATAATGAAAAAAATTAAACATACGGAAAGAAACCATGAAAATTTTACCACAGCTAGCATTTGAAACATAAAGTAACGAAACCCAAATAAGAATAGTAGCAAAAATGACTTTTAAAGGGTCAAAATAAAGAAACTATAGTTTCAAACCCATGAATAATCATCCTAGAACTATAGACTAAATTCTAGCAATTCTCTTTATCCTCTTGAGAAGAACACATATAAGTCTTGTACACATGGAAGAAGTTAAATACGTTTCTAAACAAGTGGTAACCATTGCACAAAAGTCACACTCAAGAAAGCTACTCAAATTTGTCCAAGAACCATTGAATTTGCCAATTAGATTAGATTTTCTTAAAAACAAATCCCCATTATTCGCCTTGTCCAGATTGGATTTTCTTAAAACCAAATCCCCATTATTCGCCTTGTCCAGATTGGATTTTCTTAAAAACAAATCCCCATTATTCGCCTTGTCCAGATTGGATTTTCTTAAAAACAAATCCCCATTATTCGCCTAGTATCAAAACCAACTGATAGTGGCCTTTTTGGCTATCAGTCTATCTTTCAACATTGTAAAGCGCCAGCCCATTGGAGCTCCAAATATTGACTATGGATTCGGATGATGGAACAGCTCCCTTGCATCCATAAAATATGTTTCCATAAACATCTAACATAGATCCTACTACAACCTAACAGTTTACGGCAGCAAACAAATTAGAAAGGAAGATGTATTAAGTTGAATGAATTTTTGAAGAGATTAAGATAAAGAATCTTCGTTAATTTCAGCCGTTGTCAGAGGTTAATATCAGATTATAAGCTGTCCATATAAGCCTAGATGAAATATAGGGAATACAGTAAGCTGATTTTTAATAAGAGTTCTTTGCTGATTATTAAGCAATGAATAAATTAACATAATAAAGAGAATAAACTCTTCAAAACCAATAAAACATCCTGCCGGTAGAACGAATAACCACAAAAATCCTCTATTGATCATCTACAAGACACAACAAACTAAATACAAACCTTATTTTAAGCTCAGAAATCTTCTCCATGCAGAGGCTCCTCTGCAATAGCTACCCCTCTATATTTCAGCCCTGTTCTGTTGCCATTACTATACTATAACGATTCTGGTTAAGCTTGATTTTTGTTATGACTCCATCATCTTATTTGAAGAAAAATAGGGGCAGAGGTTTAATGGACTAAAATGCTGCTCACGTTACACTCATCGAGTCAACGTTATATGTATAGTATATTTGTGAATTGGTAGATATGTGTTAATAGAGTCTATTGAAGCAATTGGAGAGTATAATGAATATTACCCGCAAAATTTTTAGCTGAGTGTTGGAAGGTGCGTGCAGTTTGCTCTAACTACAAGTCAAGCCCATGCTTTAACTTAACTAACAACAAACTCAACTACACTTCTTCTTTTTACCGATACCTCATTTCATGCACAACTGTGGAAGATAAGCTGAAATGTTCTCTACAGCTGAGTTGAGATCTAAAAACTTTGGATTCAGCTTTTTCTATTGATTTGGACTGCGGTGTAGCAGTAAATTGTCTAGTTTAGATACTTCAATTTCTTATATTAAAAAAATCCCTGGGGAATCCATAAAAACCTTCATTCTGTTGTTTCTATATAGCTACCTAATTTTAATATTGCTACAAAAGAACTGTGTCTTGACTCTGTGAAGAGAGAATAATTGTGGGGGATATGATTTGTTTTGTGTTAGATTCACAATATTATGTGTGAAAATTAGTTTGTATAAATAAATTTTATAGTTGTTGGTATGAGTTTTTTACAGTTTAAATAATATTTAAAAGATTGTTTTTTAAATTAATTGTGTATATTTTTAGATTGATGAAAGGATCAATCGTTTAGTGTAATATGAATGTGATCTGAAATATCAATCTAAAAAGATACACTCGACTGTATAGTATTCAAAAGATTATTTCTGAAATCAATTGTTTATATTTTTAAATTCACGTTTCAGATCACACTTAATAATCTAGATTGAATTTTACACTTATTCTTAAAATTAATTTGAATTGCCTAATGAAAACAAAGATCTCCTGTACTAATGACTAAAGCCATAGACAGCCAGTCCTTGCATTCAGTTGGCTTCTCTTTTAAGTATTGCACTCCATTGTCTTGCCATTGTAGGAATCTTTGACTAAAATATTAATAACCTCTACGCATGCTCCAAATTCATTACAAACAATTTAATAAAAAATGAATATATTTAACATAATTTAACATCAAGGGTAAAATTTTTATTAGATCAAGGAAACATTACAAAGCAAGGGCATTAAATGGCCCTATCAAGTTCAATCAAGCGATCCAAATGTTGAGACAAATCTGGGGGTAATTGGCTCCGATCCACCAAATTCCAATCTTGAATATGATCTGATGCCCATTTAGCCAGGCAATCAGCCACCCCATTCCATTCTTAAAGAATATATTCCAGAGAAGCACAGAATGTGAGAATTTATTGTAACATAATTAAACTTCAATAGAAAACTTTACTATTATATTTCATAAACTGGGTTTCTATATAATGACAATTTATTTTTTAAAACGTTCTCTGTTAGGATTTTTATTTAACCTGCACAGGAACCTCACTCTTAATCCGAAAAGTCTCTCTTCCAGCACATGCATCAATTAGAAAATGGTTTTTGCTGTTAATGTTTTTGCAGTTTAACAGCACTGATCACAAAATTATAAATGGAAACCCAATTATTAACCTTAATTACAAAATATTTCTACACAAATTTTATATATGATGACAATTTGTCATCTTGTACGGCTCTCTGTCAGGTTTCTATATAACTATAGATGTAAAAAGTAGAAAAACTCCATTCTTATTCCAGTCTCTGTATATACTTCCAATTAGAAATGGTTTTTGCAGTTTAGCGGCATTGACCACAAAATCATACATGAAAACCCAATTCACATGGTATTTTATGAAGTCCAACAAGAAGCAGTGAGTTCGTGGAAACTATAATTATTGAAATCCTAAAATTTTATCCTCAGGTGCAATAACGATAGAAAATGAAGTAATAAGGTTTACAAAAATTTCGCTGAGCTTCGACAACAAACAGTAGGTCCGAGGCTTAGCGCAAAATAATATAAATTAAATACATTTTAAAGTAACTATTAATAGATGTAAGAGGGGTAGTGTATATATATATATATGTTAGTGTGTATATAGATTACTGTGATATATATTAGCATATGTTTTGTGTATGTGTTGGTGATTAGTAATACAGAAGTGGAGAGTAGTTAGTGAATGTAAGTATATATTTTTTTAATATATGTATTCAATTTAATTTATAGAAATGGTGGCATGTTGGGTATTGTAAGGATGATGCTTACAGTAAGAGTGATCATGATAGTGATGGTGATGAGATTAAATTTAAATATTTTGAAAGGAAATTATATTGTATTTGAAATTAAAAATGTATCATTCAATTTTATTATGTAATTGTTGAAGGAAATAGCACAAATAATATTTCATACACACAAAAAATAACACAAAACGACCATTAACCACCTTTGCTACTTCAGAGAAAAAATATATTATATTCACTATCTCAAATTACAAAATATATCCCCGTATTTAAAAGATTTCGGCCCAAGATGAAATAAATACTAACATTAAATGTCATAAAGTTGTTAGCAGAAATATGTCCTAAACATAGTCAAATCGATTTTAAATATTGTCCTTATACATATAAAAAATAGCCATATGGAGTTAATTATCCATCCTTTGACTTAACAGTCCGTCAACACATATTCCACTAACCGTCGTCGCCAAGAAGAGTCAAAAAGTCAATGGAAGTCAATCACCTCGCTACCACGGCGGTTTTTGGAGAGACCGTGGTCATGGCGGTAACCGCATGCACAACAAAGAAAAGACCTATCGTTGTACCGCGGCAGTTTAGAAATAGACCGCAGTGGCCGCGGTGTAGGAGTTGGAGGCTCATGGTATGGCGATAGTCACCATGCTATCGGGAGGAGGGAGATGGAGGCCTACGGTATCGCGGTAACATCGCGCAACCGTGGACAGTGAGCATAGAGGTTGTGGTATCGCGGTGGACACCGCGTTACCGCGAGCAGGTGTTGAAGTCAGTGGGGTATGGTGGTAAGAGTTGGCGAAGACTATCGGGGTTGATCCAATCGTTGACGCGTGAGTTGGGCTAATTTCCAACACTCCCCCTTGAGCACAACTCGCGCCATCTTTAATTCCCAGTCATTCTCTTTGAAAGCTGAAACTCTCTTTGCTCAGTGCCTTTGTAAATATATCCGCCTACTGTTCGTCTTATTTGCAAAATTCCAAAGTAATCTCCCACCATTGATTAGTTCCTAAATGAAATGAAACCTTGTGTCTATATGCTTGCTCTGCTTGTGAAATATAGGATTTTTGGAAAGGGCAATTGCAGAATTGTTGCCACAAAATATTGTTGTGGCTCCTATCTGTTTATTTTGAATCTCCTTCAAAACTCGCCTCATCCATACTGCTTGGCAAGTTGCACTTATGGCTGCAACATACTCAGCTTCAGCTGTAGATAATGTAATGATTGGTTGTTTCTTTGAAGCCCATGCAACAACACCACTACCAAAGTGAAAAACATAGCCAGAGGTATTTTTCCTATCATCAATACTTCCAGCACAGTCACTGTTAGTAAACCTTGTTAATTTGAAATCATCTGTATTAGAATACTGAATGCCATAGTTCTTCGTAACATTGATGTATCTTAGAATTTGCTTTCTAACCATCCACTATGATTCTATTAGTGATTCCATGAATTTGGAAATCAAACTGACTGCATACATGATATCAGGCCTTGTGGCTGTCAAATACATTAAACTCCCTACTAGTTGTTTGTATAAAATTGGATTAACATCTGAGCCTTTGTCTTCTCTACTCAATTTCAATCTAGTCAGCATTGGAGTGGGTGCTGACTTACAATTTGACATATTAAATCTCGTTAAAAAATCCTTTGCATATTTAGACTGTGAGATAAAAATACCATCTTTATTCTGTGTTACTTCAATGCCTAGAAAATACTTCATCAATCCCATGTCTGTCATCTCAAACTCCTTCATCATTGCTGCTTTGAACATTTCAATTGACAGATTTTCAGTTAAGATCAAATCATCAACATACAGGCATATTATCAAAATTTTACCTTCATCATTCACTTTAGTATACAGTGTTGGTTCACTGTCACATCTAGTAAATCCATTATTTGTGAAATAATTATCAATTATGCTATACCAAGCTCTTGGGGCTTGTTTCAGACCATACAATGCCTTCTTCAGTTTGTAAACTTTGTCTTCTTGTTTTGATATCTCATATCCTGGTGACTGTTCAATGTAAACTTCCTCTTCTAGATAGCCATTGAGGAATGTTGATTTAACATCCATTTGGTGAACTAACCAACTGTTTTGTGCTGCTAAGGCCAATATCATTATGACTGTGTCCAAACGTGCAACTGGTGCAAAATTTTCATTGTAATCTATTCCAGGTTGTTGAGCATAACCCTTTACCACCAATCTTGCTTTGTGCTTCTGCACTTCTCCATTTGCATTCAATTTTATCTTATAAATCCATTTAACACCTATGACATCTTTGTCTTTTGGAAGACTTTGCGATTCCCATGTCTGATTGTTTTCTATTGAATCTATCTCATCATCCATTGTTGTTAACCATTTTTTCTCCTTGATTGCATCTTCATAATGAATTGGATCTTCAGCTTGTGAGTAAAATGCAAAAAGTGTAAGCTATTGTGAATTTTTCTCACCTTCATTTTGATTATAAATATCAGACATGCTTCTGATTTTTTTCCTTCTCATGCTTGCTAAAGTTGGGTTTGATAAATCACTTGAATATGCAGAATGTGGACTTGAAGGTCCTGCGCTAGAAATTCTTGTTGTGGTTGGCATCTGCAGTCCTCTTATTGCTGCTCTTGTATTACTTGCTAGTGTTAGTGTTGACCACTTGCTTGAGGTTGAATATGAATAGCAGGTACATTAGCTAGAACTGTATTTTCATTCTCATCTTGAGAGATATTGACTGTAAAATTGACTATATTCTCTTTACTTCCATCCCATGCTTCATCTTCAACAAAATTGGACATCCCTGTTGATTATTACTTTCTTGGTTGATGGATTAAAAAGTTTGTATGCTTTGGATTCTTCACTATATCCAACAAAAATGCATTTCTCTCCTTTGTTGTCAAGTTTTCTTCTCAGCTGTTCAGGAACATGTGCATATGAAACACATCCAGAAACTCTCATGTGAGACACACTGTGCTTTTGACCAGACCATGCTTCCTCAGGGATAATATTCATCACACTTTTTGTTGGGCATTTTTTCATGATATATGTTGCACAAGCTCCAGCTTCAGCCTAAAATTCATTTGTTAAGTGCTTGGATTTTAACATACTTCTAGCCATCTCCATTATGGTTATGTTTTTCCTTTTAGCTACACCGTTCTGTTGAGGTGTGTATTTTGTTGTGAACTATTTGTGTATTCCATGCTCTTTGCAGAAATTTAAGAATTCTCTTGATATGTATTCTCCTCCTCTATCTATTCTTAGCACTTTGATGAAACAACCACTCTATTTTTAAGCTAAAGATTTAAATTGACAAAATTAATTAAACACCCCACTTTTATGTTTTAGAAAATACACCCATGTCTTCCTTGAATAATCATCTATAAAAGTCAGAAAATAAAAACTACCACCTATTGAAGGTGTCTGCATTGGACCACATAAATCTGAATGAACTATTTCCAATGTGGATTTTTCTCTAGTGGATTTCCCTACTGGGAAAGACTCTCTATGTTGCTTTCCAAGTATGCAACCTTCACAAAATTTCTCTGGTTTTTGAACTAATGGAATTCCCTTTACCATGTTCTTCCTATGAAGTAAATTCAAACCTCCAAAATTTAAATGACCCAATCTTAAGTGCCAAAGCCAGTTTTCATCCTTTACCTCTGCTTGAAAGACAATCTAAATAACAGTCGATACCTCTTGTGCTTATGCAAAGTTTGTATTCAAAGCGGGTTGTATTCTCAAAGGAAACATTCTATTGTGTGTCATATGAATTTTTGCAATCAACTCGTCACTTGGGTATTTGTCTAAAATAGTGCATAACCCATTCTTGAAAGACACTCTATAACCCTTTTGAATTAACTATCCTACACTCATCAAATTGTGTTTAAGACCAGGCACAAAATCAACATCAGAAATATATTTTTGCTCCCCCTGTTTGGTTAAAATATTAACATTCCCTTTTCCTCTAACTGAAACTTTGTTGTCATTACCCAAGGTGACATTTGACTTAATATGCTCATCTAGACTTGTGAATAGATCTAAATTCCCTATCATATGATTACTACAGCTTGAATCTGAAAACCAAACTTCTTTCTCACTAGCTTGAGCTACATTACAGGCTAAAAAAATTGTGCTCTTATCAGGTCTATTGTCTTGATTTTTTCTAGAAAAGTTTGCATTTTTTCTACTCATTTCATACTATTTATTTCTACACTCATTCATGTAATGGCCAAACTTTTTACAGCAATGGCATTGAACCTGTGATTTATCATACCTTTGTCCTTGAGGAAAGTTTTGAGATGGATTTTGGCTGCTGCCTCTTCCACTTGAACTTGACTGGTTATTTCTTCCACCTCTGTTAAAACCTCTTCCTCTTGCTCTGAAATTTGATCTACCTCTGCCTCTTCCTTGGTTAATTGAAGCTTGTGACTTGAATGCATGCTCCAATGACATATTTGTTGTTCTGCTGAGTTTGTGCTCATGAGAAATTAGTGAAGCATATAGCTCATCAACTGAATACTGTGTGAGATCCTTTGTCTCTTCTATTGTGACTGCAATTGACTCAAATCTTGTGGGTAAGCTTCTTAAAGTCTTTTCTATAACTTTGACATCTTCTAGTGTCTGTCCATGTGTTCTCATCTAGTTTACCAGTCCCATTATTTGTGTAAAATATGAATCTACAGACTCATTTTCTTTCATAAACAGAGTCTCAAACTCTTTTCTCAGTATTTGCAACTTTGCAGTTTTGACTTTGTCCATTCCTTGATATGCTATTTGTAATATGTCCCATGCTTGCTTAGACTTGGTAGTGGCTGATATTCTGGGAAAATAACTTTCATGTACACCTTGTAGAATGAAGAAGTGAGCCTTTGAATCCTTCTTCTTATTATCCTTCAACAAATCTTTCTCTACTTGTGTCAAGGCATTATATGCTACTGCATCTGTCGGTTCTGAAAATCCATTCTCTACCCATTCTCTACATACTCCCATAAATCTTGTGAACAGAACAATGCTCTCATTGTTATTGACCAATAGTCATAATTCTTTCCATTCAACTATGGAATTTGGGGATTACTCAAGCTTGTGCTTGCTGCCATGATTTATAGACTCTCTACAACTAACCTTAGGCTCTGATACTACGTGAAGGAAATAACAGAGATAATATTTCATACACATAAAAAATAAAACAGAACAGCCATTAACCACAT
This sequence comes from Sequoiadendron giganteum, assembly GCA_007115665.2. NCBI lineage: Eukaryota > Viridiplantae > Streptophyta > Pinopsida > Cupressales > Cupressaceae > Sequoiadendron > Sequoiadendron giganteum. The sequence goes on along the minus strand of CM021108.1, from coordinate 574,217,906 downwards.
TTGCTACTTCAGAGCAAAAATATATTATATTCACTATCTCAGATTACAAAATATATCCTCGTATTTAAAAGATTTCGACCTAAGATGAAATAAATACTAACATTAAATGTCATAAAGTTGCCAGTAGAAATATGTCCTAAACATAGTCAAATCGATTTTAAATATTGTCCTTATACATATAAAAAATAGTTGTATGGAGTTAATTATCCGTCCTTTGACTTAACAGTTTGCTAGCACATATTCCACTAACCGTCGTTGCCAAGAAGAGTCAAAAAGTCAACGGAAGTCAATCACCGTGCTACTGCGATAGTTTTCACAGAGACCGTGGTGATGGTAACCGTGCGTACAATAAAGAAAAGACCTACCGTTGTACCACGACAGTTTAGAAATAGACCATGGTGGTCATGGTAACTGTGCTATCGCGGTGTAGGAGTTGGAGGCTCGTGGTATAGTGGTAGTCACTGCACTACTGCGAGGAGGGAGATGTACGCCCGCTATTACCGTGCAACCACAGACAGTGAGCATAGAGGCCGCAGTATCGTGGTGGACACCACGTTACTGCGAGTAGGTGTTAAAGTCAACATGGTATGATGGTAAGAGTTGGCAAAGACTGTCGGAGTTGACCGAATTGTTGACGCGTGAGTTGGGAAAATTTCCAACAATTGTACATCTTTTAATTTGTTGTATTTTTAAAAAGTTTTTGAAGTCAATCTTTTTGGTACTATCATTCCTTCAATTGCTGATGTCTAGGAGATCATCATAATTATAAGAAACTTTATGTTTCATGTTGTTCTAACACCTTAGTAAAGGTGTGGGATATAAGACAAAATAGAAAATAGAGAATAGAGATATGAGATGGCAAGCATTTATTTACATAACAATAAAATAAGAATGAAAGGATATAAATTTTTTATAACATTATTTCTATATCTCAACATGGTGGAAATGAAGGTACTTAGTTCATTTTGTAACTTTTATGTTAAGAATTTCTTTAACATTATTTTGAATGATTAAATTGAGTAACTTAACTTCTCACAATCTGAAGGGTAACATAAGATAGATGAAAAATGCATTTTCACCCTCTAGATTTTGCAAAATCCACTCTTCTTTGAAAGTGTTTAGGTTATTCAACGATTAATTTGATTTTGAAAGTTGTGAATCTTAATCTTTTTTTTTGTAATATTCATTTCGTAATATTAGTCATAAGGAATGAAAAGATATATTCAAATGATATTTTTTGAAGTCAAAGCTTGGGTATGAAGTGATGGATTCTTCTCCACCTAACTTTATTGATATAATCAATGTCTGCCTAAAGAGGAAGCTTTCACATAGAGTACTATTCAAAAATAATTTTTGACTAGTAACAAAATTTCAAAGCTTAGTTTCACACATCCTTCTAAATGCAACTTATATGCAAAGGAAAAATAAATTGTTAACCACTTGGTAGTCACCTAAAATTTTGGCAAGGATTATGCAAGTTAGATTGGGATGGGTGGGGTCCTTTTGAAGGATTTTATGATATTTTTCAAATCATGGCTTAATATACAGAAAAAAATAATGTTTTGTTACTTATGAGTTATAAGTCCATCATGACTTATTTGGAGAGTGGAAAGAGATAAATAGTAGGTTATTGTTTATAAAAAAAAATGGATGAAGAGATATTTTTGATCATCTTGAAAGTAACAATTCAATAGGTTGTGCTCTCAAGAATAGTCTACTAAGATAATAGGAATAAGAGGATTGCCTCTTACACAAAAAAATTATGTAGAGTTGGAAATGACTAGAAGACCCTCATTTTCATGGGGCTCATAAAGCTAATTCTTCAATCAACTCATGTATAAGGAATCAAAGGTAATATTTATAAGATTATTACCCCTAAATTGACCTCTACTAATAATTAAATATTTAATCAATTTAAAAAATAAAAGATTATTTAATTTGTCAAAACATGCTTTCTTTCTACAAGGATATATACATTTAAAAAAAAAAACTAATTTATGAGAAAAATAATACATTATTATCAAAACTAGTTATCATATAAGAAGGATTACACAAATTGAGAAATAAATCAAATGAAAATATATTTACCATCTACATAAGTATTTAATCATATAATTAAGAAATGAGGCAAGTAAATGGTAATTTAGTGGATTTTTACATAAAACTCTACTATTATTGTCGAACATATTCTTTTTGATATGTTTTTATTTTTTATTTTTTTTACAAAAATGTAATCATAGGATCTATGCTCTTTAAATAAAAACCTTAATTGTGGCTTATTTAGGGTGTTGTAAAGTGTACCTTTACACTTTCATACTAATTTAGATTTTTATTAATTAATTGGACTTCTTTATGCTTTAATTGGCCTTATTTTGCTTCCACAAGCCTTAATCAATGCATCTTTTCGAGGTTAATCTCAATGTTTACCAACATCCAATCATAATTCATGTGTTTCTGGATTGTATGGCCCACATTTAGTGATTTGGGACTCATACACCACCTTGGGCATATGGGTCCCACCTAAGCTTTGGGGCCTCGATCTGGATTTCACACTAATCTAAGCATTTCTTGAAAAATGTGTCTCAAGTTAGCCTAATGGGACTCATATGCCCCAACTGGTGCGTATGAGTCCCACTTATCTTAGACCTAAATTAAGTTCAAATTATTGCTAGGATTTTTATATTCCTAGATCAAATGTTGACTTGTAGTGTTGTAATTTCAAGAAATTTTGCATAAACAAGTATAAATACAAGGTTATTTCACTCATTTTTCTCCTAACAAGCAATCAAGTGGCCTAAGCTTTCAAATATTCATGCATTTTAGAAAATTATTATTACACGTGTTTACAAAAGCATTCAAGAGTTGATTATCAAGCATTTTTGGTTATTCAAGTATCAAGCATCATGGCAAAGTCATCTATGTTTTTTTTTTAGCTGACATTTATGATGTAGGGTTTTATGATTCAAGCAAGCATTCAATTCAAGATCCATATCATTCAAGCAAGAGTTAAAATCTTCATCCATTATAGGCATTACATACAAGATTGCAACCTTTTGCTCCTAGGGTTTGGTGAGTTGCAATATATCATATTTGTTCATTCACCATTCCTCCATTAGATTTTATTTCATTATAAAGTTTGATTACCAAAATAGGGTTTGACCAAGGCAAACCCCTATCCACTAACAAAAATTTGTGTTTCCCTCTTTCTAGTGTGTGATTTGTAGATCTAGGTTGAAGACACATTGAATAGCAAGATTGGAAGAAATTGTCAAGGTTGCAAACTTGTAAAAGTTTTCACCTTGTTCACAAGATCACTAGAAGACATCTATAGAGTGAAATTTGACATTTCAGATCTAGAAATTAGGTTGAGAAGGAAGAGAAGAGGTAGAAGAGCAGATTGATATCTTGACCCTCTGAAAAAGCTAAGCAAGACTGATATGCCACTTTTGGTTTATGAGTACCAATATAGTGAATTTTCAAAATTTTAGGAGTTCTAGACTAATCACTACCAAATTTATATTCCTGCCCAAAAAGCTTAATCTAGGACTAAATCACCCAACCTGGCGTATGAGTCCCAGTGTGCACTAAATTCAACACTTTCAACATTTTAGGCTTTTTTCCAAGCTACTACAAGTTTCCAGGTGCACCTCTGCAATCTCTCAGTTTTCTATTATGATTTGTATTCATTTCTAAGTCATTTACTTAGGTTTTTCACATCATTAAGTTTTGTCTTAAGGTTTTGCATTTTACTTGTCTTTCCAAGACCTAGCTTGGTGGCGAACTTCCTTTTAATCTTTGATCATACACTAGGACACCCTATTGCTAGATCTCTTTCTCTGATTCTATCATTGGATTAAGATATCTACAGTTTTCTTGAGCGAAACTTGAGAGAAATAGGTCAAGGTTCTAAACCCTAGTGTTCCATCTCCTAAAAGGTGGGACTACCTATTTCCATCATTTCAACACCTAAAAAGAATATTCACATAATATAGATTTTGAGTCCAAAAATATCCATACTTCATTAAAATGATAACTTTTAAGAAACCTTTATCCAAATCCATTTTATGCATTTCTAAATATAAATAATAAGAAAAATTTAAACATAATGAAAATTTTACGAAGAGAATCATAAAATCTCAAACTAGCCATTACACTACTATTACATAGGAAAATAAAGAAACCAAGCCCAAATAAGAATAGTAGCAAAATTGTCTTTTAAAGGGTCAAAAGAAAGAAACTACAGTTTCAAGTCCATGAATAATCATCCTAGAACTATAGATTAGATTCTAGAAATTCTCTTGATCTTCATGAGAAGAACACATACTAATAAAAAAGTCTTTGTACACATGGAAAAGTTAAATACGTTTCTAAACAAGTGGTAACCATTGCACAAAAGTCCATTCACAAAAGCTACTCAAATTTGTCCAAGAAACATTGAATTCGCCTATTAGATTGGATTTTCTAAAACCAAATCCCCATTATTCGCCTTGTCCATAGCATCAAAATCAACTGATGGTGGCCTTTGTGGCTATCAGTCTATCTTTCAACATTCTAAAGCGCCAGTCCATTGGAGCTTCAAATATTGACTATGGATTCGGATGGTGGAATAGCTCCCTTGCATCCATAAAAAATGTTTCAATAAACATCTAACATAGATCCTACTAACACCTAGCAATTTAGGGCAGCAAACAAATTAGAAAGGGAATTGTATTAAGCTGATCGAACTTTTTGAATAGATTAAAATAAAGAGTCTTCCTTGATTTCAGCTGTTGTCGGTGATTGAAAGAGAGCTGCGCTGTCTAGATAACATAAATATTTACTATCAGATTAGAAGCTTTCCGTATAAGCCAAGATGATATATAGGGATTGCAGTAAGCTGATTTTTAATAATAGAGTTCTTTGCTGGTGATTAAGCAATGAATAAATTAACATAATAGAGACAAAAAAATTCTACAAAACCATTAAAACATCCTGCCGGTAGCACGAATAACCACAAAAATCCTCTTTGATCATCTGTAAGACATAGAAAACATTACAAACCTTATTATAAACTCAGAAATCTTCTTCATGCAGAAGCTCCTCTGCAATAGCTACCCCTCTATATTGCACCCCTCTTCTGTTGCCATTACTATAACGATTGTGGTTAAGCTTGATTTTTGTTATGATTCCATGATCTTATTTGAAGAAAAATAGGGGCAGAGGTTTAACGGACTAAAATGCTGCTCACGTTACACTCATCGAGTCAACGTTATATGTATCGTATATTTGTGAATTGGTAGATATGTGTTAATAGAGTCTTTAAGCAATTGGAGAGTATCACGAATATTACCCACATAATTTTTAGCTGTGTTTGGAAGGTGCGTGCAGTTTTCTCTAACTACAAGTCAAGCCCATGCTTTAACTCAACTAACAACAAAATCATCTACACTTCTTTACTTTACTGATACCTCATTTCACGCACAACTGTGGCCGCTAAGTTGAAATGTTCTCTACAGATGAGTTGAGATCAACAAACTTTGGATCCGGCTTTTTATATTGATTTGGAGTGCGGTGTAGCAGTAAATTGTCTAGTTTAGATACTTCAATTTCTTAGGAAAAAAATCCTTGAAGAATCCATAAAAAGCCTTCATTCTGTTGTTTCTATATAGCTGCTCAATTTTATTATTGCGACAAAAAGAACGTGTGTCTTGACAGGGATACGATTTGTTTTGTGTTAGATTCACAATATGGGATTTAAGAAAATTCATTGTTAGCAATTCATTCTCAACAATTTATCATCAATAATTTATTGTCGTGATATACTCATCGCGATACAATTCACTATACTCATCGCGATACAATTCACTATACTCATCGCGATACAATTCACTACAAGAATTTATTACCGTGGTCGTATATGCATTTTTCAATATTTAAGCAGTCAAGAGCACCTAAAAAAGAATAAGTAAAGAGATTCTATTGAATGCATAAAAAAGGTATATGTGATGAATATACCATGACAATGAATTGTATATGTGATGAACATGTCACGATGATGAATTGCTAATGGTGAATTGTTGGTGATGAATTGCTGGTAGTGAATTTTTCTGATACTTACAATATGATGTGTGAAAATTAGTTTGTACAAAAAATTTATATAGTTGTTGGTATGAGTTTTCTATAGCTTAAATAATATTCAAAAGATTGTTTCTGAAATTAATTGTGTATGTTTTTAGATTGACATTTCTAATCACACTCAACATTCCATCATCAAAAAAAGGAAAGTTGATAAATCGCTTAATGTGATATGACCGTGATCTGAAATATCAAACTAAAAAGATACACTCAACTGTATAGTATTCAGAAAATTACTTCTGAAATCCCTATTTATATTTTTAAATTGATATTTAAGATCACACTTAATAATCTGAATTGAATTTTACAATTATTCTTATAATTGATTTAAATTGCATAATAAAAACAAAAAGCAAAGATCTTTCCTTTATGCTGCACTAATGACTAAAGCCATAGACAAACACTCCTTGCATTCAGTTGGATATGCTCTTTTTAAGTATTGCACTCCTTCATTGTCTGTTGCAGTTGTAGGAATCTTGAGTAAACTATTGATAACCTCTGCGCATGCTCCAAATCCATTACCAACAATAATAATAAATGAATAAATGTAACCTAATTAAACTTCAATAGGTCATAAACTGGGTTTCTATATAATAACAACCTATCTTTTAAAACGTTCTCTGTTAGGGTTTTTATTTAACGTGCACAGGAATCTCACTCTTAATCCAAACAGTCTCTCTTCCAGCATATGCATCAATTAGAAAATGGTTTTTGCAGATTAACAGCTTTGATCACAAAATTATAAATGGAAACCCAATTATTAACCTTAATTACAAAACTTATCGTTATATATGTACACAAATCTATATATGATAGACAATTTGTCCTCTAGGACGGTTCTCTGTCAGGTTTCTATTTAACCATAGATGTAAAAAATACAAGAACTTCATTCGTATTCCACAGTCTGTATTTTTTGGCAGCTTTTTACCACAAAAGTATACATGGAACATGAGTTCGGGGAAACTATAATTATTGAAATCCTAAAATTTTATCCACAAATGCAATAACGATATAAAAAGCTGGGCTTTAACAACAAAGAGTAGGTCCGCTACATTTTAAAGTAATTATATATAGATGTAAGAACGGTAGTATATATATATATTTTATAGGGCATAGGGCATAGATATTAGTGTGTATATATTATTGTGATATATATTAGTATATATTTTGTGTGTGTGTTAGTGATTAGTAATAGAGAATTGGAGAGTACTTAGTGAATGTAATATATATTTTTTTAAATATACATGTTTTCAATTTAATTTATAGAAATGGTGATGTGTTGGGCATTGTAAGGATGATGTTTATAGTGAGAGTGATGGTGATGAGAATACTTTTTAATATTTTGAAAGGAAATTAGATTGTATTTGAAATTCAAACTGTATCATTTAATTTTATTATGTAATTGTACATCTTTTAATTTTTTGTATGTTAAAAGAGTTTTTGAAGTCCATCTTTATGGTATTGTCATTCCTTCAATTGCCCATGTCTAGGAGATCATCATAATTATCAGAAACTTTATGTTTCATGTTGTTCTAACACCTTAGTAAAGGTGTGGGAGATGAGACAAAAAACAAAATAGAGATATGAGATGGCAAGCATTTATTTACATAACAATAAAATGAGAATGAAAGGCTATAAATTCTTTATAACATTATCTCTATATCTCAACATGGTGGAAATGAAAGTACTAAGTTCATTTTGTAACTTTTATGTTAAGAGTTTCTTGAACATTATTTTGAATGATTAAATTGAGTAACTTTGCTTCTCACAATATGAAGGGTAACATAAGATAGAAGAAAAATGCATGCTCACCCTCCAAATTTTACAAATTCACTCTTCTTTGAAAGTGTTTAGGTTATTCAACAATCAATTTCATTTTGAAAGTTGTGAATATTAATATTTGTTTTCGCAAAATTTAATATTTAAATTTGTTTTCGTAATATTCATTTTTTTCAAGCTAATAATGTTAGAATAATAATTTCAATTACTCATAAGGAATGTAAAGACATACTCAAATGGATTTGTTTGAAGTAAAAAAGTTAGACTATAAAGCTTGGGTATGAATTGGTGGATTCTTCCCCACCTAATAAACAAAACATAATTTTTTGCCATAAACAATGTCTCCCTAAAGAGGAACCTTTCACATGGAGTACTATTCAAATGAAAATTTTAACTACTAACAAAATTTCAAAGCTTAGGTTCACATAACCTTTGAATGCAACTTATATGCAAAGGCTAAAGGAATTGTTAACCACTTGCTAGTCACATGTTGTTTCACAACCAAATTTTGGTAGGGATTGTGCAAGTTAGATTAGTATGGGTGGTCCTTTTGAAGGATCTTATGATAGTTTACAAATCATGACCTAATATATAGAAAAGTTCAAAGTTTTGTTACTTATCAGTTATAAGTCCATCATTACTTATTTGGAGAGTGTGAAAAGAGATAAATAACAAGCCATGGTTTAGAAAAAAAGTTGGATGAAAATATATTTTCATCATGTTGGAAGTAACAATTTTTGATAGCTTGTACTCTCAAGGACCTAGCCTGTCAAGGTAATAGGAATAAGAGGATTACCTCTTGACACAACAAAATTATGTAGAGATGGAAAGGACTAGAAGCCCCTCATTTCATGGGGCTTATAGAGCTAATTCTTAATCAACTCATGTATAGGGAATTAGAGGTATTATTTATAAGATTATTACCTCTAAATTGACCTCTCCTAATAATTAAATATTTAATCAACTTTAAAAATAGAAGCTTATTTATTTTGTCAAAAGATGCTTTCTTTTTGCAAGAATATGTTATTTTATTAACAAAATATTGTTATATAAAATTTACTTTTTTAAAAAAGGATTAGTAATATATACATTTTTTAAAACTTATAAATTTATGAGAAAAATATTAAATATCAATTAGTTGTAATAAAAATATTTAAAATTTAATAGCAAGTTGAAGTTGAAAAATAGACTTAATTGAAAATTACAATTTATATTTTATTTCTTAAAAGTTCAATTTATAGTAAATCATTTTAAAAATATAATCCTTAACCACATGAAATTCTTCATTTCATTATAAAATAACTCTCGACACAATAACATATATTAATATATGAATATGTATATTTTTTATTATATATAAATATATATTAAAAATAAAATAATGAAAAGAGTGTAGTAGGAAGTCCTAGCTATATATTAACAAATAAATATAAATATAAACATTAGCATTGGTGGATTTAATTTTGTTCTTTGTATACACACATTTAGCCAACAATGTTACCATGGATTCTTTAATACTTTATATAATATCAAAATAACATATATATTTATACTTTACAAATGAAAAGGTGTAAATAAAGTCTTTTGCCAGTTCTTCCCAATTATTGATTTCTCCTCTTTGTTCTTGGTTGATGTACCAAGTTTGCGCCACTAATGTGAGTGTCTAGTAAAATAATTGCATGTATAGGCGGTTGACATATTCATTTTTGTCTTTTCATTTGTTAATACAAATAGTAAGGTGTTCCCCTAGCGAGATATATCCATTGTATTTTTGTATTTCCTTGTATTCTCCTTCCTCTAGTAGGTATCTAGTTTTGATCAATATTTCAAATATTTTTTAATTTTTTTTTTTTACTAAATAAATATAAAAATGATCTATCTTCTTTGAATCAAAACATATACCAAATTTAGTGTAGTAAAATGCATACCCTTACATTTTCACACTTGTTTGGGCCTGCCTTGATTTATTTATTCCTTCTTTATGGTTTAATTGGTCCTATTTTGTGTCCACAAACCCTATAAATGGTATCTCATTTTGGCTAAACTCGACATTCTCCAATGCATAAATGATATCCCAATGATTCTGATCTATGTGTTCCTAATTTTTGGTCGGGACTAAAATGCCACCTAAGGTGTCTTTGTCCCCTTGAGGTTTCGAGATCTTGATTTTGAAGCATCTTAATTGGGCTCCTTTTTGGTGTCTGTGCCCCAAGTTTCATCACTTGGGACTAAGAAACCACCTAGGATGTCTTAGTCCTCCTTGAGTCATTTTCGGGATTTAAATTCAAATTCTGGTGGGATTTTGCCTCCTTCATTTAATGAATTCATGTGTCGGCTTGGTGTGATATAATTTTAGGATATTAAGCATAGATAAGTATAAATACAAGGTTCATTCATTCATTTTCATCTAAAGCAATCCAAGTCTTTTGGGAGATCATTCATCATAGCATAATTGAGTTCATAAGAGCATTCAAGAGAAATTCTTCAAGCATTTGGAGCCATCATCAAGATTCAAGCATCATGTCAAAGGCTATTCTTGCATCATGTGTGTTGTTGTGCTAACATTTATGATGTAGGGTTTTGATTCAAACAAGCATGCAATTCAAGATCTATCAAGCATTTAAAGATCCATATCCATTGCAACCATTTCACACAAGTTTGCATACTTTACAAGGGTATGGTGATTTGTAGCATTGCATGTTGTTCATTCACCATTTATTTCATTACTTTATTTCATTTCAAGGTTCAATTACCAACAAGGGGTTTGGCCAAGGCAAACCCCCATTCACTAACAATCAACAAGTTTTCCCCTTCTTGCATGTTTGTGTTTGTAGATCTAGGTTGAAGTCTTGAAGATCACTTTGGAGTGCAAATTTTTCAAGTTGTAAAGTTCTCATCTTTACAAAAACTCACCTAAAGGCTAGATCTAGAAGTTTTAGAAACTGAGATCTGAGAGGAAGCGAGTGCAGACCTAGGAGCTTAGGACCACATTTAGACTTTTCAAAAATCCAGGCCAAGATTAATATGCCACCTTGGGTGTCTTAGTCCTCCCAAGAATATCTTACGGACATTCTTTAAGATCTGGTTCTGATATCCAAAGAGTTTGTATTTTCCCCAAAAAATAACAGTGGTACTAATATTACATCTTGGACATCTTAGTCCTCCAAGGCATATTTTGACAGCTTCTTTGCATTTCTAGAATCCTCACATCATCTCCAAACTTACCAGGTACATATACCCTAACTTGGTGTTGCTTAATTTCATCATTTGGATCTTTCATTTAGCTTATTTTAGGTCATTTTACATATCACATTGTGTTTTCCAACATTTTATTTTCCAAACATTTGCTTGGTGGTGTACCCATTAAAATCTAAAAGAACACCCCTTCCTAGGCCCTCCTAATTGAGAATTGACTCACTTTGGGAGGTTGATATTCAATCCAATTAGGGTTCTTAGGACATAATTCAATGGCCTAGATAGAATAGGAGGAAATCACATTCCTCCCTATTTTATTTATGGTTCACTAAATTCTTGAGATGTAAATTACAAAACTCTTAAATAAACATTGATTGCATAATAGACTAAACCTAAGCTAGGCCACTGACACATTAGGGCCCTAAACTATGCACCCTCAAAAAATAATTAACTATTTTTATTTTAAGACCTCAAAGTCATTTTAGATTGAGATAATCTATTTTTGGATGAGGCATTTTTCTTCTAAACAACTATCCAATTGCCTGAGTCTATATATGTGCTCAATGGAGGGTTGTCCACGAATCAAACGTGATTGCTAGTGGACATCTAATCTATTCCAAACATGAGGTTGGTTGAAAATTCAAGGAGAGCTTAGGAAAACATTGTTGTTTTCTTGATCATTTTCTACACAAGAATTTTTTTTCTTAGAAATATTAATATTCAAAAACATATGATGAGATTTCTTTAATTTTGGTTTTGACTCCATAATTCTAGTGGACAGAGGTGAACAATTTTCTCCTTAGTAGGATAGAGCACATAATCTTGAGCTTATGCCCCCTCCTTCAAATGGGTGTTGAAGATTGATATATGTTATAGAAGTTTCTTTCAAGAAAAATATGCATGTTCAAAACATCATTGAAACCTAAAAAGAACATTCACATAATATAAAATTTGAATTCAAGAATATTCATAATTTATTAAAATGACGATTTTTTAAAAATGCTTCTCCAGATCCATTTTATGGATATTTTAACATAACTAGTGAAAAAAAAATAAGAATACTGAAAGAAACCATGAAAAAATTACCGAAAGATTCATCCAAGGGAATCATAAATCTCAAGCTAGCATTACAGGAAAATAAAGTAACCAAACCCAAATAAGAATAGTAGAAAAAATGACTTTGAAAGGCTAACCACACCCAAATAAGAATAAGGGTAAAAAGAATGAAACTGTTTCAAACCCATGAATAATCATCCTAGAACTATAGACTAGATTCTAGCAATTCTCTTTATCCTCTTGAGAAGAACACATACTAATAAAAAATTCTTGGACACATGGAAATGTTAAATACATTTCTAAACAAGTGGTAACCAGTGCACAAAAGTCCACTCATGAAAGCTTCTCAAATTTGTCCAAGAACCATTGAATTTTCTTACAAACAGTTTCCCATTATTTTCCTTGTCCATAGCATCAAAAACAACTGATGGTGAAGACTCAGCCTTTTTGGCTATCAGTCTACCTTTCCACATCCTAAAGCGCCAGTCTGTTGGAGCTCCAAATATTGTCTATGGATTCGGATGGTTGAACAGCTCCCTTGCATCCATTCAAAATGTTTCAATAAACATCTAACATAGATCCTACTAATACCTTGCTATTTAGGGCATGAAACAAGTTAGAAAGGAAGATGTATTAAGTTGATTGAACTTTTTGAAGAGATTAAAATAAAGAATCTTCTTTAAATTCAGCTTCTGTGAGCTGCGATGTCTGGATAGCTTAATTATTTAATATCATAATTTCTTCACTGAAGTTTTCACAGTCCATTTGCTGATTATTAAACAAGCAATGAATAAATTGATATAATAAAGAGAATAAACTGTACAAAACCAATAAAACATCCTTCCGGTAACACAAATAACCACTAAAATCCTTTATTGATCATCTATAAGACAGAAAAACATAAAAAAAACTTATTTTAAGCTCAGTAATCTTCTCAATGCAGAGGCTCCTTTGCAATAGTTAACCCTCTATCCTTCGTCTCTGTTCTGTTGCCATTGCTATAATGATTCTGGTTAAGCTTGATTTTTGTTATGACTCCATCTTCTTATTTGAAGAAAAATAGGGGCAGAAGGTTTAACGGACTGCAATGCTGGTCACGTTACAATCATCTAGTCAACGTTATATGGATAGTATATTTGTGAATTGGTAGATATGTGATATTAGAGTCTATTTAAGCAATTGGAGAGTATCACGAATAATACCTACATAAATTGTAGCTGAGTTTGGAAGGTGCGTGCAGTATGCTCTAGCTAGCTACAAGTCAAGCCCATGCTTTAACATAACTAAAATCAAACTCAACTACACTTCTTTATTTCACGGATACCTCATTTCATACACAACTGTGGAAGCTAAATTGAAATGTTTTCTACAGCTGAATTGAGATCAACAAACTTTGAATTCAGCTTTTTATATTGATTTGGAGTGCGGTGTAGCAGTAAATTGTCTACTTTAGATACTTCAATTTCTTAGATAAACAAAGTCCTGGAGAATCCGTCAAAAGCCTTCATTCAGTTGTTTCTATATAGCTGCTTAATTTTAATATTGCTACAAAAGAACGTGTCTTGACTCTGTGAAGAGATAATAATTGTGGGGGATATGATTTGCTTTGTGTTAGATTCACAATAGATTATGTCAGTGAAAAGCTGTTTGGTATGAGTTTTTTATAATTAAAATAATTTTCAAAAGGTTGTTTTTCAAATCAATAATGTATGTTTTTAGATTGATGTTTTTTATCACATTCAAAAATTCATCATTTCAGAGAGAAAAAATGATGATGGATTGTTGAGTGTGATCTGAAACATCAATCTAAAAACATGCACTCAATTAATATTCAAAAGACTATTTTTAAAATCAACAGTTTATTTGATTGATATTTCAGATGACACTTATTGATCTAATTTTTAGAATTATTCTTAAAATTAGTTTGAATTGCTGAGCTATCTAAAAAGAGTAAAAACAAAGAGTGAAGATCTTCCCTTTATGCTGCACTAATGACTAAAACCATAGACAGCCAGTCCTTGCATTCAGTTGGCTATACTCTTAAGTATTGCACTCTTCATTGTCTGTTGTAGTTGTAGGAATCTTGAGTAAAATATCGATAACCTCTGTGCATGCTCCAAATCAATTAGAAACAATAATAAAAAATAATGTATATAACCTAATTAAACTTCAAGAGGAAACTTTATTATTATATTTCATAGACTGGGTTTCTATATAATAACAATTTATTTTTATAACGTTCTCTGTTAGGGTTTTTATTTAACGTGCACAGAAACCTCATTCTTAATCCAAATAGTCTCTCTTCCAGTACATATATCAATTACAAAATGGTTTTTGAAGTTTAACAGCATTGATCACAAAATTTTAGATGGAAACCCAATTACTAACCTTAATTTAAAAAAATATATCATTATATCTTGTACACAAATTTTATATATGATTAGGACGGCTCTCTGTCAGGTTTTTATTTAACTATAGATGTAAAAGTACAAGAACTTCATTCTTATTCCACAGTCTCTGTTCCAGCACATACTTCCAATTAGATATGGTTGTTTTTTTTTCGTTTTTGACCACAAAATTATACATGAAAATCCAATTCACATGGCATTTTATAAAGTCCAACAAGAAACAGTGAGTTCATGGAAACTATAATTATTGAAATCCTATAAAATTATCCACAGATGCAATAACGATAGAAAAAGAAGTAATAAGGTTCACATAAATTTCACTGAGCTTCAACAACAAACAGTAGCTTAGGAGGCTTATGACAAAATAATATAAATTAAGCACATTTTAATCTTATTATTCATAGATGCAAGAATGGTAGTGTATATATATGTATATGTTAACTTGCATTGATATACATTAGCATGTGTTTTGTGTATGTATCACTGATTAGTAACAGAAAAGTGGACATATTAATTTATAGAAATGGTGATGTGGTGGGTACTGTAAAGATTATGTTCATAGGGAGTGATTCTGATGATGGTGATGAGAATGGTTTTTATATTTTAAAAAGAAAATAGATTAAATTTGAAACTAGCAATCATAGAGATATAAATCAAGCACATCGAACACATTAAATTATATGCAATTAACCTATTGAATTAGATAGTAAGGGGTCTCCTTATAAAGGAGAAATATCCAACCATGAGGTGTTGAGGTGTTTCAACACCTCTCCAGTCTATTAACTAGCTAGGATAAATATCAGGAAAATATCAACCTGCACAATAAATGCCTAAGTAGGCTTAGGTCAGCCTATGAGTATGCAAGTCATTAATGAGTACACTGACACTCCCCCTTAAGTATAACTTAGGTAGGCATGGATAAAATGGGTCCCGACTATTAGCTTGGTGAGGTACCCATGTACAATGCAATCTCTCTTAAAAATAGAGTAAGATAGAAAACCCAGTGGGAAAAAACTATCCTCCAAAACGAGAGAAGAAGAGGAGAAAAACTAGAAAGCCCACCCTAAGGATGATGATGATGCTGATATAGACCGCACACCAAGAAGAGCTCATAGATGAATGAACTTGCTCTCAGTGAAGGGTTTGGTGAAGATGTCAGCAACCCGCTCTGAAGACTGGCAAAAGACTGAGTCGATGATTTGACCATGAATCAACTCTCGAATATAATGCATATGAATCTCTATGTGTTTGGTTTGTTGATGCTGAACCGGATTCCTGCATATCTGAATAGTACTCTAGTTATCACAATAGATGACTATTGGTTGTCGAAAATAAATACCAAACTTAAAAAGAATGTCTTGAAGCCATATAGCCTCAGTAGCTAAGTTAACAACCCCCTTGAATTCTGCCTCTGTGGATGATATATAAATTGCATTTTGCTTCTTGCTAGACCGACTAATAGGACTTGAACCAAGTAAAAATTTTTAACTTGAAGTAGAATTGCGATGCTTAGTGTCACCGGCCCAATCTGAATCTGTATAACCAACCAAGTCAAGTGATGAACCAACTCTGAAGTGAATCCCAAACCCAAGAGTACCATGAAGATAGTGAAGAATCCTCTTAGCTGCTTTCCAATGCAGCTCATGAGGTTTCTGCATGAATCTTGAAACCAATGGTGTAGTACATGAAGTGTCAAGCTTGACTCTAGAAAGAAAGGGAGTCAGAGATGGTTTGCAAGTAGTCATATGAAATCGTGCAAGTAGATCAAGAGTATGCTTGGATTGTGTAAGAGTAATCCCTGAAGCTGATTGTGAAATCTTGATTCCAAGGAAGTAGTGCAATAAACCCAAATTTGTCATGTCAAATCTATCTTGAAGTGATGTCTTCACTGTTGTAATGGCAGATGAAGAACACCTAGTAATCAAAAGATCATCATAATATAGAACTAGTATTAAAATTGAATCATCCTGTCATAGTAGATACACATTAGGATCAAAATGGCATCTCGTAAAACCTAAAGATAGGAGGTAGGAGTCCATCTTGGCATACCAAGCTCTGGGAGCTTGTTTAAGGCCATAGAGAGATTTCTTAAGTCTACAAACTAAGGATGAATCTTGAACAAAACCTGGTGGTTTTTCCATGTAGATTTCCTCCTTGAGGTCTCCATGAAGAAAGACACTCTTCATATCCATCTGATGTACATTCCATCCATGTGATGCAGCTATAGCAAGTTTGAGTCTAATGGAAGTCATCTTAGCAACTGGTACAAATTTTTATGTATAGTCAATGCCTGCAACTTGTGAAAAACCTTTGGCTACCAATCATGCTTTGTACTTATCAACTCATCCATTAGTTGCAAATTTAGTTCGATATATCCACCTACATCGAACTATCTTCCTTCCCTTAGGAAGTGAAGTCAAATCCCAAGTGTGATTTCTAATCAAGGAATCATATTCCTCATCCAGATCAATATCCCACTCTGGTATGCCTGATGCCTCTCTAATTGTCCATGGATTAGATTCTGAAGAAAAGAAGGCATGTGGCCCCCCCTGGAAATCTACTTGATTCAGTCTATCATCTGCTGAATTTTGTACCCCTGTATTTGTTCTATGTATAGTGTAAGATGTGGGTGAGTCTAGTGTAGATATATCAACTTCTAATGCAATCCTTGAACTAGATGAAGATGAATCCTCATCACTGTGAGAACTAGAAGAAGAAGATACTACACTAGGAATCTATTGAGAATGATCTGAATTGTTAGTACTGTAATCAGGATCTGAAGAGTCCACAATATGTTGAGAAGTGTCAAGCATAGTTTCAAGAGATGTTTCTTGAAACTTAACACTTCTCTCAATAAAAAACTCTTGTGTGGTAGGGTGGAGTAGGCGATAGCCTTTTACACCATCTAGATATCCCACAAATATGCAAGGTTTGGATTGAGAATCCATAGCCTTGCATTGCTCTTTTGGAATGCGTGCCATGGCATGCGAGCCAAAAACTCTGAAATGATCAACTGTAGGTTTCCATCCTTTCCAAGCTTCAAAGGTAGTGATTCCCTTGAAGGCTTTATGTGGAACTCTATTCTGTATGTAACATGCACATTTGATTACTTCTACCCAATATGATGGTGTGAATCCCTTAGAGTGAATCATACAATTAGACATCTCTTTTAAAGATCTATTTTTTCGTTCTACAACACCATTTTGCTGTGGGGTATAAGGAGCTTTGCACTATAAATCTATCCCCTATGATATACAAAATTGCTCAAAAATATTATTGACATATTCTCTCCCATTATCCGTTCGAAGAACCTTGATGAATTTCCCTGATTGTTTTTCAACAAGAGCTTTGAAATCTTGAAAAGACTCAAACACTTCTAATTTTTGCCTAAGAAAGTAGACCCATGTAAAACATGAGAAATCATCAATGAAGGTGAGAACATATCTAGCCTTTGTAAAAGATGGATTGGGAAAAGCCCCTAAAACATCACTATGTACAAGTTCTAAAACTTGTGTTGCCCTTCTTGATTTACCTTTGTCAAATTTTTCTTCTGGATGCTTTCCAAGTGCACAACCTTCACAGAGACCTTTAGAAAATTTAACCTTAGGTAATCCCTTAACCATATTCTATTGACATAGTTTTTCAAGATAGCGGTAGTTAAGATGGCCAAACTGCTCATGCCATAGTTTGTTAACTTCATCTAAATGAGTTAGTAGTGTTGTTGGTGAAATATCTATGGAAAATTTGGAGAAGGCATATAATCTAAATTGGTGATTTGCCTCTCCTATTGCTACCAAATTGTTTCTTTGTAATTATCTTATCTCAACTGAATTTGGAGAGAACTGTACTCTCATGCCCTTCCCTAAATGAGTAATTTGATACTTTGAAAGGAGATTAGTTGAGAGTGAAGGTAAATTTAGAAAATTGGCAAATGTTCCTCCTTCAACTTCAATAGACCCTCTCCCTTTTACAAATGCTGGAGTATCATCACCTAAGGTGACTGTGGATATACTTGATGGTTCTAAGGATGAAAAGATAACCTGTGAAGAAACCATATGGTATGAAGCACTAGAGTCAAGAATCCATGATGGAGATAAAGATGCTTTAGCAACTAAGGCTTTGCCCTTTGATTTCTCTTTTTCCTTAGTATTATCTTGATTTGATGAAGATGCCTTGATAGAATCAGGTAGTCCTATATTAATCTTTTTGAGAATTTGTTGTAGAACTTCAATATTTTTCTTCATGCAATGTTGTTCATCATGTCCAAGATTTTTACAAAAGGTGCATGCAACTCTCCTTTTACCTTGAGGGTCCTTTTTGGAGTTGTCAATTTTGTTTTCTTTCTTAACTTCCTTGTCCTTTTTAGTGTTCTTCTTCTCCCCTTTTGAATTTTGATGTGTCTCATTCCCTGCAAGTAGGTTCTTGAGGTTTCGTAGACTTCAAATTACCCATTTGAATTAACTTTTCTTGTTCCCTTGTGAGGTCAGCAATAAATTTATCAAGTGTGGGCATTGACCATGAGGATCCAAGAGCCCTTTTAGTAGAGTAGAAAGTTGATACAAACACAGAGAATTCTGGACCTAAGTTGGAAAGTACATAAAGGATTAATTGATCCTCTTTCTTGTCAATTCCACAATATTTTAAGTGCAACTTCAAGGATTTAAAATTAGTTAAAAAGTCTTGTAAAGTTAAAAAATTCCTACGACTAAGACCTAAGAGTTGACTTTCAAACTCATAGCTTCTAAGTTCATCTATTTTCCAAAATAGTTTGGCAAGACCTTCCCAAAATTGGTTGGGTGTTTCCAAGTTCTCAACGTGGAACAACAAATCAGGAGATAAATTTAGGCATAGAAAGCCAAATGCTTGATCACACTTATTAAAAAAAAAATCTTTGTCTTTAGCTACATTACGTTCTTTCTTTGTTCCCATAGTAACCCTATATAAACCTTTGTTCTGAAGCACAAGAATTACTTTCACCTTCCAATCATGATAATTGAAAGGTGTTAAGGGCACTATAATAACATTAGATTCCATATTTCTTTGACTTAGATAGTTCCTTAAACAAATGCTAAAATAAAGAAGTTAGAAATGCGTGCAGAGTGAAAAAACACAACACAAGCACTTCTTGAGGAAGTGTGAAAATGAACCACACTCAACACCCACCTTGATTATTTGTTTTTCCCCCAATTTAGAAATTTATAGGAGTGCTTGTAACTGACCCAAAAAGATACAAACATGCACTTTATAGGATGAATGCAATTTTGTGATGTTTGAATTCATGGCAAAAAATTATACACTTTTGGCAAAAAAATGACACTCAAATTCAAGCTACCGAACAAAAGTTATGGAAAAATGAAATTTTAACCATTTACAAGATATTTGACCCTTTGTAAGAAAACAATTTTCAGATTTTAAAAAAATTGCAGTGCATCAAAAAGTCATAATGAGGGAAAATATATATATATATAGAAGCCATGTTAAAAAATATTGAGATTAGCAAATTAGGTCTTCTCCTTTTAGCATCTCTAGGTCTTTTTTTTTATTTCTCCAAATTTGTTGGTGTCAAACTAGTGCCCTCCCCTATAGCCCAGAGCTTGGTAACACCAAAATTGGAGGGACGGAGGAAAATTTAGCAGAAATGGTGCGCAGAAGGGAGGAGGAGCTGTAGGTGTTGGCTTTCGCGGCCTCTCACTCATGGATAATAGATGTCTATGTAGGTCGATAAAATCTAGAGCAAGTGCATGAAGGGCCTAGACTTTGGTGGTGTATTCTCTCCCTTCTTGGTCAAAAATGTGCCTTTTGTTCTCCTTTTGGATGTAGTGTGTGTTGGTTTAGGTCATGAACAATCTAAACAATAGCTCCAACAGATGAAGCCCTAGCGGCAGCAATAAGGAGAATGAAAATGAGCAAGGTCTTAAGGCCTTCCAGCGAACCATGGGTGAGCGCTTGGGCACCCTTGCGGAGGACTCTGCAGATGAAGAACATAATGCAAAGCCTAGTCAAATCGTGCCCACAAGGAACAGGGATTTCAAAGAATAAACCGTGCCCACAAGCACTGAACAGAGGTTGATCGGTCAAACTTCACGGCCTGAGCATATCCTGAATAGCTCTGATACCATGAAGAAACCAACAATCACAGAGATATAAATCAAGCACAACGAACACACCAAATTGTATGCAATTAACCTATTGAATTAGATAGTAAGGGGTCTTCTTAAAGGATAAATATCCAACCATGAGGTGTTGAGGTGTTTCAAAACCTCTCCAATCTATTAACTAGCTAGGACAAATATCAAGAAAATATCAGGAAAATATCAACCTGCGCAATAAATGCCTAAGTAGGCTTAGGTCAGCCTGTGAGTATGCAAGCCATTAATGAATACACTGACATATATGTATTCAATTTAAATTATAGAAATGGTGATGTGGTGGGTACTGTAAATATTATGTTCATAGGGAGTGATTGTGATGATGATGGTGATGGGTATGTGCAGGATCATGATGGGCCAAAAAGTGACAATATGTAAGTGATATGATGGCCCATGTGGTTGACAACTTTTCTTTCACCCAAAATTGATGAAATGAAAAGGGTTTTTAGAGGAGATTCTTAGCTTTCCACCAATATAAATTATGCTTTACTTTGAATTTAATAAATAATTATTATTCATTTTCTATTAGAATTATGAATAAAGTCCTTACTGACAAGCTAATTGAAAAATATCTATAACTTTCAAACGGTATCAGATTTTTTGAATCCGAAACATGCGTCACATTCTATGTTTTGCATACTATAGGATTAAAAAAAATAAAATTAATTTCATGAATTTTTGACCAATTTAAGGTGGTTAGATAGACGAACTTTTATATTTTTTAAAAGTTGTAATAATAAAATTCATAATTAATTATTTACTTGAAAACAAATTATTAAAAAATATGCATCACATTGGGACATGAGTCTTCTACTTATATATAAAAGATTATAAGAGAATATTATCATTTTATTGTGCTTAGGGTGGTCAGACAGACACCTACTTCTTATTTTTACCCTGAAATTTAAGTACTACTGCATTGAAATTTCAAATTTTCACCAAATAGATTTAAAAAAATAAATAAAGGTCTAGTAGTTTAGAAACTATATTGAATTTGCTACAGATTCTATTTTTACATTTTTTTGAAATAATATAGATAACCTATTCAAATTTTTACGTTAAGTTGTGTAACTCTGATTTTCTGACTTTTTATTGCCACTTAAGGGCCTGTTTTTTCCATGATGATCCTGCACATACCCTAATGAGAATGGTTTTAATATTTTTAAAATAAAATAGATTAAATTTGAAATGTATCATTTGATTTTATTATGTAATGGTACATATTTTAATTTTTTGTATATATATATTTTTTTGAAATCCTTCTTCTTGATATTATCATATCTTGGATTGTTCATGTCTAGAAGATCTTCACAATTATAAGAAACCTTACGTTTCATTTTATTCTAATATGTTAATAAAGGTGTGGACGATATGACAAAAAAATAAAATAGAGATATGATATGGCAACCATTCATTTACATAACAATAAGATAATAATGGAAGACTATAAATTCTTTATAACATTATTTCTATATCTCAACATAGTGTAAATGAAGGTACTAAGTTCATTTTTTAACATTTACATCAAGAGTTTTCTTGAACATTATTTTGAATGATTAAATTGAGTGACTTTGCTTCTCACAATATGAAGGGTAATATAAGATATAAGAAAAATGCATGTTCACCCTCCAAATTTTACAAATTCAATTTTCTTTGAAAGTTTTTAGATTATTCAACAATTAGTTTCATTTTGGAAGTTGTGAATATTAATATTTATTTTGGTTATATTAATTTTTTACAAGCTAATAGTGTTAGAATAATAATTTGAAATGAAAAGTTACACTAAAATGAATTTGTTTGAAGTAAAAAATATAAACAAAGTGGTGGATTCTTCCCCACCTAATAAAGGAAACGTAACTTTATCTCAATAAACAATGTCTCCCTAAAGAGGAAGCTTTCACATGGAGTACTATTCAAAAGAAAGTTTTAACTACTAGAAAAATTTTGAAGCTTGGTTTCACACATCCTTCTAAATGCGACTTATCTGCAAAGGCAAAAGAAATTGTTAATCAAATTCTAGTCACATGTCCTTTAACAAGAAAACTTTTGTAGGGATTATGCGGGTCCCTTCTCAAGGATCTTATGGTAGTTTTAAAATAATGACCAAATATATTTGGTTTCACACATCCTTCTAAATGCGACTTATATGCAAAGGCAAAAGAAATTGTTAATCAAATTCTAGTCAGATTTCCTTTCACAAGAAAACTTTGGTAAGGATTATGCGGGTCCCTTCTCAAGGATCTTATGGTAGTTTTCAAATAATAACCGAATATATTAAAAACTCAATGTTTTGTTACTTACATAGGTTATAAGTCAACCATTACTTATTTGGAGAGTGTGGAAAGAGATAAATAGTAAGCTCTTGTATAGAAAAAAAATTGGATGATGAGATATTTTTGATCATATTGGAGGTAATGATTCAATAGGTTTTACTCTCAAGGATAACCTACCAAGGTAATAGGAATAAGGAAATTACCTCTTGACACAACAAGATTGTGTAGAGATGGAAAGGACTAGAAGCCCCTCATTTGCATGGGGGTTCGTAGAGCTAATTATTCAAACAACTTGTGTATAGGGAATTAGAGGTAGTATTTATAAGATCATTACCCCTAAATTGACCTCTCCTAATAATTAGACATTTAATCAATTTAAAAAACAAAAGATTATTTTTTTTGTTAAAATATACTTTCCTTTTCCAAGAATATGTTATTTATTTATTAATAAAATACTATTATATCAAATTTCAATTTAAGAAAAAAACACATGATATACAAATTAAATATAATAATTTTCTTAAAAAATTTATAGCAAGTTGAAGTTGAAGAATAAATTTAATTGAAAATTAAAATTTCTATGTTATTTCTTAAAAGTATATAATTCATAGTATAACCATTTTAAAAATATATCCCTTAACCACATGATATTCTTCATTGCATTCTAAAATAGCTCTTGACACAATAATATATATTAATATATTAATATATATATTCATTATATATTAATATAAACTAAAAATACAATAATGAAAAGAGTGTAGCAAGAAGTTCTAGCTATATTTTAAAACATAAATAAATATATAAACAATAGCATCAAGGTGGATTTCATTTTATTTTTATATACACACATATGTTCGAAGTATGTCATATATTGTCATTGATGTCACCATGTTGGTTTGGTACCTTGTACCAGTGTGCAAATCACACTTATCCTATTCGGTATTTGATCTGGTATCTCTAGTATTTCGGTTTGTATATTTCCTCTGGTGGTAATCAGTATGATCAAAGGTTTTGGGAAAAGGCTTAAAATGGTTGGAAGTGTGTATAGATGTGCGTTCAAATGTTCATATGTTTAGGCGATATGTTGGAATCAATTTTTTTTGTGAATTACATTTTGGTATTAAGTTAATCAGGCCAAAGTAATATTCAGTGTATATCCAAACATGAATTATGGATTATAAGTGTGACCTAGTCTTAGTCCCAACCAACATGATGCTACATGACACGAATGAATATGAAGCTGACAAGTTACCATTTTGACATATGATTTGCATCAATTAGGTTGAACTAATTAATGCATTTGAACATATCAAGTATATATGAAAGATAGTTAAGACATGTGAAGTGGTGAAGAAAAAGGATGTGAATGTGAAGAGAAGAAGAAGTTTGTATATATATGTGTATGAGAAAAGTGTGTGAATGGATGGTTGAAGATTAATCTGTTATCATGTGAGCGAAAACTCTGAGCATCAAAGGAACTGAATTTGCACATGTGGTGTAACTCCTCATATCAACTCTGGTGGTTAGCCATTTTTGTTTACTTATTTTTTTAGGCAACAAGCCTCCATCTTTTGACAGTAAGTCCTTGTAAGTAGTGAGATTTTTGTATCTAGCAATGAGCCTCTGTGTAACCGATATTGGTATAACTATATATATATTGTGAGTTAATCCTCACTGTGGTTTTTCCCTCATTGGGTTTTCCACGTAAAATCTGGTGTTCTTATGTTGTGGAAGTTGATTTTTGATTATTTCTTTAATATATTCTATGTTGCAATAAATCTTTTAAGTATTTGTTCAATGAGTTTGTGTGGATACCGATTCACCCCCCTCTCAGTATCTCGTTTATTCAACAATTGGTATCAAATTTTTGGTTCCTTTGGAGAAGTATAACAACTTGAGGAGATCCTGCAGAGTGAACAAATGGATACTAGAAATTGAAGATAGATGAAAATAGAGACCTGAAGGAGAATCTTGATGAAGCAAATGAATGCATCTAGAAATAAAAGAGTAGTTAAATAAATTCAAGGAAAGATACAAAGAAGTGAGTGAGGAGTTGAAATAAGAAAATGATGAGAATACTGGACTAAAGTTGAAGATATATGAAAAGAAGAAAGTTGAAGAATACTTGAAAACTATAATACAAAGAAAAGTTGATGTTTGTTATAGGCTTGAATAGGAAGTGATGAATCTCACAAAAAAACTTGAGAAAAAAAAACTCTATGAAGAGGATTTCAAGACAAGCTCCACCAAGCTTGATGAATTGATAGTAGGAAAAAACCTTTTAAAGATAAAAGTGGCTTAGGTAATGAGGCTAATGGAAAAATTCAGAATTAAAATCCAGTAATCAATCAAAAGACTCAAGAGGAAGGAAAGAAGAAAGGATACTCTGGAAGGAAACCATCAAATTCAAAAAGGTACTCTTCATTCAATGGTATCTATTTTTCATGCAATAGTTTGGTCATAAGACAACTGAGTATAGGAGTAGGTTGAATCAATTTTCTGGTCCCTTCTCTGGACAATGTTATACATGCAAGAAGATAGGACATAAAGATATTAAGTGCAGATCTTCAGTAAGGATGATTAGTTAGGTGATGATGAATAGGTTCAATGGAAAAATGATGAATCAATCATTTAATGGATATTTTTATAATTGTAATGTGTTTGGACATAAAGCGAATCAATGCAGAACAAGAAATAATGAAAACTAGACAAGACACATAAGTATTGTTTGTTACTATTGCAAGAAATCGAGACGTATTTCAAAGGTGTGCAAAAATAAAAAGAGGAAGCAGTATGCTCTAGTGGAAGATAGTAAACCGTTGGAAAATATTGATAAGGAAGAAGTTAAGTAGGAAATGAGAAAAATATGGAAAAATAAAGAAGGATCAGAGACTACTGGGTATGTGCAGGATCATCATGGAAAAAATAGGTCCTTAAGTGGCAATGAAAAGACAAAAAATCAAAGTTAGACAACTTGACGTAAAAATTTGAACAAGTTATCTATATTATTTCAAAAAAATGTAAAAATAGAATCTGTAGCAAATTGAATGTAGTTTCTAAACTACTAGACCTTTATTTTTTTTTAAAAAATCTTTTGGTGAAAATTTGAAATTTTAATGCACTAGTATTTAAATTTCAGGGTTAAAATAAGAAGTAGGTGTCTATCTGACCACCCTAACCACAATAAAATGATAATATATTTTTATAAGCTGTTAGAGATAAGTAGAGGACTCATATCCCAATGTGATGCATATTTTTTTATAATTTTTTTCCAAGTAAATAATTAATTATGAATTTTTTATTACAACTTTTAAAAAATATAAAAGGTCATCCGTCTAACCACCTTAACTTGGTCAAAAAATCTTTTTTTATTTTTTTTGATCCTATAGTATGTGAAGCATAGAATGTGACGCATGTTTTGGATTCAAAAAATGTGATATCATTTGAAATTTATAGATGTTTTTTAATTAGCCTATCAATCAGGACTTTATTCATAATTCAAATAGAAAATGAATAATAATTATTTATTAAATTTAAAGTAAAACATAATTTATATTGGTGGAAAGCTGAGAATCTCCTCTAAAAACCCTTTTCGTTTCATCAATTTTGGGTAAAAAAAATGTTGTCAGCCACATGGGCCATCATATGGCTTACATATCACCACTTTTTGGCCCATCATGATCCTGCACATACCCTACTGATGCATATGTACCCTTATCCAATGCAGATGAATCCTCCAGAATTAGACCTAGCGTGATCTTAGGGGGAGATTTATTAGAAAATCAATTTAACCCTTGGAAGAATATCATGTCAGGTGTTGGCACGTGGATATTTTGTGAGGAATGACAAGACATATTTGTTGCAAAATAAACCGGAAGAAAAGGAGCAAGCATGTTCCTTTGTGGAGTAAATTATGGTTTCTCAGTGTAAATGGAAGAAAAAAAATTCAGCTTTTTGTAATTAATGTGAGTTAGGGAAAAATGATGAAGTATAAAGGAAATTTCAAAAATCATTTTTGATCATCAAATGCATTCAAAGGATTTGTAGAGTGACTTGGAACTCTCTTGAAGCATTTTTGAAGCGATTTGAAGACTTTCAAAGAAATCATTGTGGATATTTGAAATAGGTGACAAAAGTTTCCCTATCTCGTGATTGTAGAAGAAGGTAACAGAAGAATTTTCTTGTTAAATTTTGAGAGTTATAATGGAAATATCTAAAAGAGGATTGAGTGAGAATATCCCTCTAAAGTTGAAAGGAGTCGAGATAGATGAATTTGATCATCGAAAAATAAAGAAGTTGGAATTAGGGTTGGAACTGAGTGATTTATGGAACTTACAAACCCTAGGTTTTTATTTACGGGGAGAATTCCCTTGGTTTTCTGATAAAAGATGTATCTTGTTCCTTCTAAGAAAATTCAAGGATGGAAGCATTGTATTGGAAAAACCCTATCTTATTTTGAAGGAAGCAATCAAAGCAGTTTCCAGATTATGCAGTGTCGAAGAACTTCCTAGACGGAAGACTATAAAATACAAGGAAGTGGAGGAAATGATGAGTTGACAAAGATCTCGGAGAACTGTTCATCGACACTATTGGTGATTCCTTTGTTAGGTATGTTACGCATGTCATTTATTATAAAATCTATATCAAAAATCATGAAATTTCTACTTCAGCCATTGCAGTATATTTGGCGCATAAAATGGTGAAAGAGAACATGCAATTTGATCTATGTAAGCTCATTCTCAAAATATTACCGAGAACATACGAATGACACTAGGAGAAGGATACATGTTCCATTTTGGGTCCTTGCTTACATGTTTGGTACCTTATTTCATGAAATCACTATTGGGAAAGAAAGATGTTAAGTGGGAATCCAAGATTTGGGTATGTGCAGGATCATCATAGAAAAAACATGCCCTTAAGTGGCAATAAAATTTAGAAAATCAGAGTTAGGCAACTTGACGTAAAAATTTGAATAAGTTATCTATATTATTTCAAAAATATGTAAGAATAAAATCTTTACCAAATTGAATGTAGTTTTTAAACTACTAGGTTTATTTTATTTTTTTTAAATCTATTTGCTGAATATTTGAAATTTCAATGTAGTAGTACTTAAATTTCAGGGAAAAATAAGAAGTAGGTATCTGTTTGACCACTCTAACCACAATAAAATGATAATATTTTTTTATAATATTTTATATATAAGTAGGGGACTCATGTCCCGATGTGATGCATGGGTATGTGCAAGATCATGATGGGCCAAAAAGTGGCGATATGTAAGTGATATGATGGCCCATGTGGCTGATGACTTTTTTTACCCAAAATTGATGAAACGAAAAGGGTTTTTAAAGGATGTTCTCATCTTTCCACTATATAAATTATGCTTTATTTTGAATTTAACAAATAATTCTTATTCATTTTCTATTTGAATTACGAGTAAAGTCCTCATTGATAGGCTGATTGAAAAAAATCTATAGATTTCAAACGACATCACATTCTATGATTTGCATACTATAGGATTAAAAAAAAAAATTGAATGTCATGAAGTTTTGACCAAGTTAAGGTGGTTAGATGGACGATTTTTTATAATTTTTAAAATTTATAATAAAAAAATCATAATTAATCATTTACTTGGAATAAAATTACAAAAAAATATGCATCACATGAGGAAATGAGTCCTCTACTTATATCC
Source organism: Sequoiadendron giganteum (assembly GCA_007115665.2). Classification (NCBI taxonomy): domain Eukaryota; kingdom Viridiplantae; phylum Streptophyta; class Pinopsida; order Cupressales; family Cupressaceae; genus Sequoiadendron; species Sequoiadendron giganteum. The sequence goes on along the minus strand of CM021108.1, from coordinate 574,189,240 downwards.
AAAATATTATAAAAAAATATTATCATGTTAATGTGGTTAGGGTGGTCAGACAGACACCTACTTCTTATTTTCCCCCCTGAAATTTAAGTACTACTCCATTGAAATTTTAAATTTTCACCAAATAGATTTTTTTTTTCTAAATAAACCTAAGTAGTTTAGAAACTACATTCAATTTTATACAAATTATATTCTTACATATTTTTGAAATAATATAGATAACTTATTCAAATTTTTATGTCAAGTTGCCTAACTCTAATTTTTCTGAATTTTATTGCCACTTAAGGGCTTGTTTTTTCCATGATGATCCTACACATACCCACATATTTTTTTGTATTTTTTTTCCAAGTAAATAATTAATTATGATTTTTTTATTACAAATTTTAAAAAATATAAAAAATCATATGTCTAATCACCTTACTTGGTCAAAAATTCATGAAATTCAATTTTTTTTATATAATCCTATAGTATGCAAAGCATAGAATGTGACGAATGTTTCAGATTTAAAAAATGTGATACCGTTTGAAATTTATACATGTTTTTCAATCAACCTATCAATCAAGAATTTAGTCATAATTCAAATAGAAAATGAATAATAATTATTTATGAAATTCAAAGTAAAACATAATCTATATTGGTGGAAAACTGAGAATCTCCTTTAAAAACCCATTTTGTTTCTTCAATTTTGGGTAAACAAAAAGTCGTCAACCACATGGTTCATCATATCACTTAGATATCACCACTTTTTGGCCCATCATGATCTTGCACATACCCATTCCCATTGCAAGACAGATTTTTGGGCACTTGAAAATCTTGGAGGATAAAGCAAGTGTGTGTAAAAACCTTTTCTTATCCTTACAAAATGTAATGAGCTCCGGTGAAACTAGGTTGAGTCGATTTGAGGAAGGTTCTTCCACCGAGACAAAATAATTGGAAGTAGTCACTAGTGATTCCCCTCTGGAATCGAGGAAAAGAAAAGCTCTTTCTATAAATGTCATTGTTATCCTTGAAGAGAAGAAAGAAGAAGAAGAATCTCTGGTTGGATCATAATTTTCTGATCTAGAAGGCATTTGGTCTATGTTGATAAAAGGGAAAATGAAAAAAATTGGTGATGTGTGGAGTACGACCTCACTTGTTGATAGAATTAAAATCAATGATGCTTTAGTTGAATATCTACTTCATAAAGGTATTGATGTATCTACTATTTTTTATTCCTTGAAAAATTTAGTTGAAATAGTTGAAGAAAGAATGTTGCTTGAAGGTCTGGGAGGACGTAAGTTGGAAGCTCTAGTTGAAAAGAGATGTTCTAAAGAAAAGCATAGGTTATTTGAACTGATCATGGAGACAAAGACGTGCATAAAGAAATTTTAGACATATACAAGTATTATCTCTAGTGGCCTATTGTAGTTGATAATTTTTGAAGCAGAATTGAACAATAGAATCCGAAGTGAACAACATTGGGAAAAAGTTTGATATTTTTTAAGACAAAGAAGGAAAGAAAAGGTTGAGAGTTGGTGATCTTAAAGCTGAAATGATCATTGTGCGGAGGAAAAGGGATGATGTAGTGAAGACCTTCTGGCTTCTTAAGGAGATTGTTGAGGTATGGTTATACCATCTTTCCAGAATACTCTTTAATGTAGAAGATTGTGAGAAAAAATGTTCATCCAAAAATTGGTCATCCTCCTTCACATTGTTGGTTGTATTGGAAAGTATGTGTACAAGAATGGATTCTATAGTACTAGAGTGGAAGAAATTGCATCTTGTGATCAAAGAAAGGTTCAAAAAGGTATTTCAAGTGAAAACTATCTTTCTGGTTTGAGAAATTGGATGCTTAAAAGTTTTGAAGTTTTTGAAAATTCGAATGAAAATTTTCCAAATATTGGATGTCACCATGTTTTCATCTTGTTGGTACCCTTTTTCATTGATGTTTGTGTCACCAAAAAGTGTAGTCTTTGACACTTTTTCACTTATTTGGGCCTTTTCCCTTGGATTTTGGCCTTGTTTTGCCTTGATTTAGTCTTGAAAGCTTGCAATTCAACAACAATCTAACGGTGTTTTAGTAAGGTGTTGTGAAGTTTTGTAACACATATTCCCAATTTTCTAAGACCCATTCAACAAAATTCACCTAAACAACCCCTTTTTACCCCTTTCCAAGCCTTAGTCTAAAGTTTTGTAAGGTGTTGTAATAGACCCTCAAACTTTTCTAGGCTTGTCACCACTAATTCAACCCTTTTTTATGCTATTTTTTCCCCTTAATGTAATTTTAGGCCTGACTTAAGTGTGTTTCAGGTGGCAAACCTGATAAACATTATTTAACACCATTTAATTCCTCACCACCACTTGAAATTGTCCAAGTGGACTAGGTCGCCATCTTGGGTGACCTAGTCTCTTTTGACATAAATTTCAAATTTAAGACAAAAACTTAATAGGAATTTGCCTCCAAAACCCTAGAGTTGGCCTATCATGTTGCATTTTTGGGAAAATTAGGGTTTAGCTTGTATAAGGGTTTTTCTCCTCATTCTCATTTTCCTCTTCCCCTCCTAAGCTCATTTTTGCATCTTCACAAGCACTCTTGCACTCAAGCTTCCCAAGCAAGCAATCAAGCACAAGGAATCTTAAACAACCTCCATTGGAGCTAATTCTTGCATATTGCAGACTCCAAAAATGAAGGATTTGGCAAGTGCTTACATTGGTTCATCATTCAATCATCTTTCCTTCCTTTTTTTCTCATTTGAGTTTAGTTACCATCAAAGGCGTTTGAATAAGGCAAACCCCTAATATCTCACCCTAACCCCTTGTCTCCTCTTTTCATGTGTGATTTTTTAGGGTTTTGTATGTAGGTTTTATCAAGGAAAAAGGTGTTAAAATGGTTTCCTTAACTCATCAAAATCATTCAAGTCAACAAAGCTCTAGTGGAAGCTTGGAGACCTCTTTCAACCCGTTTTCTATAGAATCTGAACTCGACAACTATCAGAAATTGAAGTGCGGATTGAACGCTCCAATCTCTACCTCTAGATTCTTTGAAATTCAGAAGAGGACTAGGTCACCAACAATGGTGACCTAGTCCCTCTGAACCAATTTTTTAGGGATTTTGACATTTCTGGGTACCCTTCTGGAAGAAACCCACTCCGACAGACTTTCCTAGTAGAAGAACTAGGTCACCCATTCTAGCATAAGTGTCCCTATGAATATTTCCAGTACATTCCAAAACATTCTAGAGCTCCTCATCTACAACTTTCAATACCTAGGTGCACCACTTTTGTTATTTCTAGTTTATTTCTAGTTTACATGCTTTTAGGTCATTTAATTTAGCTTGCACATAGTTTACATTTTATTTTGTTTAGATTTCATAGTTAGCTTATTTTCATTTAATTTCAGCACTTCAACACATCCTAACACACATAACACAACCCTACCCAGCCCCTTCCTTTGAATGCAATCACCAAAAAGAGTCCTATCATCAAGGTAAAAGAGTTTCATTCCTAAACCAAGTGTTCCTTAGGTGAAAAACCATAGGGGCCTAATTAGGGAAATCATCTTTCCCTTGTTAGCATTAATATTTTTGGTGGTTCATTTTGGTGAACCTTACATTGCAACACTTATTAATCTTCTGATTTTATAGTTACATATTAGGAAAACACTTTCATTGCATTAGGAATTTGCATTGTTTGCATCTTAAGGTTTTGTAAAATAATGCATTAGTGAAAAGCTCATGTTAGATTGTGTTTTTACATATATATTTTCATTGAAAATTTATAAAATTATGCATTTAGACCTTAGGAATACATCATACAACTTGAAACACATCAAAACCAATAAAAAAACTCAAAAAATTTGGAAAACAAAATCCCTATTGGGACTAGTTCACCATTTTGGGTGACCTAGTCTGAGTTCACAAATTTAATTGCCTTTTACAGTATCAAAAACCTCATTTATGTGCTTCCTAGACCTCCTAATACCATATACTATAAGTATGGAAAATTCTAAGAACATAGGTTTTATGCTTCTCAGTCAAAATCATTAATTTAGGGTGGTCATTCTTGATATACCTTCATCATTAAATCTAAGAATGATTACATTTATGATATTCTCGTTAACATTGATAAAATTACATTTTACTTTTTCTTACACAATGTTTACATTCATAAAACTATGCATAAGTTTGCTAAAATTAATTTTCATTCTTTCATATACATTTTTTACCTTCTTAAAACTTAGCATACATTGGATACACATGTTCTGTATTTCTGTATCTACATTGTTCATATTGTTGCAACAGTGCATGAAATGATTACACATATTTGTTATTTTTGTTCAAACAATTCTAGTATCGTACAAATTTAGATATGCTAAGAAAGATTCCATGCCTTCTCCCTGTGAGAGCGTTTTAGCTATAGAGAATACAACCTTGGACATTCTGAATGATTATATTAGTTTTTATAATCTCTCTCCTCTTAGTGATGAAGAGATTTTGGTGTCAGAAGAACCAATTAATGACAGTTATGAGAACCCTAGTTGTTTCTCTCCACTTACCTCTCTTAACCAAAATGATAATACAAGGAATCATGACAATCACCTTTGTCCTTCTCCTAGTATCTCTCTTGATTGCGATGAAGATACTTTTCCATTAGAACATACAATCGATGAAAGTCATGCATCTCTTATTTGTCCCCCTTCTCCTAGGGAACACCTTATTAAACAAGAAAATTCTACCCCTGATCATTCTGCTACTTGCGATGGATTCTCTTTAGAAGAACCAACCTTTGAATGTGAAGAACAATCAGTTTGTAGTTCTCCTAAAAACTATCCTCCTAGGGAGAATATCATGGTGCAAGAACATGTGAACCATGACACCTATCCTTCAAACTCTAAACCTTCCCTAGGTGAAGCTCATCAAATGCCATTAGAATCCCCTTCACCAAAAAATCATACAAATCAAGACAAGATTCTTGAGGTTATGACGACACAAGTGGGATCTCCTTTAATTAGTGAGCCTCCTAAGTCCTCTCCCACTATTGAATCACACAAAAAACAAAGGGATATATTGAAATCCATGATGCAATATGTAAGTGTGAATAAGTATGAATGTAAATACACTTCTTAATGAAACATTGTATCAAAGATTTAACAAATAAACTAGTTTAAAGCAAGAAATCTATTGAAAGTGTCTCATTGTTTCTTATCTTTAAAGATTTATTAAGCTACAGTGTTCTCAGATTTAGTAAAATACTATGACTGTTAAAATGAAAATCTAAAGAACATAATGATGTTGAATGCAATGATGTGATGATTGATAATGATATAATTGATAAAAGAAACTACTGTGATATGAATTGATATGAAAACTTATGAATGAAGCTATAGGGTGCAACCGTGATATGAAATCTATTGCTATTTCTATTTCTGAAATGCTTGATTGCTTAATGTTGGATTTCCTGCATAATAAGATTGCATAAACTTGGATATTCTGGATCCTTTCTTGGTTGTACAGGTTTGTATTTATAGATTTTCCGGTAGCAGCTTTGCATAGAGGCAGCAAATAGAGGCCTAGATTCAATCTGGAAAATTGAATGGTGAGAGATAGAGGAGATTGAGAAGAATTTAGGAATTGTTCCTACCCATGAAAACACCAGGCAAGAAGATAGGAAGGATTGATGGAAGAGGATTGAGAGATGGATTCCAATTTGTCTCCAAATCTTCTCGTGAAGATTGAATCAATTAATTTAGACATAAATTAGACATATGATATCTAATTTGGTTTTGAGAAAATAGAGGAATTTGATGTATGCCTTATTTAAATATTTTCATTTATTTAAATTAGCAAAAGAGGAATAAATAATTTAATAAAACAAACTATAGGAGTTTGTTTATTAAATTAAATATAGAAGGGATATGATAATTAATCAATAAATTTTTTAATCTTTATTTAATTAATTTAAATAGATGTGATAAAATAAAATAGGGACAATTGATAATTAAATTAAAAAAATTATTTAATTTTGTTTATTTAATTAAGATGAAATAATAGAAGAATTTAGAAGAATTTAAATGTGAACAATATAAATAAAAAATTCTATTTATTTAATAGTGGAGGAAATTAGGATAATTAATCAAATAAATTGTATTCAATTAATCAGATTCTCCAGATCAATTTTAGGTGTATATAATTTTCCCCTCTTTGAAGTGATGTGTTTACGCATTGCTTCAAAGAAAACTTTGCTGCTACTGCCAGTATCGATGAAAAATTCAGTATGCCCTAGACATGTCCCAAACATCGATTTTTAGGTGATTGATGATAATATGCCCCCTCGAGAGATAAATTCATGATTTGTTGATTTGTTTGGATTTTTCGGATTTTTTTAACGTTTTATGATTTTTCAATGATTTAATGATGATTTGATGAAGATTCCATGAAGAAATAATTTATCTCCCGATATTGATGAAGAAAGTTTGGCCCATGGATAAATTTCAATTAATTTTCCCAAATAAAATTAATTAAAATGATAAAAATGCCATCAAAAATCCCTTTGGAAAAACTTATATAAGGTTAAAAATGTCCTTTTCACACTCATTTGTTTTATTTGAATTTTGAAATTCTTGTGAGAGAGGCTTTTGAGCCACTTGGAGCAGGATGTTGATCCCCTACCACAACCACCATTTCGAGTGTGTGCGACGTCACCAGCGCCCGGTCGCCTATGGACCTCCACTACGTACCCCTAAACCTCCTCGCAATTCATGATTTTTTGATTTTTGTGTCGTTTTGCATTTTTTAGCTTTTTTTGTTGTTTAGCACTTCAAGAACGTGTTGTAGCACTTTTACATTGCAGTGTAGCACTTCTAGGGACTGTTTTAGCACTTCGATGAATTAGCGCTTCAATGAAATATTGTAGCACTTCAGTAAGGTAGTTTAGCGCTTTGAAAATATTAGTGCGTTGATAGGATAAATTAGTGCTTCGAATCTTGGAAATAGTGCTTTTGATGTTTTAGTGCTTAGGTAGGATGCTTTAGTGCTTTGAATCTCTGAAATAGCACTTCTGATTTTCTAGTACTTTGATAAACTATTCTAGCGCTTTGGGATGATGAAATAGCACTTCAAATAATTAGCGCTTTGAATGCTTGTTTTAGTGCTTTTGACTGATGAAATAGGACTTCTGATATTTTAGCGCATTGAATGCCTATTTTAGCACATTTAAGTCAGATTGGCAAAATTTGTCAAATTTTAAGCTTGATTTTGTCTAGTCCAATCGTGTCAACCTTTGGTTTGATATGTTTTGATGATTCAATAACCTTGTTGATTTTCAACCTCATGATGAATGATTTTGTTGATTGATAGATTTTAATTATCCTCATGATAGGTGAGGAATAAAATCAGTTTTGATGAACCTCATGATAGGCGAGGTTGATTTTAATAAATTGACTTCATGTAGGAAAAGTACAATTTATATTGATAATGATAACCTCATGATAGATGAGGTTTGATGATGCTTGCGTATGAGTTCTTATCATAATTTGTACCAAAAGTTGATTAGATTTGATACGATAATGACATGTGATATGTGACATAGTGTACTAATTTAAAATATTTCAAGATGATAGGAGCCTCTGGATAATATCTAGATTCGAGAGCATTTTCCATGGAATTTTGATTGATTCCATAGGTGTCACCAGATGAGATTTAGATTATCATTTGATGCGGTCTTACTTCCCTTCTTGACATGCCCCAGATTAGGATTAATCGGGGTCTACTCACAGCTTTAGCCGAGCGATGGCATAGTGATCATGACACCTTTCACCTAGCCACTGACAAGATGACAGTTGCTTTGAAGGATGTCTAGCGTATTTTATGGATTCCGTTTGTTGGAGAGATTGTTGTATATGATTCACAAGAGGTGGGCGGGACTGATGCTCTTTGTAGACTCTTCAAAGATGATCATATTTTTCGGATGTGGATCCATGGTGAGAGATGGTAGATGCATATGCCACCCTTCCCTCAGTTCTAGCCGGATTTATTGGAGGGTTCCTTTGTCCTGATCGTAGGTCAAAAGGTCTATCTATTGGATGGGGTCGAGTTCTTGAGAGTATGGTTGTACATGGGACCCACTATGTTTGGTGGGTGTGCATGCTAGTGCATTTGTATAATGATCTACATTCAACAATGTACCTGAGGGGATGCAGTTTATCATCAGGAGCTACCTTGCTTCAGGTGTGGGCATGGGAACATATTGTTGTTGCGAGGCTAGTGCCAATTCGAGATAGGCTTGCTACTAGGCCATATGTTTTCCAATATAGAGGTCAACTTACCTAGGCTAGGATGGGTAAGTTGGAGCATTGTAGGCGCATTTTGGATGATCTAAAGGTAGTGACATGGTGCCCCTATCTACATTTTGATCATTGGGATGAGGACGATGCAAAAATGGGATACTTGTGTGATTCCATGTATTTGATTGGTCAGTCTTGCTTTGTTCTAGAGAATTTTTTGTTATGGAGGGTTTATAGATAGTATGGTATTGTGCAGTGTATGCCTCAGGGTGTTGCACATTATGCACGATGGTAGAGTGATGTACCAGATTGGGGGCCTCGTCTATTGTATGATACTTTAGTAGAGGGATGTCGTGCCTTACCACCTTCAGCCTGGGACATACATCGCGATATTTCAGAGGCACCAATGACAGAGGAGTATACGGCTTTCCTTGCATTACATCCATGTCCTCGGATCACTATTCTTAATGAGCCAATGCCACTACCTGCAGAGGAGGATGTTGCAGAAGAGGAGTTCATAGATGTTAATGTGGAGGAGGATGTGGTGGACGAGTAGGTCATAGATGTTGAGGTGGAGGAGGATGTGGTGGAGGAGAAGGCCTTAGATGTTGAGGTGGAGGAGGATGTGGTGGAGGAGCAAGCCTTAGATGTTGAGGTAGAGGAGGATATCGGTGGGGAGGTGGGTAGTGGAGATGATAGTGATGAGATTAGTAGTGGTGATAGCAGTAGTGAGGATGAAGATGATAGAGGGGACAACGACATAGGGGTTGTAGCACCCAATATAGGGCCATCGACTAGTATGCCTCATAAGAGGCAAGTAGTGGAGATATAAGACCATCAGTCACAGATTTCCAGCCACCAGGTGCAGATACAGACTTTGTAGGGTCGGCTTGTTCAGGCACAGGTTTTAATTATGCAGACAAAGACATAGTTACAAACCCAGGCACAGGCTCATGCATAGGCTTTAGCATAGGTTCAGGGATAGTTGGCAGGTGTGTAGACATAGGCACAAATTCATGCAAAAAGCTTATCATAGGTGCAGGGATAGTTGGTATTTGCACAGACATAGATTGCCACACTGATAGTTGAGAGGGATAGTGCTAGGCAGATTGTAGAGCAGGCACAAGAGACTGTTGAGACCTTGCAGTGGATAGTTGATGGTACCACTATTGTTGATTATATGAGGGAGATTATCCGTGTTGATCGAGAGGCTAAGTTCTATAGAGGTCATTATCAATATGCAGTTCCTGTTGAGCATAGAGTGAGTTATGCCCCTTCCAAATCTGGTAGGACACATACCCATACAGTTAGCGAGGGAGTGATGCAGCCTCCACGGAGAGATCCTAGATATCCCAGTCTATCTTGTGGTGGTGGAGGTACTGGTCCTATAATGCCTACACCATCAGGCAACACCAAATCCTATATGTTGCTTTTGATACTGTGATATTCTTTTTGAGACAATATGTACACTTTGAGTCAGCCAGTTTTGACAATGTATCTCTTCTATTTTAGACTTCATTGTATACTTGACATTGATGTTTTATATGATTTATATGATATGTAGTTGATTTCTTTCATTCTATGATGTTTCTATTTTGATTCTATTATGGATGTTCTATATGCCATGTGATGATTCTAATTATGATATTATAAATGTAGTCTATATGAGAATAATATGTTTATGATGTATGTGTTCTACTTTAAATTCTTATGTATGAATATATGATGTTCTACTTTAAATGCTTATGTATGAATATATGATGTATGGATGCATGATGTTCTAAATGTATGATGTATGGATGCATGGATGTATGATGATATATATGGATATTTTTTTAACAAAATGTAAATTTTGTGACGTAATTCGTGGATGATAATGATGTATGGATTAAAATTGATCAAATGCATATGATAATAATGTAATAAATGATATGGTGTAATGAACATGCTAGTGATAAATGTATGATAATAATAGAATGTGAATGAATAACATATTTATGAGATGAATGCAATGATATGATTTATTTTTTAGAATGTTTATATGACGTGGAAAACATGATATGATGAATGCACCACTATTTGATGTTAAATATATGAATGATGAAATAATAAATGTCAATGATTTGATGTATGAAAATATGATACACCTATATGTTTTTGATGAATTTTTTTTATGTCAAGTATACTCAATCATATTTCTAGAAAAGATAATCATTGATTTGAATCCTTTGGATAACAAACACTCTACTGATGTAGAAATTTTTATGAATGTAGTCTAATTTTATCATGCAACTATATGCAAACTATTGTCACTTTAACAATAAATTTATGCTTTGTATCATCATAGAGCTTTAAAAATGTTGAAAGTGAGTACAAACATCAATGGTATAATTTAGACCATGATGACCTGAGTACGAATTCCATAATTTTTGATATTGCGAATGAATACAAGCATCGAGGTATAATTAAACTGAGATGACCTGAGCATTTTTTGTGTAAAAATACAAGAATCAATCATTTTCTTATGTGAATTGGAATTTCATCAGTGATACTTTTTAGAGCACGTCTCGCAACAATTCACACAATAATAATCACTAATTCACAGACAACAGACAAAGAAAATGCCATTCTCCTTCCTAGCTTCTCTAGTTCAATACATCATTGAGTTGCTCCAAATAAATGATAACAATGATCAAAATATAACATGTCCAACTTTTACTTAACGTATTTCAATCATTATTCAAATTAGATCATCCATCCTGATTTTGTGATGTTTTTGTGATTTTCTGATATTTTAGATCAAACCTAACCTATTGACCTATCCTAGGGGCCTTGGGGGCTAATCAAAGATTAGTCTTGCCTATGTTGTACACGCAAAGACCACATAGTTCGATCGACGACTTTTTTTTTGGAATTTTGACCGATTTTTGACAAGCTTTTGGATTTTTGATATGATACGGATGTTTGATACGTTTTCGATGGTAATGGCGTTTCATGTTGCGCTGCATTTGATCATTTTTTTTGTTTTCTTTTCCATACTGTTGTTTGTCCCCTTTTTGCTAAGTTGATGTTTTTATTGCCCTCAGTGAGATTTAGATGGTGCCCCCAAGCCAGAGTGAGACATGACCATAATGAAATGATAATGGATGAAAATGATGGTGAGATTTACGACCATGATATGTATCCCAATATATGTTAAAACTAGTATAAAATCACACATAGCGCCTGTTTCTAGGTTTTCACTATTTGTTTTTATTGCATTTTTTCATATTTTTATGATCTTTCTTTTCTTTTTTTTCCTCATTTTTATTTTTTTGGTATTTTTCGTTTACCAAGATGCCTGTTTGCTAGGTTTTTATCAAGGAAACCATTTTCAAGATTTTCATCTGTGCACTAGGTGATTCAGGTATATAATTTTCTGAGATGAATATTGTTGATGGGTTCATCAAACAAATCCCCTTCTAATGTCGATAGTTGATAGGCTCCTGATTTGTACACTAATATGATGACAAAGGGACTTAGCTAGTTAGGTTCAAACTTCCCTTTATTTTCTCTGTCCTACTGATTTCTAGGGCTCTCTTTTAGGACTAAATCACCAACTGGAAAAGCTCTAGGTTTTACCCTATGATTTTAGCTCCTTGACATTCTCTGTTGGTATACTGTGGATGATTTATAGCTTGTTGATGATGCTCATCCAATAGTTCCAGTTCTTGAAGCCTAGATACTCTATAGTGCTCATCTAAGATGATTCCTTTTAGTGACACACGTAGTGATGGAATCTCTACCTCAATGGGTAGTATGGCCTCTCATCCATAGACAAAGGCATATGGTGTAGCTCCTATTGGTGTTCTGATGTTGGTTTTGTAGGCCCATACTGTAGGATTAAGCTGAGCATGCCAATCACGTCCAACATTGTTAACCATTTTCTTGAGTATTTTTAGATTTGTTTTGCTAGAGGCCTCGACTTGGCTATTTCCCTGAGGATAGTATGGTGTTGAGAAATGATGCTGGATATGAATTTTTTCACATAATTCCTGGACATCTTGATTTTTGAATGGTCGTCCATTATCAGTGATAATAGACTGAGGTATACCATACCGATAGATTATGTAATTCAATTTGAATGATGATATATGTTTGCCAGTGATAGTTGTGAGAGGAACTTCCTCTATCCATTTTGTAAAGTATTTTGTCGATGTGATTATGACCTTGTGTCCATTGGATGAAGAAGGATTTGTCTTCCCTACCAAGTCTAGTCCACATTGACAAAAGGGCCATGTTGATGTGAATGGATGTAATTCCTGAGATGGTGCGTGGATCAGATTAGTATGAATTTGACACTTTTGGCACTTCTTGACAAACTAATAAGATTATTTTTCCATACAAGGCCAGTAATATCCTAAATGAAGGCATTTCTTTGCTAGAGTTATACCACTTGAATGAGTTACACAAATACCTTCATGAACCTCACGTTTAAGCCTATCTCAGATTCGTTATGTTATAAACATCGAAGAAGTGTACCATCTATACCTTGAAGATAAAGTATGTCATCAATTAATGTATGTTGGGAAAATGGTAGATGAAGTTGCATTTTTGGTTTCTGGAAAGATCAAGAGGAAGGATGTTGTCTTTTAGGTATGCATAGGTCTTTTCATAAATGGAGGATTCAACAACATCTAAATCATATATGGTTTGGGATTATGAACTATTATAAGAAGGATTAGATACTTGTTCTACCATAAACTCATAACAACGACGTTTCTCTGGTAATTGTAAAAGAGAAGCAATTGTCGCCATAGCATCTACCTCTTTGTTTTTTGCCCTTGGAATTTTCTCAAATTTGATATTTACAAAGTATTGTTTGAGATCATCTATTAGCTGCTTACAAGGCATTAGATTCTCATCTTTCATCTGATACTTGTCATTTACTTGATAAATTACTAGTTGAGAATCCCCATATACTTGTAACTCTGTGATTTTTCATTGACTCCAATGATTAATGCCTCATATTCCACCATGTTATTGGTACATTGGAACATCACTCTATAATATTTTAAGATGGTGTGTCCTTGGGGTGTGATGAACAAGATCCTCGCTCCAGATCCTCTTTGTGTATATGATCCATCAAAGTAAAGTATCCATTGTTGGGGTGTTACTGCCAAAATGTTTGCATCAAGAAACTCCATTGTCATAGGTCGATCATTTGGTAAAGGAGCTTTAGCTAATTTTCAATGATCACTTGAACTTTGATGGATTTTCTTTCCACATATTGAATTTCAAACTCACTTAGAAGCATGACCCATTTGGCCACTCTACTTCTTAAGGCTGCCTTATTGAGTAGATATTTTAATGGATTGTTTTTTGCTATGGGCCTGATTGTGTGAGTCAACATTTAGTTTCACAACTGCTAAGTAGAAAATACCACCGCCAAACAAGATTTCTCAATGAAGGTATAATTTATTTCATAGCCATTCAAAGTTTTGTTGATGTAGTAAATGGTGTGTTCCTTCCTTCATAATCTTCTTGTGCCAATAGTGCTCCTAAAGAAATATCCATTGTTGCAATGTATAGTATTAAAGGTTTGTCATCTATAGGTGGCATGAGAATGGGTGGTGACATCAGATATTGCTTTATTTGGTTGAAATTTGTTTCACACCCTTCATCCCATTTGAACACAACATTCTTATGCAATAAATGGTTAAATGGGTGATTTTTGTCTGCCAGTTGGGAGATAAATCTCCTGATTGATTATAACCTTCCCTGTAGTGACCTTAGTTGACTATTTTTTCTAAGTGGTGGCATTTCCATTATTTCCTTTACCTTTGTTGGATCTACTTCAATACCCTTTTCTAACACTATGTATCCTAAGAGTTTTGTTGATGTAACCCCAAAGACACATTTTTTAGGGTTTAGTCTGACATTCAACTTTTCTAGCCTTGTGAAGATTTTTCCCAGGATATCCAGATTTCCTTCGCTAAAACAATATTTAGCCAAAATATCATCTACATAATCCTCCATAAAGGTGTGCATCATATCATGAAATATTTTGGTCATTTCTCTTTGATAGGTTGCCCCCTCATTTTCAACCCGAAGGGCATTATATTCAAACAAAACGTTCCCCATGGACATGTAAATGCAGTTTTCTCCTGATCTTCTGGAGCTATCTTAATCTGGTTGTATCTAGAGAAATCATCCATTATTGACAACATGGAATTCCCTGTTGTTAAGTCTACAATGATGTCTATATTAGGCAATGGGAAATCATCGTTTGGGCATGTCTTATTCATGTCCCTGAAATATGTACATATCCTGATGCTATTGTCTTGTTTTGAGATAGGTATAATATTGGATATCCATTCAACATAATAAATAGATCTAATAAATCTTGCTTCCAATAACTTCTTGAGTTCAACCTTTACCATTAATGTGATAAGTGGATGCATTTTTCTCAATTTTTGTTATATAGGTTTGATTCTAGTAGGAAAAGACAAATGATGCATTAAAAGATTTGGATCCAAACCTGGCATATCAGAATATGACCAAGCAAAGTTAATGCTCCTCTCTTCGAAGAATTTGATAAATTCAGGTCTCTCTTGCTCTGTCATAGATTCTACTAGATGTAAAATATTTTCTCTTCCTTCAGTGCCAATGTTTATAGACTGTGTTTGTTCCACCAAGACTAATGACGTTCCATGATAATGCTCTGGAAGAGTGTCAAATATCCCATATTTTAGCACCTTAGAGAGGTTTTCACTGTTAGATGTGTTCTTTATTTTTTCTTTTTTCAAGATCTAATGCTTCCATAGAATGGTTTTCACCATTAGATCCGTTATTCTTGTTTTTATTTTTTCAACTGGAATATTTGACACCCTCCCATCGAATCGCATTGATATGAGAGTTACGAATATAATTTGTATCAGGTTCATCACAAAAAAGGAAATTTATGATAGCATCATCATTTGCATAGATGGGTATATTTAGAGGTTCAATGGGTTCCCAGTCAATAAGTTTGAGATGGACTAAGGGCAGGAAGTCATTGGATTGACTTAGGTTGATGGTGGTAAGGGTTCAAACATTTTCATCGTCAGAGTTGTTATTAGCAATGTCAAGATCAATGATGGTACCCTCCTCAAGATTATCTAGTTCACTCAATGTCTATTCATCCTCACTTGAGTCATCGATAAGTTGTGATCCTAATTTGAGTGGCCTAGATCCTGAATGTTGTCCCTCATGTGTAGGTGTATATTGTTGTATGACATCGATTTGGACATCTATGTAAGATATTTCAAAAAAATGATCCCATTCATATTCATTAGAATTTTTTTAAGAGCTTTCTCTTACTTGAAGGATTCTTTCAACTGCCTTCTTAGTCATTTCTTGTTTTTCTTCTTCCGAGTATCTCAGTCATGTCTTATCTTTTAAATGAAGAGTTGGAGGTTGAATAGGTTCTACAATGCCTTCTTTCCTTTTTCCAATAGGTCCCTGGCCTTCATAACCTATTTTTTCTAAAATAGCCTTTCCTTTGCCATACTTATTTGTCTTGATGGTGATGTTTGCTGATTTTGATGGTACTTCATCTTTGTAAAACCAATCGAGGATAGCTTTATTTTTTGATTCATCCTCTATAGTACCAACTTTCACAAATCTTTCCTCTAGAATCGTAGTAAGTTGTGATATTTGTTGTTTAATCATTGATGGTTGTCGATATGATTTTGGAGATGGCATCAATTGTGAAATATTAAGAGCCTACTCAATAGAATTATGTCCCATGCCTTTGTTTGTTCACTGAATCTTTTCTTGGAATTTTTGTGATAAGGAATTTTGGGGATCCTAATTGCCTGTTAATGTAGTTTCAACAATGTTTGTATCCTTTGATTTATCCTTTTTTTCCACCCACTTGGATATAAGGTTTGGAGGTTTTTTGTCATCTGATGAATTTGAAGTGCATGCTTCCCTATTGTGAGGCACAAAGGTGTCTTGAGAAGTTCTAAGTGTGTTAAAATGTTAATGATTGCTATAATTTGTTGATATAGTCACCTCTTGTCCATTAACTAGAAATTTCAAACACTGGTGATAGGTCGAAGGTACTGCCTGAATTTCATGAATTCAGAGATGTCCTAAGAGTATATTGTAGGTTAACTCTTTTTCTAGCACCCGACATGCTATATTTTTCACCATTGGTCCCACATGAATGGGCAACACAATCAATCCTTTAGAAGATCTCTCTTCTTCATCATAAGCCTTTATTGTCATTTTTCTCCAGCCATCAATAGCATTATCTAAATACCCTAGTGCATGGATTAAATTTAAAGTACATTTATTTAAACCAGCTCCCCCATCTATTAGGACTCTTTTAACTTGATGTTTGTGGATCAAAACTTCAATATGGAGGGCAATGCTATGTGGATGATTGAGTGACACATCATCCTTCTTAGAAAATGATAGACAGTGTGGTGTGGTCAAATGCTCCACCATGGCCTAGAATTGACAAAAAATCTAGGTTGTTGGGTACTGTGGTGGAAACAAGTGCTTGTTCTAAAATATCCTTATGGGATGGTGATATTTTAAGGAGTTCAAGTATTGATATTTGTGCTGGTATTTTTTGAAGTTGGTTGACAATGTCATATTGAATTGGATGTAAAGTGGTGTTTTTAGATGCAACTCCCTTCAAAATTACCTTGGATTGCCCCCTTGTCATCACGTTAACTGGTTGATAGTCTTGTTTTTCTTTGATTTTTAAAACATTTATCTGATTGTCAGATATTTGTATTCTTGGGATTAGATCTAGGGGGATAATTTCACTGGTTTTGTCCATGTGATTATTGGTCGCAATATCACTTTCTACTTTGGATAAACAAAAGATTGTGCTATTGTAAACGTGATTGACATTTTTACCATTTTTTTTGCAAAAGATGATGCTCCCTTGTCATAATTTGGTAAAGGTTCTTTAAAAATTGTATGATCGTTGTTATTTTGATGCCCCTCTATGTATACCTTGTTGTTGTCAATCAGATCTTGAACAATATGTTTTAATTCCATGTAATCATTTATCTTGTGTCCCTTATTGTTGTGGAAATTACAATAATCTGCCTCATTCCACCATGGTGGTTTGACTTTTGGATCCCAAAATCATGCCTCTCATGTAGTGATAAGACCACTTGCAATAAGTTCCCTCATTTTTTATTCCAATTTTTGGCCTAATGGTGTGAATCTATGCCAGTTTGATGATTTTTGATACATTTGTGGTTTCGAGTCTTCATTATTTTGATTGACATTTGACTTGATGTTTTTCTCAGTGTTTTGGTTTTTCTTGGCAGTAGAGGTTGTCAAGTTGAAAACTGGCTTCGCATTTTGTAAATCATTTGTGGTTTCATTGATCCCAGTGTTTTTGTTCTTTTGCCAAAATTTAGGTTTGTCATTGCTAGTGTATTGATTTGAGGAGTTGGTGTTGTTTGATTTTTCATTGTAGTGTTTTATCACCCCTCGTTTGACTAAATCTTCTTCAATTTTATGGCCATTTTTAATCACCTTTTCAAAACTTGGAGGGCATTGTAATTTGAGCTTATAGCTCATCTCCTTCATAAAATTTTCTATGAATAACTCCATTTTTTCTTCCTCAGGTATGGAGCGAGGATACCTAGAAAATAGTCTTCGCCATCATTGTAAAAAGAACAGTAATGTATCACCTTTGTTTTTCTTCATGTTATAGAGGTCCTTTATCATGATGTCATGTTGAATGTTAAAATAATATTGTGATATGAACCTATTGACGAGCTCTTCAAAAGTGCGTATTCCCAGTTGTAGTTTGGAAAACCACTCCATACACTGACCTCCTAAGCTTCTTGGCAATAACCTCATTAGGTAAGTTTCTTCTTGTGCAAACTCTAAGCTCATGGTTCTAAAGTCTCTTACATGGCCGATTGGATCTGTCTTTCTATTATATTTGTCATATCTTGGAAATTCACAATGTCTAGGGAAAGGTATCATGTCTACTATTGGATCAAAATGATAAGGACAAATTTCCTTTAATTCATACCTTTTTTATGTTTCCCTTTGTCATGTCTTGAATCTGTTGTTGCAAATTTTTCATTTGTTGTGTCAGGGCCACAACTTGATTCGTGTTTGGTGTTTGTTGTGGTATTTCAGTTTCATTTGTTCTAAGTACTTCTTTCAAGCGATTGACATCAAAATCTTTGGGGATTTTGGCCCCTGATTCAACTAGCATTAGGAGATATTTCTCCATGTCTTGCTCTAAAATATTTTCCATAAAATTATGGAATTTTAGGTCTTTTTGCATTGCTTTTATTTCTTTTGTTTTTATTTCGTTTGTCCCGTTTTGATGAAGTCCACTCCAAGGATTTTCTTCAGTCATGATGTTTGATGTTTCAGTTTCTTTTTCCTTAAATTTTTGTCTTTGTGATCTCGTGAAAATTGGCATACGAGTGTTTGTTCTTTCTACCAAACTTTGATCTTCTATGTTGGATAAATGTCAAATGAATTTTTAACAAAGTTAAATAGGATGATATATCTTATTGATAAGACTAGGTTAAAAATATGATTATTATGCCTCGTTTTGTGATAGTAAGATGATAATATCCTAATGATGAAACTTCAGCTAAATAATCAATATTTTTTTTGATTTGACACTCTTATGGTTTGCAAGATCTGTGTTTTAGTTGAAAAGATAGTTAATCTGTAGGAACCTATCCAATTTTTGTTTCTAGATAGTGTGCGTGTTGAAAAGACACTTTTGTTTTGACAAAAATCCATGTTTAGATGATAATCAAACTGACTGATATGTTTTGAAACTCTCTTTTTTGAAAGCGCTAAAATAGAGTTAAGAAGAACTAAAATAGAACCTAGGAGCGCTATTTCATGGAAGTGCTAATTTTTTATTTTAAAAACATTGAAATAGAGGATGAAAGCACTATTTTTGTGGAAGCGCTAGAATAGTGCTTGGAAGCACTGAAACAAAGAATGGAAGCGCTATTTTGTAGAAGCGCTAAAATAGAGTCCCAAAGCACTAAAATAAAGGATGGAAGCGCTATTTCATGGAAGTGCTAAAATAGATTCTCAAAGCACTGAAACAAATATTAAAAGCGATAAACAGAGCTTAGGAGTGTTTAAGACTCTTTATTGCAGAACTTGATTTATCCTTGTGGAGTATTCTATCATTGGTTGTGGGATGTAGGACTGATGTATGGGTTGACTGTGATTATGATGTTGTGTAAGGGCTCTCCTTTGGAATAAGGCTTGTGAATAAAGAGGTTCTAAGGTGTAATCACCAGTGTAACCTCTAGCGAAATTATGATACCTATGTATGAAGGTTCTATATTGTAGCAAGATTTTTTGACTTTGATATAAGAAATGTCTTTTTCTTAAAATATTTTGGTAACCAAGTGGTCTTGGGTTTGTTGACTTTGATCATTTTCTTGACAAACGTTTTGGATTTCCAATCTCAAATCATGATTTTTTCTAACCTCATTTGGTTTGCAGTTTTCAGGATGATCTATTATATAAGTTATAATGATTTGAAAACACAACAAGAAAATTGTAGAATGATTGTTTTAGTCCCATAATCTAAACAAATAGTGTATATTCAAGAACCACGAATGGTCCTTATTGATTTCCACTGGTTTGTCTTAACAAATACATACTTCAGATATACTCACTTTTAAAGTCAAAAAGGTCATTGTTATACTCAACAACCCAAATCTTAAAATTGAATTGACTCACACAGCCGTGTCACCCCCTAGAGGGTGCCCATTTTTTTGTCATTTTCAGGTGTGTACTCAAAGTTGGATTTCTCATCCCTGGAGAAAACGGTCCTTGGAAATTATATGGTGAGTGTCTTGGGGGCTGATTATTCCCTCCCCTTGCACTACAAGTATTACAATGTCTAGTTCCTGACTCAGCTGGATACTACACTATGGTTCGTAGATAGGGATTTTGTTCGGAGCGGAAAATGATAAAATCCCTTAGGAGACCTCCCAATCTTTAGAAAAAATATTTTGGTGATGGTTATCTTGCACACTTCCATCGAGTTGGAATTTTATCAACAACTCGCTTTTGATTATAGTGGGTTGGAAAACTTGGCTTTGGT
Organism: Sequoiadendron giganteum; assembly: GCA_007115665.2. NCBI lineage: Eukaryota > Viridiplantae > Streptophyta > Pinopsida > Cupressales > Cupressaceae > Sequoiadendron > Sequoiadendron giganteum. Next base: position 574,168,881 of record CM021108.1, on the reverse strand, counting down.
TGTTCCCACTTAGGTCATTCTCGTAGGGTGAGTACTTTTTCCAACTATGGCAGGCTTTCTAAAGGTTTTAATAAAAGCATAAAATTGCATGGAAATGAAGGATCAATTTGGTGCTTTGATCACCTACTAAAGGGGAGAGCATAAGCCTATTCACCACACAAGCACAACAAATAATGATTTATTTTAAGCCTAAAAGACAAAGTTTGCTAATCTATGTGAAGATTTTGCTTCACAAAATTCATGGTGTCAATTTTAAATTGATATAGAAAAATGTGAAATTTCTATCCTAGGATTAATAAATTTTAAATCTAGTGACTACCCTAGGATTGCTTCCTTTTAGTCCAAATATATCAAAATAAAATTTTGGCCATGGTCATGTCAGATCCAAATAAATAGTTTCACAAGCACTATAGTCGAAAGTGCTGAAATAAAGATCCAAAGCACTATAATTTCCCACAAAAGCTCTATATCAGATGTGCTAAAAATGGGTTGTCGATGCGCTAAAATAGTTCATGGAAGCACTATAGTTTCCTCCTCAGAAGTGCTAAAACAGTTGACGGAAGTGATACAGTCTTGGTGGAAGCATTGAAACAGATCTTGGGAGTGCTATAGTTTTCTTTGGAAGTGTTATAGTCTTTGTCGGAAGCGCCGAATTTTTTTTCACTCACGCTAAACTGGACACACCAAAAACTTGTGCGACACTTTTCAGAAAATTCTCATGAAATATGGGGTTAGAGCCCCACGGTGGGTGCTAAAATATAAGTGTGAACAATTATGAATTTAAATACACTTCTTAATGAAACATTGTATCAAATATTTAAAAAATAAACTAGTTTAAAGCAAGAAATCTATTTAAAGTGTCTCATTGTTTCCTATCTTTAAAGGTTTATTAAGCTGCAGTGCTCTCAGATTTAGTAAAACACTATGACTATTAAAATGACAATCTAAAGAATGGAATGATGTTTAATGCAATGATGTATTGATTGATAATTATCTAATTGATAAAATAAACTAATGTGATATGAATTGACATGAAAAATTATGAATGAATCTATAGGGTGTAGCCGTGATATGAAATCTATTGCTATTGCTATTGCTGAAATGCTTGATTGCTTGATTTCTTGATGCTAGATTTCCTGCAGAGTAAGATTTCATAAAACTTGGATATTTTGGATCCTTTCTTGCTTGTATAGGGTTGTATTTATAGATTTTATGGCAACAGCTTTGGACAGGGGCAAAAAACAGAGGCCTGGATTCAATCTGGAAAATTTAATGGTGAGAGATGGAGGAGATTGAGAAGAATTTGGGAATTGTTCCTACCCATGAAAACACCAGGCAAGAAGATAGGGAGGATTGAGTGATTGATTTCCAATTTGTCTCCAATTTGTCTCCAAATCTTCCCGTGAAGATTGAATTAATTAATTTAGACATAATTTGACATAAATTAGACATATGATATCTAATTTGGTTTTGAGAAAATAGAGGAATTTGATTTATGCCTTATTTAAATATTTTCATTTATTTAAATTAGCAAAAGAGGAATAAATAATTTAATAAAAAAAATTATATGATTTTGTTTATTAAATTAAATATAGAAAGGATATGATAATTAATCAATAAAGTGTTTAACCTTTATTTAATTAATTTAAATAGATCTGATAAAATAAAATAGGGCAATTGATAATTAAATAAAACAAAGTATTTAATTTTGGTTTATTTAATTAAGATGAGATAATAGAAGAATTTAGAAGAATTAAAATGTGAACTATATAAATAAATATTTATATTCATTTAATAGTAGAGGAAATTAGGATAATTAATCAAATAAATTATATTCAATTAATTAGATTCTCCAGATCAATTTTAGGTGTATACACAATCTAATCATAACAATGTTTTGCAGCCACTAAGTTGTAACTTAGTGACTCAAACATATAGGGGATCACACATCACTCCTACGCCATTACCCTTTTTCTCAACTTAGAGTCCCTCATGTTGAGAACCTTAAAAATACTCCTACTAATATATCTGTATGGGAACTTATTCAACTTTCACCTACAATCAAATTTATATTTCAAGAAATGGTGCAAATATAGATGGAGGAGATCGAATCTTACATAAAATAAAACAATATCACATCCCCCTCTCGTCCCATGCAAGTGACCCAATCTGAAATCACATTCCCTAAACATGAATTTCCCTCACTTTAGATTCAAAACAAGAATGATCCCTTGATGATAAAGGTGATCATTAATGAAACTTTATTCAGGTACACTCTCATAGACAATGGAGTAGAAATTAATGTTTGTAGCATGGAATTCCTCCACAAACTTGGCATGGAAAAAAATATCAAATTCACCTTAATGATGTTCATATTTGTGGCTTCGATAATGTTAATAGGCAACCACTAGGAATGATCGCATTACCTATTGAGGTCGGACCTGTAGTGTTGCCTACCTCTATCCACATCACGAAAGGACCCCTTCCATACAATCTTCTCTTAGGGAGATGATAGATTCATGCTATGAAAGGAGTCCCATCTACCCTTCACCGTACAATGAAATTTAAGTACAATAACAAGATATACACAGTTGATGCAGATGAACAAAGCTATGAATCAACTAATGAAAAAAATTATAACTCCCCTAATCCTTTCATTTCTACATCCAAACTTATACAAGTTGATGCTACTCCTTCACCTACAACACAAATCTTTCGTGATTATTGGGGGTCATTAGATTTTACACCTCCTTTCAATAAAAATTCTAAAATCTCACCCTCTTGAACCAAAGAGTCACATACAAATAATTCTTTTTTCGATACAAGTTCTACTAATGATTGGGGTCTTACACCTCCCTTTAAAGGAGAGTGTGAAACCTCACAACCTAAACCAAAATAACCTTATGTTTTATTATACTCAACTTGGTTCTACATCAATAAAATTACCCTATGGTGGTGATGGGGGCTATATAACTCCCATCCCTCGTGATGGAGCAAAAAATAAAACTAAAAAGGATTTGTGTTCTTGTACAGAAACCAATCCTTCTTAGAAGCACACCACCCCTTCATTTAGCTTGAAATATTGTTATCGTATCGGCTACCATCTCCTTCCTACACATGGATGCAATGAACACATGACACCAATTACCATATCATACTCTTTCAATAAATATTTAGGGTTACCTCCCTCCTCTCCATTTTCTCCAAACAATAAACTTCAAATAGCTCACAGAGCTTGGTGCTCTGCCTCCAATGGGGGCACCTAATTCCTCTCCTTGATACATACCTTTATCCTATTCAGCTAACCATTGCCCTACACTAAGTGGGGGAAAGGGGTTTGTTAGCCTTGTCCTCATATGTCACTTGGCATTACCTCATTTGACTAGAAGTTAACCTCTCATGAGCATACAAGAGCAAGCTTGGGATGTGGATGACATGTCTTAATTTGGCTCGCATGTGACATACGTATCCCCTCTTACCTTTCTCTACTTTAAAGTAATTTCTCACAAAGCGGTGTGTAGTGATTCCTTTAAAGTGGGGGAATACACTAGTACTATTTATTTTTCCATTCACCTTTCCTTGGTTCCTAGTGCAGCATTATTACTTCATATGATGAGTCCCTCACTTGGTGGATGACATTCAGTGTAATGCATTTCATAAATGTGACTTATCTTAGCATATTACATTCCTCTTAGTGGCCTGATGTGATGCAATGCATCCCCTAAGTTGTGAATCTTATATCCTTTGATTGATCCTGTTTTGGAGACATTAGACGCAATGTTACCTAAGTCAAAGACCTCATATAAACTAAACAAGACTCCTTGGAACACTATTTTGTATTTTTGCATTTTACTTTTTTTCATTTTGTATTTTGAAATTTTGCATTTGTGCATACATGGCCACCTTGCATAACACAACTTGCATGTCTTTGGTGCCATATTTCACTTTTTTTTGAGTTCTAAGAATCCAAGGCTTTCCTTGTCTCATGAACTACAATCATTTCCTTTTTTGGTGCCTTATCAAAGTTATCAGGAGGTATAACTTTGGTATGGTTGAGCATGAAGCCCAACTAGTGGAATGAATTTCCCCATAGAAACCTTTGCACGAGTGTGAATACATAGCAATAGAGTGTATGTCTCTCACCCTTTTTTGAATTCTCACCCAATAGACAATCGAAAGTCTCGTCAGCCCATAGTGAGTACACCCCCTTTCTTTTTAGATAAACAACCTAGATCTGATCCACAACTAGTTGGACAAATGATCAAAGCTTGATCCAAAATTTTCCTCTCTCTTCACTCTTTCACATCACTTCTTGTGTGATCTCTTTTGCTTATGTTTGGTTCGCCATGGGATCTTGATCCTAGGGGCTTTATCATCCCTCTTGAATGATGCCATCTCATCTTACTAGCATGAATACATTGGATCCTTGTCGATATCCATGACTTAGCTACTTTAGTGTGAGCTTGAAGAAAGTTCATTCTCTCACTAAAGTGGGGGATAAATGTGTCTCCAAAAAGTGTATTCTTTGACACTTTTTCACTCATTTGGGCCTTTTCCCTTAGATTTTGGCCTTGTTTTTCCTTGATTTAATCTTGAAAGCTTGCAATTCAGCAACAATCTAATGGTGTTTTACTAAGGTGTTGTGAAGTGTTGTAACACATCTCCCCACTTTTCTAAGACCCTTTCAACACAATTCACCTAAACAACCCCTTTTTACCCCTTTCCAAGCCTTAGTCTAAAGTTTTGTAAGGTGTCGTAATAGACCCTCACACTTTTCTAGGTTTGTCACCACTAATTCAACCCTTTTTAATGCTAATTTTTCCCCTTATGTACTTTTAGGCCCGACTTAAGTGTGTTTTGGGAGGGAAACTTGATAAAAATTATTTAACACCATTTAATTCCCAACCACCACTTGAAACTATCCAAGTGGACTAGGTCACCACCTTGGTGGACCTAGTCCCTTTTGACATAAATTTCAAATTTAAGACAAAAACCTAATGAGAATTTTCCTCCAAAATCCTAGGGTCATCCTATCATGTTGTATTTTTGGGAAAATTAGGGTTTAGTTTGTATAAGTGAGGGTTTTTCTCCTCATTCTCATCTTCTTCTCCCCCTCCTAAGCTCATTTTTACATCTTCACAAGCACTCTTGCACTAAATCTTCCCAAGCAAGCAATCAAGCACAAGGAAGTTCAAGCAACCTCCATTGGAGTTGGTTCTTGCATGTTGCAAAATTTAACAACAGAGGATTTGGTAAGTGTTTACATTGGTTCATCATTCAATCATATTTCCTTCCTTTGTTTCTCATTTTAGTTTAGTTACCATCAAAGGGGTTTGACTAAGGCAAACCCCTAATATCTAACCCTAACCCCTTGTCTCCTCTTTGTGTCTGTGATTTTTAGGCTTTTGTATGTAGGTTTTGTCAAGGAGAAAGGTGTTAGAAACATGTCCTCAAGTCATCAAAATAATTCAAGTCAACAAATCCCTAGTTGAAGCTTGGATATCTCTTTCAACTCATTTTCTGTAGAATCTGAACTTGACATCTATCAAGAACTGAAGTGCAGACTGAAGGCTCCAATCTCTACCTCTAGATTGTTAGAAATTCATAAGTGGACTAGGTCACCAACAATGGTGGCATAGTCCCTCTAAACCTATTTTTCAGGGATTTTGACATTTTTGGGTACCCTTCTAGGGCAAAATCCTACTCCGGCAGACTTTCCTAGCAGAAGGACTAGGTCACCCATTTTGGTGTAATTTTCCCTATGAATATTTCCAATAGATTCCAGAACATTATGGAGCTCCTCATCTACAAATTTCAATACCCAGGTGAACCAATTTTGTTATTTCCAGTTTCTTTCCAGTTTGCATGCATTTAGGTCACTTAGTTTAGCTTGCACATAGTTTACATTTGCTTTTGTTTACATTTCATTGTTAGCTTAGTTTCATTTTATTTCAGAACTTAGACACATCCTAACTCACACAACACAACCCTACCCAATCCCTTCCTTTGAATGAAATCACCAAAAAGAGTCCTATCATCAAGGTGAAAGAGTGTCATTCCTAAACCAAGTGCTCCTTAGGTGAAAACTCTAGGGGCCTAATTAGAGGAATTATCTTTCCCTTGTTAGCATTAATATTTTTTGTGGTTCAATGTCAAAGGGGGAGAGTTTTGGGAAAAAATAAAGTTTTTGGAAGACAATTTTGAATTGGAACTTTTACACATGTTGCCATCAATGAAAAAGGGGGACATTATTGGAAGTATGTCATATATTTTCATTGATGTCAGTATGTTGGTCCAGTACCTTGTACTGGTGTGTAGATCACACTTATCCTATTGGGTATTTGATCCAGTATCTCTTGTGTTTCAATCAACATATTCACTCCAGTAATCAGTATGATCAAAGGTTTTGGGAAAATGATTATAATGGTTGGAAGCGTGTATAAATATAATTTCAGATGTTCATATGTTTGGGCGATATGTTGGCATCAGTTTTTTGTGAATTACATTTTCTTATTAAGTTAATCATGTCCGACCTAATATTTACTGTATAGCCAAACATGAATTAAGTATTATAAGTGTGACCCAGTCTTGGTCCTAGCCAACATGATGCTACATGACATGAATGAATATGAAGTTGATAAGTTACCATTTTGAAATATTATTTGCATCAATTAGGCTGACCTAATTAATGCATTCAGACATATCAGGTATATATGAAAGATATTTAAGACATGTGAAGTGGTGAAGAAAAAGGATGTGAATGCAAAGAGAAGAAGAAGTGTGTATATATATGCAAATGAGCAAAGTGTGTGAATAGATGGTTGAAGATTAATATTTTGTCATGTGAGCAAAAAATCTGAGCATCAAAGGAACTAAATATGCACATGTGGTGTAACTCCTTAGTTCAACTCTAGCGGTTAGCCATTTTTGTTTACTTATTTCTATAGGTAGTGATCCTCCATCTTTGGACAATAAGTCCTTGTAAGTAGTGAGCTTTTTGTATTTGGTAGTGAACCTCTTTGTAACTGATATTCGTATAACTATATATATATATATATTGTGAGTTAATCCTCACCATGATTTTTCCCTCATTGGGTTTTCCATGTAAAATCTATTGTTTTTGTGTTGTGGAAGTTGATGTTTGATTATTGCTTTAATCTATTATGTGCTGCAATAAAGTTTTAATTATTTCTTCAATGAGTTTGTGTGGATAATAATTCACCCCCCCTCTCAGTATTTAGTTTATTCAGCAACATATAATCACCAATGTTACCATGGATTTTTTAATACTTTATGTAATATCAAAATAGTACATATATTTATACTTTACAAATTTTATTTTAGTTAAAATTATTAAATTGTGTCATGCTTTTGGTCAACTTATCAAGTGAATTTAAGCATTTATAACTAATAATCAATTTTAGTCAAATATATAATATAGTTAGCTCCATTCTAGATAAGTTATATATGGTCACAAATTTCCCAATTGAAAGTGCTCACTAAAAACATATGTAGCATTACTCTGAAACAAATTTACTAAATTTTAAAAACTTGATGTTTCAACAACTCCTACTCACATAAAAATTAAATTAAATTATAAAATATATCCTTTTATAGATATATAACCATATTTCTCAAAAATACATATTTTTAGTAGTTTAATTATTATTTATATCTTATTTTTATTTTTACTAATACTAGGTTATCAACACAAAATATAAGGTTGGTTATCTTGTTAAGAAAAAAATATTAAAATTGATTTTGAAAAATATAAACATATGATGCACTAAATAAAATATTATATGCCAAGATGGTATATTTTTTCTATATTGGTGTGTTGCCAAAAAGTGTACACCTTGGCACTTTTTCACTCATTTTGGCCTTTTTCAATGGATTTTGGTCGTGATCACCTTGATTTAGCCTTGTAAGTTTGCAATTCATCAATAACATAAGTATGTTTTACTAAGGTGTTGTGTTCTAATACATTTCCTCACTTTTCTAAGACCCCTTCAACATAATTCACCTAAATAATATATTCTTACACCTTCCTACACCTTAAGACAAAGTTTCGTAAACTGTTGTGTTGCTAATTCACACTTATCTAGGCTTATAACCCCTCAATTAACCCTTCTTATATGCTATTTTTTCCTTTTAATGCATCATTAGTCCCGACCTAAGTGTGTTTCGGTTGGAAAATCTGATAAACTTTATAAAACATAAATTAATTCCCAACAATCATCAAAATTTGCCTAGGAGGACTAGGTCACCACTTTGCGCGGCCTAGTCCCTTTAAGCATAAAATTTAAATTTTAAATAAGATGAAATCAAAATCTTGCCTCCTGAACCCTAAGGTCAGCCTATTAGGTTGCATTTCAGGAAAATTAGGGTTTCAAATGTACAAATAAGGGTTTCTACCTCTATTTTGCCTCTCTCTTGGTTCATTTTCACTCTCTTAGCTCATTTTCACTCTCTTGCTCTCAATCATCAAGTGCTCAAGCAACCAAGACTTCACAAGAAAGTATACAAGCATTAGGGTTTTCAAACTAACTCCATTGGAGTTGCTCATGCATGTTGTAGACCATCAACAAAGGTTTGGTAAGCATTTCTTTTGTGTTATCATTCACTCTTACTTTCCTTTGTGTTTATCTCATTTGGTTTTAATCACCTACAAATGGGTTTGACTTAGGAGAACCCCTATATCCTAACCCCAATATTTCTGGTCTTTGCATGTGTTTACAGGTCTTTTGATGTAGATTAGCTAAAGGACAAAGTGTTGCAAGAAGTACCAACATTCTCCTCAAGTCAACTCCAAATCTCAAACCCTAGGAAGGACAAAAAGACAAGTTGGAGGTCACTTTCGGGGGTTCCTATCAAGGATTGTTGCAGAAAAGGGGAACATCAACTGAGACCCACAAAACCAAAGCCTAATTCCTCAAAAATCTACAAGAGGACTAGGTCACCCCTATTGGCGACCTTATCCCTGTGCTAGGCCCCGTAAAAGGGTTTATGTGTTTTTGGACACCCATCTCCCTGAAACCTATTTCAACAGAGTTTCCAGGTTAGAGGACTAGGTGACCCCAGTTGGTTTAAGTGTCCTTCTATCAATTTCAAGCAATTCCTAGAGGTTTCTAGGAGAATTTATGTGCAAAAACATTTCTCCAAGTGCACACCTTCTCTCCTCTTTTGTTTTCCAGAAAAACACACATTTAGGGCATATAGTTAGTTAGTTTGCATTAGCTTAGTTTTACTTTATTTACATTTGCATACATTTAGATAAGTTTCATTTTACTTTGAGCTTTAGCCACACATCACACACATTCACAACCATCGTCAAATACATCTCCCCCTATTGAATGAACGTAGCCTTAAACATATCTACCTAGCAAAGAAAACGTGTTATTCCCAAACCAAGTGCTCTTAGGGTGAAAAACCCTAAGAGCCTCGTGAGGGAATCCTCTTTCCCTAGTAAGCATTTAATTTTTTTGGTGGTTTATTTTGGTGAACCCGACCATTGACCATTAGCTACCTTTCTGATTTTGTGCATTTCATCTTAATGCTAGCCTACATTGCATTGAAATATTGCATTGTTTGCATCCTAGGGTTAGTGATAAAAGTGCATTTAGTGAAAATTCATGGTAAATCTGCACATTGCATTGCATTGTTAAGAAAAAAAACACATTTTTTTTTGCATTTTCACTTTCTGTTTGCACTCAAATATTAGAAAAGCCATAAAAATCAGCCAAAACTTCGGGAATTTTACAAAAACAACACTACTAGGACTAAGTCTCCATCCTGGTCGACCTAGTCCTTTGGCACTATTTTTTGTCAAATTCTCAAAAATTTACCAATAGTTTTTGCCTCTCAGCTTCTTGTTTTTTCCTTTATGTGTTTGGTTCCAAAATCTTAGTTATAGACCATTTGCCATCTTTTCTCAGATTGCCTTAGGAATGTGTATCTGAGCATTTAGTGTTCCCTTGCCAATACAGTTGTGAGAAGAAGTTCATGGACCCATGACATCTACTAACATCACCCTCATTGTAGATCTTGACATCCCTCCAACTTCAACTCTTGGTGTTGACAATGTTCCATTAAGATTATAAACTTTCTTTAGTAATTCCTTGCATCTAGATGATATCACTGTTGATAATAACCTCCCACATGATAAAATCTTCCACATTCATGTCAATCTCTTTGATTATAAGCAAAAAGTCAGCTTTGAACCCATCTCAAGGACTGCCATCCCTACCATTGAAATCCTACACCATTTAATTGATTTTGGTAATGGCTTAAGTTTCATGAAGAAGATTGTAGAAATCTATGAGAAGCATGCAACTAAGCCATCCCCTTCACCCACTTCTAAGTGTGGTCATGGAGGACCTTCCACTCCTCCGTCAACCATAGCTTCTATCCCACTTTATACCCCGCCTAGTGTGACAACCACTATACAACCAGTTGGTAGTGTGGTACCTCCTCCCCCATCACCACTAGCATCCCTATTTCTCTTGTGGCATCCCACCCTCTCACTTCTTCCACTGTCCCTCCTATCACTATTCCTACCAATTCTCCTTCAACCACTCTCACCCCTTAACCTCTCACACTTCCACCTTATAGCACTTACAATGACCCTCTCATTACACAACTATTTAACACTATTACTAACATGCAACAACAAATATCTTCCATTAACCAAAACCAATATGGCTCTCCCTCTCATTACATTTATAGTAACCCATTGTCACTTGAAATCCTCTGCACTCCTTTTCCAAAAGGAATAAAGATTGCTAGGTTTAAAAAGTATGATGGGAAGGATGACCCTTCTAACCATGCCAATTCCTATACTGCTCTGTGTAGAGACTTTTCTCTTGATGATAGGTTGCTCGCCAAATTATTTCAAAGAACTCTTAAAGATGCAACCTTAGATTGGTTCTCTTCCCTACCCAATAGCAACATTAGTTCGTTCAATGAATTAGTGGATGCTTTCATAAATCACTTTCAAGTTCACATGGCTCCGAAGAAAACTCTAGCCAACCTCATGAGATGTAAACATGATAATATCGAGAAGATCATTGACTTTATCTCTCGCTACCAAGCCCTCTATTCCTTGATTGATGTCCAGATCCCAGACACCCATCTGTAGAAGATGTTTATTGAGAACCTTGTGGCATCCCTTTAGGATAAACTCACCCTCATGAAGTTCCCCTCATTCATGCACCTATGTTAAGCGCTTTGTGATTACAATAACTCTACTAGTATTTGTGACTCATGGTCCACTAATAGTCGTGATGAGAAGTCCGATAACTCTTCCTAATCCACTCTCCAACCTTTTTATAAATTGAACAAAGGATCCCTTCAATTCAACCCTTCATCTTCCAATCCCCCACCCGTTAATAACCAAGTGGCCATTCTTAAATCTGTCATGCCCTTTAATTACAGAGATCCTAAGCATACTTTCACACCCTTTCCCGACACCCTTCATAACACCATGACCCAAATGCTTCAACAACATATGATTTCTTTACCACCCGTTCATACACCTGATCCTAACAAACCATTACCCCCTTCCTACAATTCCATTGCTTATTGCTATTTTCATTACCAAAATGACCATGATACTGAACAATGTAAGTGTCTAAAGCACCTAGTGCAAGACCTCATTGATTCAGGACATCTATCTATTACTAGCGTTAATGTTAAAAGAAATATATCAGTGGCACCCCCTAATCAAAAATTGTAGATTTTTACCAACCCCATGCCTAATCATAATATGTTGTTTGTCAAGTCAAGTGAAACTTCCACACCCACCGTGATGAATGTAGATTCACAAGATTTACATTCTTCTTCTCTTTCACCGATAAACCATGTCTCACCTATTAATGAAATGGTATGCACAATACATGTTATCCATCAAAAGGGCCCAACCAAAGGACCTCTGGAAATATCCTTCTCTACACAAGATATACTATGAAACCTTCCCAATGGTCGTCTCTACATAGCTAGCTGCATCTATGATAAGCCCACCAATGGGATACTCATAGATTCCGCATGTGGTGAGAATGTCATCGCCGAAGGGTTTTTGGTATTACATAATCTTGACCAAGTGTCTATAATTGACCTACTATGTGGGTCAAAACACACCATGGTTTTGCATGCCTGGTGATCGGATCAATTGCCCTCCCCTTGCAAATAGGTCCCAAGACATAGGATGTTACCTTTTCAAAAATACCTCAGTCGGACCAATTTTTCTTTCGACTTGGCCTTCCATGTCTTAGTTCCATGAAAGCGGTCCCATCCATTATTCACAAGTGCATGAAGTTTCCTATCGTCAACAACATATTTATTGTCCATCATAGCGGTTTTAACCTATTATCCTCTAAGGGTAAATTTTTCCTAGATGTCTTTTGGCCTGAACCTATGGATCCCATCACCCCTCGATGAGACTTCTTCTTTATTTCTTATCAAAATTTCAAAGCCTAGAAGATCTCTAAACTTTGTTTGCGCAACATACCTCCTTCTACCTCAGACTCACCCATCCTCAATGAAGACATAATTCCACCTAACTTCGATGTGCCTAGCCAACCTACTCCTGAAACCTCATCCACATCATCCAAGAGGCCTAGGGATCATGATAGTAACTCCATCCTCCCACCTCACACCAAAAAAGTCTATAAAGCCAAAGAAAAGGTGGATGAATTGTTGGTTGTTTTTATTGTAACTAGGTTGATTTTCTAATCTACCTATGGAATTTACAATTCCAATCAAGGGAAGCTCAAAGGACCCAGACCAAATGACAAGGATTTTAAATACCTCCTACACTTTGGGCTCTGCAAGACCTAGGAGGGTGATCCCTTAATTTTTTTACAACCTTTGCACCATAATTATAAACAACATTAACCATAATAGATAATCTCACTCAATAGATCGATAAAATGGGATAATACTGAATATAATTGGTTTTTCATGAATAATATCAACCATTTGGAGCGTGAGATAGTCTTAACAATAATTCAAAGTAAAAGATATTCATTGATTTTCAATTTGTAGCAAGCTCTAGGTGAACAGAAACAAATATTGAATCACAAAGAATAGATGCAACTTAGATTAGTGCCTTACTTCCATTGGAGAATTCAAATCCACAAATACCTAAGGGTTTATAATAGATTCAACACATAACATGTAAGAAATTTGATAATATTGCCTTACAATATCACCAATATGTAACCCTAGCTCAATACTACTTATTAGATCCTTTTACAGAACATATCAACCTACAATCTCATTTAAGCATTTAAATTAATTCCTTGAATTAAAGCTAAAAAAAGAATTGCACACACCACAACAGTGAGATGAACAAAATAACCCTTGATCACTTTATTCAAATTTCAAATACGCTTGCACATAGGAGAGACATGAGCTTGAATTTATCAGTATGATTCAAATGCTAGTACTGTTATAAACCATTATATCTCCATGAATTAAAAACCTATAACAAAATGACTTAGAGCCTAAATTGCATTTTCTTTGTAATTGCCAGATTTTACATTTTTCTCTACAACTTCACGTAGACTTGAGCAAAAATCTCTAACTTGCTAACTCATACTTCTAGCCTTGAAATCCTTCTTATAGAAAATGAAGGAGCAAGCAAGCACCGGGCTAGAAAGTACACATGTCACCAACCAATTGGACCGCTTAGTAATATCACAAAATTCAAAAACAACTGATATTCCCTTTGGAGAATCTTCATTTTACACCCAGTTGCTGAAAAAAATGCATCCATTCTCCCATGAAAACTCCCTTTATTCTACAATTACCAGCAAGTGAAAATACTCTGTGAAAGCTTCATTTTTGTTCTTTTTATAATGTTGCACATTACAATTTCACCTCCAGCCAATAAAATAATTTCACACAGTGAATACTCAGTTACTTTATAAAATACTCCCCCTATGCACTTTCACTTTCACATGCATCACTTTAAAAAAATTTCCCCCCCTTCCACATTCACGTGCACCTTTTCCAGCGAAGGCTTTTAAAATTTTCATATTGAGCATTCATTTTACCCCACCCAGTTAAGTTTAAAGTCTTTGCCTCTAGAATGAAAACATTTAATTGTTGTATATAAAAACATTTAATTTACCCAAATTTTATCGGGCACCTTTCCTTTCATTTAAAATTCCAACCCTTCACCTGAGAAAATATAGAGCGGGTCCCACCCCTTTATTGAATCTTATTTGACAAAAAATTAGTAAAAAATTTTAGCTTTAATTTTTTTTTCCTTTTATAAGGCAAATGGGGCTCTTTAAATTAGATGCAGTTAAATTTGTAGGGGGGCCACCACTCCTTTTCTCCACAAGCACTATGTATTTTCTAAAAAACCACTAGGCCTTTATAAAATTTGAAGATGATTAAATGAAAACTTTACCCGACCCACCTACCACATGCTCTCATCCCTCTATCTCACGGGAATTAAAGAACGTGCAACACAAAGTTGTGATCTGGCGGGGAAAGGCCATGATTTGGCTAGAAATTGACCTTCATTCTTGACCATCAATCTTCAATATGCTTCTTTTTTTCCCCTAACCCTCTTCCTTCACGTTTGCAACCGACATCATTCATTTTGTGCTTTGCAAAATTCTTCATTTCATTTATGGCAATTGAATTTCACAGAGTTCCATTGTATATCAACGCACCCCTTGCCGACATGTGAAAACTGGTCTTCCCATAACCGATACATGACATCAGGTATCTTTGAGGAAAATTCCTCTGGTAGCAATCTCTAGTTGTGTAAACCCTTCCTCACACACGTTCAAACTAAAACCATTTTTATCAAGAGTGGGTTGTCCTCTTATTTATGAAGCCTTATTGGCCTCCTCCTTTCTCAAAGTTTCTAAGGGCTTTACAATTGATCTACCATGCATCGACAATGGCATTTTCTTTTAAGTTTTAAAAGAATTTTCAACAGTCTCATTTACTTTGTGTATATCTTGGAATCATGGTGCTCCATGAGATCACATTTATGAGTGTTTTCAAATTATCAGTCGACACACTTTAAACACTGCCTCCCCGTATTGGTGTTATGGTTGCTTTGTACTTTGATACATGTCTATACTCTACTCCAAATTGTACTCATCATGGTTTGAGGCTTCTACATTTCTTGTGTTTGATTGATATTTTCTAAAGTATTTAAACACAACCACTTTGTGCACAATGAGGCTTGACATTTAGTATGAAACACATTTTCTTGAAAGCTACTAAAGACTTTTGACAATCCATTTTGTTCATATTTTGCATTCCCTTATTGGGTGCGGGGATCCACCTGTAATTTTTATATTTTTGAAATTTTGCAGCCTTCTAGCAATTGATTCCTAAAGGAAGTGAAAAGCCTCCTTCTGACTACGTACATAAATCCATTCAGTGCATATGCCAGAGAGTTTCTAAAATATTTTTCCAAAAAATCCATTTATGCATTGGGTTCTTCAAATTATGAAATTCCACAAAGCCACACTTTGCTTGACAATTGTCGCCAATAGTTCATATGCAATGGTTGTGCGGTTGGCATTACAATAGCCAAATGCATTTTCTTTAAAAAATCTCTGAAGAATTTCAATAAAATCTGCATTGTTTATTTTGTAGCAACTATGGCATCCTATTTCAAAAGTTCTGAGCTAGAAACCTAACTATAATCAACCCCCAAAACCTTAAGGTTCAGGAGGCAAGATTTTCTGACACTTTTGGAAAATTTGCAAAATTGGCCAAGTTGGCTCTAGAAGCAGCCTGAGAAACCAGTCAAATGACCTCTTAGAGCTATGAAAATTTACAAGCATGTAGATGTATGAAACGAGAATGGGTATGTGCAAGATCATGATGGGCCAAAAAGTGGCAATATCTAAGTGATATGATGGCCCATGTGGCTGATGACATTTTTTTTTACCCAAAATTGATGAAATGAAAAGGGTTTTTAAAGGAGATTCTCAACTTTCCACCAATATAGATTATTTTTTACTTTGAATTTAATAAATTATTATTATTCATTTTCTATTTGAATTATGACTAAAGTCCTGATTGATAGGCTGATTGAAAAACATCTATAACTTTCAAACGGTATGACATTTTTTGAATCTAAAACATGTGTCACATTCTATGCTTCACATAATATAGGATTAAAAAAAATTTAATTGATTTCATGAAGTTTTAACCAAGTTAAGGTGGTTAGGCATATAAGTTTTTTATATTTTTTAAAATTTGTAAGAAAAAAATCATAATTAATTATTTACTTGGAAAAAAAATACAAAATAATATGCATCACATCGAGACACGAGGCCCCTACTTATATCTAAAATATTATAAAAAAATATTATCATTTTATTGTGGTTAGGGTGGTCAAACAAACACCTACTTCTTATTTTTTCCCTGAAATTTAAGTACTATTGCATTGTAATTTCAAATTTTCACCAAATAGATTTTTATTTTTTTAAAATAAACCTAGTAGTTTAGAAACTAAATTCAATTTTCTACAAATTCTATTCTTACATATTTTTAAAATAATATAGATAACTTATTCAAATTTTTATGTCAAATTGCCTAACTCTAATTTTTTGAATTTTATTGCCACTTAAGGGCCTATTTTTTCCATGATGATCTTGCACATACCAAATGCAGTGGAAAAGATAGCTCAGAGAAAAAAATTACAAGGTGAAAGATATTAATCCGTAAATTTGCTCAGTTGAACTTTTCCGAAACTGCACCTATTCTGAACCAACTAAAACTCACCCAATCACCTCATTGGAAAAATAACAAATCGACTCCTAGCGAGTTGACATTGGACACAGTAGATCATTTAGGTAACTTGAGCATGTGCAAAAGTAATTTTTTTGAACCATCGATGATCAAAATATATCTACTCTTAAAGTTGACCTCTCAGAAAGGTTTATGAAAAAGCAGGTGTAAAACAAGAGAAATTGCATTTGGTTTTGACCTATTAAAAATAGAAAATCAGATCATGAGACTTTGAAAAATTACATACGAGCTCATTTAGGTGGGGAGAATGCAGAACAACACTCTTTTTGACATGATAGTCAAATAGTTGCAAAATACAAACTCAAATGGGAAGCAAATTTGTAAGACTAAAAGTTTGCAAACAATAGAACAGTGTTAAAACCCTCCAACTTCACTTTTTGAAACCCCTACAAAACTCGTCATAGGAAGCTGAAAATTGACACACACATTCACATATGTCAATTGAATATGTCTGAAAATGGGTTTTGCTTAAAAATAAACTATCATCAAGTTACGACCTTCCAAAGTAGGTCACTCAGACTGATTCATCTGGTGCACTTCTAAAAGTGGAGAAAAAATATTTTAAATGAGCACTCAAAATTTGCAAAATTTGACAGTGCGAACAGTGGGTCTGACTAGGGATGTATGCCCCCTATGGGCATAACAAGATTCCAGATCTCTGGAGAGAAAACCAACTTCTGAATCTTTCAGGTGTCCTTAAACCACTCCTTTATTCATTTTTTTCTTTTTCAACTTCATCTAGTGACCTTAGGTCACCAAATCGAAAAATGGGAATCAACATTTGCCTCTATCAAACACTTGGTTTTGTATTGTCTACCCTAGGCCAAATATGAGAACATTATCATAGACCACCCACAAACTAGCTTAGACACTAACATGTCCCATTATATCACCGTGCTTTCTAATTTCACCTACAATTCTGTCAATTTGTAACATGCAATTAGACACTAACTAAAATTCATCATCATTGTGACATTTTATCTTGGCTACTTTATCATCGCGTTCCACTAAATGCTCATTCTCTTGAACTGAGAAATAGAAGCATTCATAATCCATTCAATCTTTGACATCACAAACCATGGCATCAAAATCAGTTTCTAGATCAAACTGAAAGCTCTCATAAACAACTTGGTGTGTGTCATGCAAATCATCTTTGCATATGTCAAAGATAAAATATGTATATTTTGGAGCATCCTTATATGGATCACTACAACATGGGCACCTTTTGTGATGTTTAAGTTTAAGGTACATCAAAACATACCTTGGTATCATAGGAACAAGGATCATATGCAACATTAACATCTAGGGATGCACTCATCTCAAGTTTGAGAACATGTTCTGATTCAATCTTCACATCATCATTCCTCTCAAAACCAAATACCTCAAGAGAGGGCTCAAGAAAATCATCATCAACAAGGACATTAGGAAAACAACCATGTGCACTAGTAACCTCATGTACAACACCAGCTGGTATGTGTGCTGATCCAAAATTGAAAGACTCATTGCTAACCATGAATTACTCCTTAGCAATAGAACTAGAATCTTCATTTTCTTTTATATCAATGCTCTTCACATTCAATGACAACATGTCCATGTTCGTATTAGGAAAATAAGGAACATCAAACAAGAAGTAGTTGTAGTCAACTTCATACTCACTAACACAATATTCTCCATTTGTTTCATTCCTTGGTTGCTCCACACATGAATCAAGAATCTTTGTAGTATCAACACAATCTACAAATTTATTTTCATATGAATCAACAAGCTTTCCAATAGCATCAATGGGTAATGATATTGATTCAAGATCCATATGCACGTCACAATGTGCCATCTGATCACTCCAAAATGAATCCACGATTTCATCATCATGCTCATCATGTATCACAAACCTTTCCATCTTAGCTTCATACAAATAATCATGAAGAGCAGGGGCATAATCAAACTTATAAGCATCTTCATCATATTCACCACTATATTTTGAGTCAACATACTGATCACACACATGGTTGTCTTCAAACTCTGAATCACTCTCACAATTAACATGATCCATTGATTGTGAATCCAAATTACATTCGGTGTATTCACCATATGCAATTTTTTCCTTCACTTGTGGACAAGTGACTTCATGAAAATCTATATCGTTGCATTCTTCAAGTGAGGAATATGCTTCTATATCATCCTCAGAAATGTGATCGTAATTTTCAAAGAAGAAATCTGAACTATCAACCTCATCATGATTTTCATCACAAGAGAAATCATCACTACACAAACCATGTTCAAAATCTTCAGAATGAATGCTTGAGGCTGCATTTTTAGAGTCATAGTCACTTTTTTTCTAATGAAATATTAGCAATACATGCCTTGCAATCATTGGTCACAACATGACATGAAGTAGCACTTTGTATCTCATTTACTCCTTCCTCATGTCTGAGATATCACGAGAGGAACATTCTTGCATATCTATTATGTTATCATCCCATGTGTTTTCATCTTCCTTACTGCTGCAAAAATCTGCACATGTGTTGATTGTAAGCTGGTTACAATGTTCATCCTCATCCATACAACATGGAACTTCATTTTCTAACATATTCTCTTCATTTGTTTGCATTGTTGTATGGTTTATTTCAAGAGGACAACTATTGTTTACATTTTGAGAATCCACACTTGGCTGATTCTACACTCATTATACAATCAGGTATTTGATCAAAGCTATGGGGCTTCAATTCCTTTGGCAAAGTACTCAGCCTAGAGTCATAAATATTACAAAATAAATCAATGCACACAGAACCCTCAAGTCTAAAATATTTGGGAACTTCTATCAAAGCATCTAAAAATCTCAAAAATAGCTTATATGGTGATTCTCCCTCTTGTCTCTTCATTTCATACAATTCTTGTACAAAAGACTTTTGATCAACAATACTATTTTTTTTTTAATTTTCAACTTGAAGCTCATTATGATCTTCATACTTTGATGATGAAGGAATCATAATATTAAAATTATTGTCATCATGACAATCCTTTCCATTACCTCATCCTTGAATTCTCTTTGCATAAGGTGTGCTGGAATAACACACACTTGCAGCCATATACCCTTTCATCATAGAGTATTTCAAATTGTTCTTAATATCCATGGCAGTTTGATATGCCTAAAGTCATGTCATAGGATCTTTATCCCTTAACAAGAATCCCATCTTACTATCAAATGCACCAAGATACACAACCAAGCATTAAACATTATTTGGCCTTATGTACTCTAGGATCTCTTTCATTGCCTTTGTAAATCGAAGATTGAAAATAAGGACAAACTCATCTTCACTTATATGGATCTCCATAAAGTTTTTCCTCACCTCACTTGGATTTACCCTTTCACCAAATTTCTCAACAAAGATTGTCATAAAATGACTCCATGAAGCTATAGAAAATGATGGTAAATATGAGAACCAATCTCAGGCATCATCCTTCAATGATTGAATAAATAGTTTCATAACAACGTCCTTATGATTTACCTCATTATCCCCCATCACATCCATGAATGTTTGCAGATGCTTATAGGCTAACTCTAAACTTTTCCCTATGAATTTGGGCAAATAATTCCTAGCATTTTTAGGGATCAAGTTCGAGAAACCTCTAATACCACTGAAAACCAATGACATATACCTTTTAATAGCAAAATCCCTTTGAGGGCTTGGGAAAAATTATTTTCCTTGCATACTTTTACTTTCCATTTCACAAGGAAACCCTCTTGTATACAAATTCAATCATTATCAACTTCATACATGGTTATCAATTACATCATTTACTAAGTCAACCATGATTCTAAAATATTGACTAAATATTTATGCCTTAAGCTTTCTTAGAGGCATAATTCAAAATAAACATACTTCTTAAATCATATTACATATTACATTTTAGAATTATGGAAAGAATTACTACTGTTCCCTTTCTTAATGAAAATTCATCTAATAGGGAACCAAAGTTTTTCAAAAATGTTCAAATGTTGTTTGCATACAAAATTTCTTGAAAACCAAGAGTGAAAAATACTTGGAATTGTTGCAGCCATTGCAATTTTTCTTTTGATTGGAAATATTTGTAGATCTGTAACCATATTCACCTCTTCATTAGGTTCTTTTCTTGAGTCACCACCTCTTTGTAGAGGACAAAAATTTTATCAATTGTAATTTCTTCACAGGTCAAATTGTTTAAGAACTAACATATGCACTACAACACCTCCTTATTGAACAATATGACATCATATGAATTCCTTCATCAAAATTGTCAGGGTACTTCATCACAAGATCTCAAATCTATTTCATCTCTACTACAAATCCTTTGGTTCTTTCTTAGTTATTTTCAAATAGTGCACACTGGTGCATAGATCTCAAAGTCGCCACTCACAATTTGTGATGTATTATGAAATAATCATGAAATATGGAAAAATATAGACAAAAATTACATTAAAAGATGAATTACAACAAATTCTCTGGCAACATTCATGAGAATTGACTCACTTGACAAGGAGATTGAACCTATCATAACAAGCTCATGACTCTATAAGGTAGAATGATCTTCAACAATATCCCCAGCGGAGTCACCATTTTGTTTGTTGTTTTTACTATAACTAGGTTGATCTTCTAATATACCTATGGAATTGCTAATTCCAATCAAGGGCAGCTCGAAGGACTTGGACCAACTCACGAGGATTTTAAAGTCCTCCTACACTTTGGGCTCTGCAAGACTCAAGAGGGTGATCCCTTAATGTGTTTACAACCTCTGTACCATAATTATAAACAACATTAACCATAACATATAATCTCACTCAATAGCTCAAAAAACTAGGATAAGGGTAAGTGCAAGAAGTTGAGTCCACGAAATGTGAGATTTTTTGCCTTAGCCAAAAAAACGAAATCGGAATTGCAAAAACAGGATTTCATTTTTAATAAACGGGATCCCAAGCCAAAAATCAAAAAATGGGATCCCATTCTGAGAAAAATCCATTTTTGGTAACTTTTGAAAATAGGATCATGTTCTGTAAAGTTTCCATTTTTGGAAACTATCCATTTTTGAAAAATTTCCATTTTTGGAAAAATTTCAAAACAAGATCCCATTTTCAAAAATTCCAAAAATGACAGTTTTCGACAATTTTCAAAATGGGATCCCGTTTTGTAGGAGTTGTCAAAACCAACTTCAGACTCTAAGAACACCTGCATGCAAATGGATACTTGTTACAAGGAAGAGAATGGATGGAGAAAACAAACAAGGGTTTGAAGCTCTGAAAAATGGAGAAATTATCTTATTAGAATAAAAAAGAATTAATGAATATACAATGGATCAATCCTTAAGAAGGAGATCATGCAAAACCCTAAAAGAAACCCTAATAGGAAAAAATTTAATAATTAATATAATTATTAAATGTCACTTAATGCAAACTAAAGTGAAATCTTAAGAAGGGAATAAAGGTAACTTAATTAACATAATTAAGTTAAAACCTTTACTCTAACACCCCCCCTTAAGATGAGAAACAATGCAGCTACAAACATGTGCAAGAAAGCAAATGTAACTACAATGCAAGAAGGAAAACATGGGTCCTGACAACTAGGCTAGATCAGGTACTCAAATACAACCAAATCTCAGTAAAGTGGAAAAATAGAGAAAACCTCATGCGAAAAACTCTACTCCAAAAGGAGATGCAGAAAGCCATGAAGAACATCACTGAAGCGGAAGAAGCTGCAAATAACTGTCAAAAGATGACTGCTATGGTGCTGAAGAACCTCCTCTAAAGATAGGATGATCAGGATCAAGAAGACAACAATCTGCATGAGTGCCCCAAATGAAACTACTCGAATCAGATAGCAAACAAAGGAAAACACCTGGAACAGATATACAAATGGCACAAGTACCAATAGTCTGAAAAAAATTGATCAACTGAGAATAGAAGATTCCTTCTGAGGCAAAGCCAAGGAAGCATTAGCATGAATAGTATAACACCCCCCCATAATGTTGAACTGGGAGAGCCTGAAAGATCCACTGAAATGGTGTAACACCCTGTAGTGCATGAAGGAGAAGATACAACATCTGAAAGTGCACAAGAAAGCACTTGCAACTGAAAAAGTGGTGTGCAAAACAAAGCACACATGCATGAGGCTGGAATCATATGGATCCACTGTTGTCGTGGAGGGACACTCACCAGAAAAAGGTATGATGGAAAAAACAAAGGCACTACACAACCCAACATGGCACTTTGTAATATAGTGCGAGTACAAAATATGGCACAAACTTATGTGCAAAATCCCAAAAAAATACATGTACAATAGTGTGGCACTTTATCTCAGTGCGTTTACATAGAAGATTGTTGACAAATGATGCTCAAAATTCCAACAAAGGACAAAAAACTGGACATACAGGAAGAACAACAAAAAATGAAGCATCCCATGCAAACGAGAAGTTCCCAAGAGCTAATATGCCTAGGTAATTCAATAGAGTGTGAAAACACAAAAAATTGAATAAAATATACCTAGAGTGAAATCTGGAAAAATTACATAGATGGAACTGAAGAGCTCTGAAATATGGTTCTAACATCGCAGAGATCGTAAAAAATGGAGAAATAGGTCAAAAGTTACGAGCTCGGGACTGAAAACAACTCCTTTGAATTCAACTGGCTGTAGAATGCACCAATAGGAAAATGAAGCAATGAGACCCACACCACTAGAAATTTGATAGAACCAACTTTCCGACGATATCTCGTTTGCCAAAAAATGATATCATATGCCCAAGTTATGGCCTCTGGAAGAAAACAGCTCCAAAGGGGAAAAAAATAGTTCTGGATTAAATTTGACGGTCATACGGCCGTCGTAGAAAAAATCCGAGCCTAAATTTGATGGCCAAATGGCCGTCATCACATTTCTTCAATAGGGCTTATTACAAAAAAAAATGTTTTTTTATAAAAAAAAACAAATTAAAAAAACTTTGATTTGTTTTTTAAAATCATAAAAAAAACATGGATTTTAAAAAAAAAAAAAACTAAAAAAAACTAGTAGCCTATGTACTGCCATCGGCGGTACTATTAGACTGCCTGTTGGCGGTAAATTCACCGATGGCTAGCAGTACGCTTGCCAACATACTGAGGGGCCCGCAGGCTTGCGGACGCAGGTACCTACGGGTACCCCAGTACTAGGCCTCAACAAGCCTTTAAAAGGCTTTTTTTTTTTTGTTTAAAAAAAAATACACTTTTACAAACCCTTTTTTTTTGAAAAAAAAATAATTTTTTTACCAAGGTGTAGATGGATGACTGTACCGGTAAAAAAATTTTGCCTCTTAAATCAATTTTGTCCAAAATGGACGAATGAACAATCGATTTAGGGGTTTTGGACCGTTGCGGATCCAACAGTGAGGTCTGTTTGGATCCAAAATGCTTTGAAATTACAGGTGATTCCCTGGATCAAAAAAAAAAATTCCAAAACTGTGAATGCCTGATCCAACCCTTGTAGCTCCAAATTCCTCAAACAAAAATAGGCATGCAGCAGGAAAGCTCTGATACTATGTAGAAGTTGTCAAAACCAACTTCAGACTCCAAGAACACCTACATGCAAATAGATACCTGTCACAAGGAAGAGAATGGATGGAGAAAACAAACAAGGGTTTGAAGCTCTGGAAAATGGAGAAAATATCT
This sequence comes from Sequoiadendron giganteum, assembly GCA_007115665.2. Taxonomy (NCBI): domain Eukaryota; kingdom Viridiplantae; phylum Streptophyta; class Pinopsida; order Cupressales; family Cupressaceae; genus Sequoiadendron; species Sequoiadendron giganteum. The sequence continues at coordinate 574,144,424 of CM021108.1, read as the reverse complement.
TATCAAAACAAAAAGGAATTAATGAATATACAATGGATCAATCTTTAAGAAGGAGATCATGCAAAACTCTAAAAGAAACCCTAATAGGAAAACATTTAATAATTAATATAATTATTAAATGTCATTTAATGCAAACTAAAGTGAAATCTTAAGAAGGGAAATTTACATTTTTGGTAACTTTTGAAAACGGGATCCCGTTTTGTAAAGTTTCCGTTTTTGGAAACTATCCATTTTTGAAAATTTTCCATTTTTGGAAAATTTAAAACGGATCCCATTTTCAAAAATTCCAAAAATGACAGTTTTTGACAATTTTCAAAACGGGATCCCATTTTTTAAAATTTCAAACGTAGGTCGGGTTTTTGCTTTGTTATAGGTTTGGGAAATGGTTTGGGGATTCGAACCTAAGCCATAAACCTGGTTTAACCTGCAAGTTGAAGGTCCTAGCAATGTCACAAAAAAATACTGACTTTGGGCATACGTCTGAAGGCTTTATTTGTAGATTTTTTCAATAAAATTAAAACCCATTATAGATTAGATAGTGTAGATTCCAAATATGTAATTTTTTTTACAATTGGATTTAATTTTTTTATTTTTCATTTAATTTCTAATTAAACAGGTCCATAAACTTGAATTATCAGTGTTTTTTAGTATTTTAATAACTTTTTATCAACATAACATTTTTATGAATGGCTTGCATAAGAGAAAACTTCAGACAATTCTTTTCAATTTAAAAAAAAAAATATCAAAAAATGATAAGTTTAGGTCATCTTATGTGTGTCGTACATGATGATTTTTCAAAATGACAAATATGCCTAATAAAACTTTAACAATAAAAAAATATTCAATAAAAAATTACAAAAAAATATCAAAGACAAGCTTCAATGAGTCACATATATTTTTCCAAAAGTATTTAGAAAAATACAATAATTTAGGTCAAAATATGGATGTCATACACGTGCATTGTATGGTAAAAAAAAGACTTTTAAATAGTGGTTTTTTAGAAATTCTTATTGAAACTCAATTTGTACAATCTGGGTATTGAAATAAATTACATATTTGGAAACTAGACTCCGAGTAATACATTTTATGATGGGTGATGTTTTTGAAGATTTCATCTCTAAGTGCTTCAAATTTTAAGGTCAAAGTGCCAAATTCTAAAAATCAGGGAAAACACTTCCACTTTTTGGCCAAAAAGTGGACTCAACTTCTTGCCAGCACCCATAATACTTAATAGAATTGGTTGTTCATCAATAATATCAACCATTTGGAGTGTGAGATAGTCACAAAAATATTTCAAAGTAAAAGATATTCATTGATTTTCAATTTCTAGCAAGCTCCAGGTGAACACAAACAAATACTAAATCAGAAAAAACAAATGCAACTTACATCAATCCCTTACTTCCATTGGAGGAGTCAAATCCACAAATACCTAAGGGTTTATAACAGATTCAACACATAGCATGTAAGATATTTGATAATATTGCCTTACAATATCACCAATATGTAACCCTAACTCAATACTACTTATCAGATCCTTGTACAGAACACATCAACCTACAATCTCATTTAAGCATTTTATTTAATTCCTTGAATTAAAGTTAAAATAAGAATTACACACACCACAATACTGAGATGAACAAAATAACCCTTGATCATTTAATTCAAAATTCAAATATGTTTACACATAGGAAAGACATGAGATTGAATTTATCAATATCATTCAAATACTAGTACTATTATAAAACATTATATCTCCATGAATTCAAAACCTATAACAAAATGACTCAGAACCTAAATTGCATTTTCTTTATAACTGCCAAATTTTACATTTTGTTCTACAACTTCACCTAGACTCGACCAAAAATTTCTAACTTGCTAACCCATACTTCTGGCCTTGAAATCCTTCTTATATTAAATGAAGGAGCAAACAAGCATCAGACCAGAAAGTACACATGTCACCAACCAATTGGACAGCTTAGTGATATCCCAAAATTCAGTTACAGCTGATATTCCCTTCGGAGAATCTTCATTTGACACCCAACTGCTGAAAACAAATGCCTCCATTCTCCCGTGAAAACTCCCTTTATTCTACAATTACCAGCCACTGAAAAATACTCCGTGAAAGCTTCATTTTTGTTATTTTATAATTTTTCACATTATAGTTTCACCTGCAGGCAATAAAATAATTTCACACAGTGAATACTCAGTTACTTTATAAAATACTCCCCCTATGCACTTTCACTTTCACACGCACTTTAAAAATATTCCTTCCTTGACACATTTACATGCACCTTTTCCAACGAAGGCTTTTAAAATTTTCATATTAAGTATTCATTTTACCCCACCGAGTCAAGTTTAAAGTCTTTGCCTCTAGAATGAAAACATTTAATTTACCCACATTTTATCGAGCACCCTTCCTTTCATTTAAAATTCCACCCCTTCACCTGAGAAAATATAGAGCGGGTCCCACCCCTCTATTGAATCTTATTTGACAAAAATTTAGTAAAACATTTAACTTTAAATGTTTTTTCATTTTATAAGGCAAATGGGGCTCTTTAAATCCAATGCATTTAAATTTGCAGGGGGCCCACCACTCCTTTTCCCCACAAGCACTATGTATTTTTTGAAAAACCACCAGGCCTTTATAAAATTTGAGGACATGATTAATTGAAAACTTTACCCAACCCACCTGCCATGTGCACTCATCCCGCTATCTCATGAGATATTAAAGAACGTGCAACTCAAAGTTTCAATTTGGTGAGGAAAGGCCATGATTTGGCTGGAAATTGACCTTCATTCCTAACCGTTGATATTCAATATGCTTCTTTGTTTTCCCTAACCCTCTTCATTGATGTTTGCAACCCGCATCCTTCATTTTGTGCTCTGCAACATTCTTCATTTCACTCATGGTGGTTGCATTTCACGGAGGTCCATTGTAGATGAGCACACCCCTTGCCAACATGCAAAAAGTGGTCTTCCCATAGCTGATACATGGCATTAGGTATCTTTGAGGAAAATGCCTCTGGTAGCATTCTCTAACTGTGTAAACCCTTCCTCACGTGTTCAAGCTAAAACCATTTTGATCAAGTGTAGGTTGTTCTCTTATTTATGCAGCCTTATCGGCCTCCTCCTTTCTCAAAGTTTCTGAAGGCTTTAGAACATATCTACCATGCGTTGGCAATTGCATTTTATTTTAAGTTTCAAAATCATTTTCAAAAATCTCATTTACTTTGTGTATATCTTGCAATCATGGTGCTCCATGGGATCACATTTATGAGCATTTTCAAATGAATAGCCTGCACACTTTAAACACCGCCTCCCCATATTGGTGTGATGGATGTTTTGTGCTTTGATAGTTGTCTATACTCTGCTCCAAATTGTACTCATCATGTTCTGAGCCTTCTCCATTTCTTGCATTTGATTGAGAGTTTCTAAAGTCTTTAAATACAACCACTTTGTGCACAGCCAGGTGCAACATTTATTGCCAAATACATTTTATTGAAAGCTACTAAGACTTTTGACAATCCATTTTATTTATATTCTGCATTCCCTTATTGGATGTGGGCATCCACCTGTAATTTTCATTTGTTTGAAATTTCTACAACCTTCTAGCAATCGATTCCTAAAGGAAGTGAAAAGCCTCCTTCTGATTGCACAGATAAATCCATTCAGTGCGTATGCTAGAGAGTTTCTAAAACATTTTTTCAAAAAATCCATTTATGTGTTTGGTTCCTGCACTTATGACATTCCACGAAGCCACACTTTTGTTGAGAATTGTCGCCAACAGTTCATATGCAATGGCTGTGGGGTTTGGCATTACATCAGTCAAATGCTTTTGCTTTAAAAAATCTCTAAAGAATTTCAATAAAATCTGCATTGTGTATTGTGTAGCAATTATGGTGTCCTATTTAAAAAGTTATGAGCCAGCAACTTAACTATAATCGACCCCCAATTTTGGTATCAATCTTCCATTTATTAGTGGATTTTCCATGACTCATTGATATTCCATGCAACTTGCCAACAAGATTTTATTTTGTCAGTATCATATACATGTTCAACAATCTAGCAAGATTAAATAGTGTTGTGACATTATCTCATGCAACTGAAAGTGAAGCATCACCATATTCATTTAATATTCATGTTAGCCTCCCCTGCCTCTAGCTTATTAAATCCTTCATTATTTCAAGCAAAACTCTAAACAATGTTCTTTTATCCTTTTGTTTCGAAAGATTCTCATGCCCAATTTGTGGCACTAAGTAGATATGTATCTACATTATCATGAAATCCAAACCATAATTATCATGATGAAAGCTTTGCCTTTCCAGAATTAAGTAACTTCTCAAACAAAACATCAAGATTAAAATGTATTGTGATTTTATCTCATGGTGACTTAATTGAAAAACTATCTTCAACAGATAGAAGGAAGAAGCCCGTGATGATAATGCATCAATGACAACCCATGATGGGATAATGCTCTGAAGTCCATACCCTTTATAACTAAAGTATCTCTTAGCAAGAGCATGTCGGGTCCCCATGTGGGCTTGACTAATTTTTTTGTTTGTTTTCAAACAAATTTTCTGATCAAATGAACTGATATTGCCTTTTGAATGCATTTGAAGTAAAAAAACGAACTGGGTTTTCATCAAAATTTATTTTTTGACACTTTTGGAAAATGTGCAAAACTAGCCAAGTTGGCTCCGGAATCGACTTGAGAAACCAATCAAATGACCTCTTGGAGCTATAAAAACTTACAAGAATGTAGACATATGACATGAGAATGCAGTCCAAAAAGACAACTCAAAGAAACAAATTATGAGGTGAAAGATATTAATCCGCAAAATTTCTCAGTTGAAATTTTTTGAAACTGCACCTGTTTTGAACCAATTAAAACTCACCCAATCACCTCATTGAAAAAATAGTAAATCAACTCTTGGTGAGCAACCAATAGACACAATAGATCATTTAGGTACACTGAGCATGTGTGCAAAAGGAATTTTCTTGAACCATTGTTGATCAAAAGATATTGACGCTCAAATTTGACCTCTTAGAAAGGTTTATGAAAAAGCAGGTGCAAAACAGGAGAAATTGCATTTGGTTTTGACCTATTAAAAATAGAAAATCAGATCATGAGACTCTGAAAAATGACATATGAGCTCATTTAGGTGCAGAGATTGCATAACAACACTCATTTTGACATGAAAGTCAATTGGTTGCAAAATACAAATTCAAACAAGAGGCAACTTTGCAAGACTAAAAGTTTGTAAATAGTAGAACAGTGTTAAAATCCTCCTGCTTCACTTTTTTAAACCCTAACAAAACTCATCGTAGGAAGCTCAAAATTGACACACACATTCACATATGTCAATTGAATATTTCTACAACTGGGTTTTCCTTGAAAATCAATTGGCATCAATTTACGACCTTCCAAAGTAGGTCACTCAAACTGATTCATCAGGTGTACTTCTAAAAGTTCAGGGGCAAAATATTTTAAATGAGCACTCAAATTTTGCAAAATTTGAGAGTGCCAACATGAACCATCCATTGTTCCTCCTATCCCTCCTCCCCAAGATGATCCACAACCTATTGTGAATTGTCCCACACCTTCTCCCACACATCTTGACCAAAAAAGTAAATGGAATAAAGAGGAAAGAAAGTGTAAACGTTGCTATTGTGCTCTCACCTGCCAATCTCATGAGGAAGAACTAGCTGAAGAGCCCAACCCTCCTATGTCTTAGGCCATCCTTGTTGATTCTCCTCCTCCACCCCCACAACCAGATCCAATACCTCCTGCATCACCTCTTTTACAAGCCACCATCGATATTGTCATTCGTCCTACCATTGTCATCAACTTTGATGATGATGACAAGGAGAATGCCAAAATTGATGAAGAGGTACATTATACCTTGAATTCACTTTTTTCCTCTTTTATGAGAATTCACGTGAATTCTCCCCGAACAAGTGTTGATTTTGACACTAGTTCGGTAATCATTGTCGTTTCTCTCGCTAGTTTCCCTCCTAAGTTTTACACTGAGCAAGATTGGGAGGCTGATGACTTTCCTGACAAGTGATGTGCACTTTCCTAGCTAGTCATTTTTCCTTTTGTTTTTTATGTTTATTTGTATGTCTTGTACTCCTTGTCTTGTTTGATATTTTGTGACATTCTTCTATATGTATCTCTATTGGATAATGTGCCTCAATTTTTTGGCTTGAACCTCTGTTAAGGACTTGACGAATTTACTCTCCATACTATGAAGTCCTTGCTTCCCTTTGGAAGGAGTGTGATGGTCCTTGGCTTCATCGACAAAACGATCATATATCGGTGAGTGACAATGTGTTGTCTCACTGATATGCCGATATGCGATAAATGTTGGGTCGCAGAGACTTGAGGTCATTGGTGGAACCCAATCGGTAGTCTCAACAATAGAATGATATGCTCTATCAATGTGACTTGGGGTAATCAATGGAACCCTTCAACAGGCTATGTCGATGGACCGCTAGCAGATGGAAGTGACTTGGTGGGGACAACAACATAATGTACCGATGAACAGAGATCTTGATCTACAATTGAGATTTGACTAATCCAATGGTGCTCATTTTATTCCATGCCTGGTTGAGGTGAGTACCAATGAACTCTTGTGAACTAAGCATAATTGTCTAAGTGTTTGACACTTGGTGGCATGCGAGGTGTGCAGGATTTGAACACGTTTCATTATTTTAGAGAAGCTTATTGGTAATTTTGTAGATGCCCTCTTGATTCCCCAAAATTGCATCTTGGTGGATTGTCATGATATGGAGATCAAACAGTTATCACCATACCGCAGTGGCCCTTAGGCCATGCCATGGTAGCTCGGTAGGAGTTGCTCAGGGCATAGTTGATCGTTTCGATAGTCAAAGCAATGGATGAATGGTGTGATGACACATGTTGCGATCTCATTCGTTGATTTTAGATTTTTGTTGTAAATCAATTGTTATTGGCTGAATGTTTAAATCTATGAAAGCGATATGTGCATTAACTATAAGATCTAATTCAGCGATTGACAGAATCAAAATCTAGGTAATTATCTATAACAAAATTAAATGCTTGGGCAGCCCAATGTGTGATTGCGGGGTGCTTTGATCAAAGATCTAGTTGCTTGTTGGTGAAGTATGGAATTAAATTGGCTCCCCCTTTGGTTGTTGTATAAATAGGCATAGAGACTAAGGTGATGGTGAGAGTCGTGATTCATTATATGTTGTAATAGAATTGGAATAGTGAGGGGGTTCAAATTGAAGTCTATTGCCTATGAGCTAACTATTAGAGAGTGAAGTTTGTAACTTTGGATGTAATCTGGTGTCTATAATACAAAGATACTTTACTTGGTGTGGTGGGTTTTTCTCTCGTAAGGGTTTTCCCACGTATATCTGGTGTTATCTCTATGTATGTTTTTTTTTTCTTTTGCAGATTGTCTTACTGTGTATGTGCATCTCAGATGCTTAAATGTTTTAAAACTAGCTTTTTGCACTTCTCCTCTATGGTTTTACTCTTAGGAAAGAGTATTCCACATCTCTTCTTTTCCTTTCAAGTGGTATCAGAGCCTAGCCAATTGTGTTATCCTTGTTAGTAGGGTTGGTTTTTGTGCTAATACTATTCCAATATGAGTCTTGCAAAGTTAAAACCTAGTCCTGTTTGAGATGGCAAGTACATCAGGTAGAGTAGAAATTGGAAATTCAATGGCGGAAAATTTGAGTTGTGGAAACTCAAAATGGAAGACCTGTTGGTGGATAGAGACCTCTAGATTTTCGTGTCTGGAACTATGCCACAAAGTATGAAACAATAAGATTGGGATCTTGCAGATAGAAAAGCTAGAGGCTTGATAAGACTTAGTCTGGTCGATTGTATACTCCTGAATGTTCATGAGGAGAAGTATGTAGCTTCGTTATGGGAGAAGCTTGGGGATATTTATCAGGGAAAGTCTCTAGTAAATAAGTTATTTCTGAGGAAGAAGTTGTACTTCGTGAAGATGGAAGAAGGTGTAGTTTTTGCAGACCATTTGAACTCATTTAATATAAGTGTTGCTCAATTGCTATCTATGGGTGTGAAGATAGAGGAGGAGGATCATTGCATGCTCCTGTTATATTCGTTACCTAACACGTGGGATCATCTTGTAATGGATATTGGAAGTATGACCACTACTTTCAAGATAGAAGACGTTGCTGCCTCACTCTTGTCAGAAGAAATGCGGAGGAAGTCTTTGGAGATGGCCAAAGAGTCTCTTGTTGTTTGAGGTAGATCAAAGGAGAAAGACAAGAAGAAAGATAAAAATTCTAAATCCAAATCTGAAGGGAGATCAAAGTCTCCTGGTAAAAATTCCAAGGTAAAATGCTAGAACTGTGGGCAGCTTGGTCATATCTGAAAGGATTGTAAGGAGAATAAAAAGAAGAATAATAACTCTTCTAACAATGAATCTTCTCAAAGTGAAGCAAATATATTCATTGCATCCTTGGCACCTTAGGCATCAGATGATGTCTCGCTAGTTGACTCGGGTGCATCTTTCCACATGACGTCTCATAGAGAGTGGTTCACTAAATATGAAAAGTATGATGGTGGAAAGGTGTACCTTGCAAGTGATTCAACACTGGATATTGTTGGTCATGGAAGAGTCAAAATACAATTCCCTGATGGAATAATCAAAGGGATTGGTGATGTACTACACATACCAGGTTTGGCTTGTAACTTACTTTTTGTCAGTAAGTTGAATGATGTTGGTGTGGAAGTTTCTTTCTCGAGTAAAAAATGTAAGATGGATAGAGGTGCAATGGTGCTAGCTAAGGGTGTACACATTGGCACTCTATACAAGCTAGATGTATGTCATGTTCAATGTAACAACGTCTCTATAAAGTCAAGCAAAGCTACTTGTGTAGAGTAGAATGATGCTCCTCTTGATGCAAATTCCCTGGAGGTGAAATTCCTAGCTAAGAAGACCATGTTGTGGCATCATAGACTCAGTCACATAGGTGAGAAAGGTTTAAAAAACTTGAAAAATAAAATTCTTGTTGAAGGGATTGTTGATTGTAATCTTGAGTTCAATTTCTATGAACACTACATTTATGGAAAGCAACATCATGTTTCATTTTATTCGAGTCCTCATAAATCTTTTGGTGTACTGGATTATGTTCATTTTGATGTGTTTGGTCAAGTGAATGTTCCTTCGTTATTGAAGTCTAGATATTATGCTTATTTTATTGATGATTATTCCAGAAGGGCATTTATATACTTTCTTAAGAGTAAATCAAAAGTGTTCAGTCAATTTAAAGAATTTAAAACTTTGGTAGAAAATCATACTGGAAGGAAAATAAAATGTTTGAGGACGGATAATGGTGGTGAGTTTTGTTCTGCAGATTTCAAAAGATACTATAGATACCATGGAATTAAAAGGCATAAAAGTACACCTTCTACTCCACAATAGAATGGAGTTTCTGAAAGGTTGAACATGATGCTAATGGAAAAGGCAAGGAGTATGTTGAGAAGTGTTGGTTTGGAGCAGAAGTTATGAGATGAGGCTATGGCTACAACATTTTACTTGGTAAATTGTTCTCCTTGCTCTACTCTTGCTGAAAAAACACCTTTGGAAGAGTGGTCTATTAAGAATCCCTCTCTGAGACATATTTGTGTCTTTGGCTGTGAGGCATATGCATATGTGTTGAATGAAAAAAGATCTAAGTTAGAAAACAAGGTTGTTAAATGTATCTTCATTGGCTATGGTGTTGGTGTGAAAGGATACAAGCTTTGGAATCCTGATAGTGAGAAGGTTTTATATAGAAGAAGTGTAATATTTCATGAGTTGAAGCCTTCAATAGCTGATCCATAGTTAGAGATAGATCAAAGATAAAAGAAGAATGATGTAGTTGACATTCGTCAAACTCAAAAAAAAGAGAAACTACATGGTGTACCTAAAAATGAGGAGAGCTCTAGTAGCTTTGAGAGTTCTGAAGAAGAAGAACCACAACCACAACTAGTGAGAATTTCTACACGTGAAAGACGTCAACCTGATAGGTATGGTTTCTCTATGTTGGATTCAAACTATGCCTATGCTTTGATTACTAGCACTGATGAGCCTAGAACTATGAAAGAGGCGATTAATATGTTTGATTCAAATTATTGGTTGGAATCTATGAATGAAGAAATGGAATCATTAAAGAAGAATGAAACTTGGGATTTTGTGCCTTTTCTTGAAGGATGAAATTATTTTGGCTATAAATGGGTATTTAAGAAGAAGACTGGTCCAGATGGTAGTGCTGAAAAGTATAAAGCATGGTTGGTTGCAAAGGGGTATTCTGAGGTAGAGGGAATTTATTATGGAGAATTTTTTTCCCTTGTAGCAAAGTTGACATCTATCTGATTTATTTTGTCACTGGCAGCAACGTATGACTTAGAAATTGAGTAGATGGATGTGAAAACAATGTTTCTCCATGGAGATTTGGAAGAAGAAATTTATATGTCCCAGCCTGAAAACTTTGTTGAAAAAGGTAAAGAAAACCTAGTCTGCAAGTTAAAGAAATCTCTGTATGGTTTCCTAGAATGTGGCATGAGAAGTTTGACACTTTTGTGTTGTCTATGGGATTTGTGAGATCAAAATCTGATCATTGTGTATTATAAATCTAAAAATGATCATGTGCTTATTATTACCCTATATGTGGATGATATGTTGTTCATAGGAAATAGTAAGACTAAGATTTCTGATCTTAAGCCTTAGTTGTCTACAAAATTCAAAATGAAAGATCTAGGTATAGCAAGGTATATTCTGGGGATGGAAATAACTAGGGACAAAATGAACAAAAAGCTTTGGGTCAGCTAGAGTAAGTACATTAACACTGTTATGGAGAGATTCAATATGAATGATTGCAAGCAATTAGTTGTTCCAGTTTTGCAGGGACCAAAGATATATGTTGAAGACTATCCAAACTCTACTACTGAGATGGAGGACATGACTAGGATGCCTTATGCAAGTGTTTTTGGTAGTTTAATGTATGCGATGGTCTATACAAGGCCAGAAATTTCCCAAGCAGTGGGAGTACTTAGCTAATTTATGGAAAATCCAGCAAGGACATGTTGTGATGCTATGAAAAGAGTGTTTAGATATCTAAGGGGTACTTCAGAATATGCTATGTGTTACCATGGAAATTTTGTTGGTTCACAGAGGACTCTCAACATTTGTGGATATGTGGGTTTTGATTAGATAGGGGAAATTGATAGCAAAAGGTCCACGAGTGGATATACTTTCAGGTTAAATGGTGGTGCAATCAGCTAGATGAGAAAGTGATAGGTTGTAGTTGCTTTGTCTACTACAGAGGCTGAATACATGGCAGAAACTCATACCTACAATAAAGTTGTTTGGCTTGGTCGTTTTTGTTTTGATATTGGTTTTGATGCAGGGCAGATTACTCTTTTGTGTGAGTCAGAGTGTCATTTGTTTGGCGAAAAATACAACTTTCCATGCTAGGATGAAACATATTGATGTGCACAGTATCACTTTGTTCGAGATATGGGGAAGGATGGAAAGGTCTGCTTAGAAAGGTGGATACTTTGAAGAATGTTGTTTATGCATTGACAAAGCCAGTGAGTACAAAAAAGTTCAGATTGTGTGCAAGTTTGATGGGCCTTGGGGCTTATGATAGTTAGTAAATTTGAAGTCTAGAGGAAGCCATTAAGTCTTCATCATGTGGGATTTTATTGGAAAATGTGCCTCAACTTGTTGGCTTGAACCTCTATTAAGGACTTGATGAATTTACTCTCCATATTGTGAAGTCCTTCCTTCCCTTTGGCGGGAGCATGATGGTCATTGGCTTCATTGGCATAATGATTACATATCAGTGAATGACAATGTGTTGTCTCACCGATATGCCGATATGTGATAAACGTTGGGTCGATGAGACTTGAGGTCATTGGTGAAACCCGATTGATAGTCTCAATGATAGAACAATATGCTTTATCGATGTGACTTAGGGTCATCGATGGAACCCTTCACCAGGCTACACTGATGGACCAATGGTAGATGGAAGTGACTTGGTGGAGACCACAATATAGTGTATCCATGAACAGGGATCTTGATCTATGGTTGAGATTTGACTAATCCAACAGTGCTCATTTTATTCCACGCTTGGTTGAGGTGAGTATCGACGAAATCTTGTGAGTCAAGTGGAGTTGTCTGAGTGTTTGAAACTTGGCAGCATACGGGGTGTGCAAGCTTCAAACACATGTCATTGTCTCAGAGAAGCTTATTATGAATTTTGTAGATTCCTTTTTGATTCCTCGAAATTGCACAAGATGTGTAAGCATGTCTTGGTGGACTCTAGCGGTCTGGCGATCGGACGGTTATCACCATACCACAGTGGTCATTAGGCCATGTCGCAATAGCTCAGTAGGAGTTGCTCAAGGCATAGTTGACCATTTCAATAGTCAAATTGATGGACGAATGGAGTGATGACATGTGGCACAATCTCATTCATTGATTATACATCAATGTTATAAATTAACTGTTATTGGTTGAATGTTTCAATCTGTGAAAGCGATATGCACATTTTAAAATTGTAAGATCTGATTCAATAGTTGAAAAAATCAAAATCTAGGTAATTATCTATAATAGAATTAAATTCTTGGGAGCTCGATGTGTGATTGTAGGGTGATTAGATCAAAGATCTAGTTGCTTTTCGGTGAAGTATGGAATTAAATTGGCTCCCTCTTTGGTTGTTGTAGAAATAGGCATAGAGACTAAGGTGATAGTGAGAGTTGTGATTCATTGTATGTGGTAATAGCATTGGAACATTGAGGGGGTTCGATTTGAAGTTTGCTGCTTGTGAGCTAACTATTAGAGAGTGAAGTGTGTAACTTTGTATGTAATTTGTTTACTATAATACAAAGATACTTTACTTGGTGTGGTGGGTTTTTCTCCCCCAAGGGTTTTCCCACGTTTATCTGGTGTTATCTCTATGTATATATTTTTTTTGTTTCTCTTATCTTATTATGTACATGTGCATCTTAGATGCTTAAATTTTTTTAAACTGGTCTTTTGCACTTCCCCTCTATGGTTTTAGCATTAGGAAAGCGTATTTTTCACCTCTTCTTTTCCATTCACTCTCCTTTCTTCTATATGTTGTACATCCATTTTTCCTTACACCTTTTGCGTTCTATTATATCTTCCTTTTAGGGATGATGCAAGGAATTGAGACCACCAGGTCTCCTTCATGTTGACCCAAAAGGAAACCTTCTTTTACCTTTCTATTTTTCCTTTTCCGTTTGCTTTGACCTTCATTTGGGGATGATGCAAAGCATTGAGACCACCAAGTATCCTTCAGGTTGACCCAAAAGGAAACCTTCTTTTTCCTTTTTATTTTTTCTTTTCCCTTTGATTTGACCTTCATATGGGGATGACACAAGGCATTGAAACCACAATGTCTCCTTCATGCTAACCCAAATGAACTTATTTTTATTTTTGTAACCTTTTTTCCTTTCATTTGAGGATGATGCAAGGCATTGAGACCATAATGTCTCCTTCATGTTGACTCAAAAATAAGGCTCTTTTTTTTTCTTTTGTCCTTTTTCTTTTGCATTTTTGTTATCCTTTTGGGGACGATGTAAAGCATCAAGATATTCCATGTCTCCTCCATGTTGACCCAAAATGACTCTTCTTTTTCATTTTGTTTTCGCTCTTTATGTGTCCTTCTCCTCATTCTATGTGTTTGGGGAGATGATGATAGTTCCGTGTTCTCTAAAAATAAACTTTGCAGCAACAAATATATTGACCTCAAATACATAGATCCCTTATGTGTTTGGTATTTTCCATTTTGGGGGCATCTTTCCCCTTCTCTTTGGCTTGCTTCTTTTTTCACATGATGTATCCCTTCTTGAATACTCATTGCTTGATAGGCTCTCATGTTCCCTTTTTCATTTTTCCTTTTCTCTACTTTAAAGCAATTTCTCACAAAGTGGTGTGTATCAATCCCTTTCAAGTGGGGGCATACATTAGCACTATTCTGTTTTACTTTTAATTTATGTATTTGCATTTGTTTACCCGTTCTTCCTAGTGTAGCCTTGTCACTTCACTTGATGTGTTCCTCACTTTGTGACGGAATTCGATATAATGTCCTTCATAAGTGTTACTTATCTTATCATATTATATTCCTCTTAGTGGCCTGATATGACCCACTTCATCCCCTAAGTTGTGAATCTTCTATCCTTTGATAGGTCCTCTTTTGGAGACATTTCATGAAAATGCTCTCCCTAAGTTAAAGACCTTGTGTGAACTAAACAAGACTCTTTCGAGCACTTTCATTTTTCATTTGTTTGCATCTTTTTGCATTCCATATGTTACACATTTTTTCATTTTGTGCATACATGGCCACCTTTCATAACACAACTTGCATACTTGTAGTGCTAGCTTGCACTTGTTCATGGATTCTAAGAATCCAAGGATTTTCTTGTCTCATGAACTACACCCCTGTCTTTTGTGGCACCTTATCAAAGTTTTCGGGAGGTATAACTTTGGTATGGTTGAGTGGGAAGCCCAAATAGTAGCATGACTTTCCCCATAGACACCTTTTGTGTGTGAGTGCATACCAACCGTTTGTATGTATTTCACCACCTTTTGGCATTCTCACCTAGTGAATAACCAAAAAAATTGTCAGCCCAGAGTGAGTACATCCTTCCTTTTAGACAAATAGTCTAGATTTGATCCACAACTAGGTGGACAAACAGTTGAAGCTTGATCTGAATTTTTTTCACATGACTCATTAGGTGATCTTTTGTACTTATGTTTAATTGGTCATGGGATCTTGATCCTAGGGGCTTGATCATCCCTCTTGATCATGACTCATCTCACCTTACTAGAATGAGTATGTTAGATCCCACTCAAAATGCATGACTTAGCTACTTTAGTGTGAATCTGAAGAACATTCATACTCTCACTAAAGTGGGGGCTAAATGTGTTGCCAAAAATTGTATACCTTGGTACTTTTTCACTCATTTTGGCCTTTTTCAGTGGATTTTGGTCTTGATCACCTTGATTCAGCCTTGTAAGCTTGCAATTCATCAATAACATAATAGTGTTTTACTAAGGTGTTGTGAAGTGTTGTAATAAATTTCCTCACTTTTCTAAGACCCTTTCAACATAATTCACCTAAATAATATATTCTTACACCTTCCTAAGCCTTAAGACAAAGTGGTATAAAGTGTTGTGCTGCATTTTCACACTTATGTAGGCTTATAACCCCTCAATTAACCCTTTTTATGTGCTAATTTGTCCTTTTAATGGATCATTAGTCCTAACCTAAGTGTGTTTCAGGAGGCAAATCTAATAAAATTTATAAAGCATAAATTAATTCCTGAGAATCATCAAAATTTTCCTAGGAGGACTAGGTCACCACTTTGGGTGACCTAGTCCCTTTAAGCATAAAATTCAAATTTTAAATAAGATTCGACAAGAATCTTGCCTCCTGAACCCTAAGGTCAGCCTATTAGGCTGCATTTCAAGAAAAATTGGGTTTCAAATGTACAAATAAGGGTTTTTGCCTCCATTTTGCCTATGTCTTGGTTCATTTTCACTCTCTTGCACTCAATCATCAAGTGTTCAAGCAACCAAGACTTCACAAGCAAGCATACAAGAATTAGGGTTTTCAAACTAACTCCATTGGAGCTACTCATGCATGTTGCAAACCATCAACAAAGGTTTGGTAAGCATTTCTATTGTGTTCTCATTCACTCTTACTTTCCTTTGTGTTTATCTCATTTGGGACTAATCACCTACAAAGGGGTTTGACTTAGACAAACCCCTATATCCTAACCCCAAAAATTTTTGGTCTTTGCATGTGTTTGCAGGTATTTTGATGCAGGTTAGCTGAAGGACAAAGTGTTGCAAGAAGTACCAACATTCTCCTCAAGTCAACTCCAAATCTCAAACCCTATGAAGGACAAAAAGATAAGTTGCAGGCCACTTTCAGAGGTTCCTACCAAGGATTGCTGCAAAAAAGAGGAATATCAATCGGGACCCACAAAACCAAAGCCTAATTCCTCATAAAGCTACAAGAGGACTAGGTCACCCCTATTGGGGACCTTGTCCCTGTGCTAGGCTCGGAAAAGGGTTTCTATATTTTTGGACACCCATCTCCCCGAAACCTATTCCGACAGAGTTTCCAGGTTGGAGGACTAGGTCACCCTAGTTGACATAAGTATCCTTCTATCAATTTCAAGCAATTTCCAGAGGTTTCTAGGAGCATTCATCTGCAAAAAAAATTCTCCAGGTGCACACCTTCTCTCCTTCTCTATGATTTTCTAGAAAACACACATTTAGGGCATATAGTTAGTTAGTTTGCATTATCTTGGTTTTACTTAATTTATATTTGCATACATTTAGATTAGTTTCATTTTACTTTCAGCTTTAGCCACACATCACACAATTTCAAAACCATCATCGAATCCCTCTCCCCCTTTTGAATGAACTTAGCCTTAAACATATCTACCTAGCAAGGAAAAAGTGTTATTCCCAAACCAAGTGCTCTTGGGGTGAAAAACCATAAGAGCCTAGTAAGGGAATCCTCTTTTCCTAGTAATAATTTCATGTTTTTGGCAATTCAATTGGATAAATAGTTAAAAGAAAAGATGGAATTACATGCAAAATTTATGTTTTAAATACATGCACATTTGAATATTTATTTAAAAAAATCTATTTATCAAAATTGAAAAAAATCCATGCATTAATGTTTCAAGTTATAAATACACAAAAAAATTGAAGGAAAAAAATTACTATATATAAAATGTGACATCCCATTTAACTTCATTTTTCAACATTTATCATCAACTAAATTATAGTGTCAATTTTATAAAAAATATAGTCAAATAATTGTTTTATTTAAAAATAAAAAAAATCCACTAAGGGTTGCTAATTCATGGTTGATCCACATGAGATTCTAGATCCTATGTTCTATTTCAAATAAGTAATTCTTGGTTTCCATGTTGATCATTTCATGTTTGAAGCTAGTGCAACAAATATTATTGCGGGCCTAGTTCAAATACAGTTTTCTTTAGAGAAAGAAAAGCTAATGATTGTAAATAAATAGGTTCCTTTCTTGAAGAAAGGAGATTCCAATACTAATTTTTAATCTTGACTCTATGGTTGAATACTTGCCCTCATCTATAATTTTAAGGGGGTTAGATTATATATCTAAATATTAGATGTTTAGGCACATAGAGCTTGGATAATTATATGAGATGTGGAAATTACCAATGTTTCCTATGGGTTTTTTTTTTTGTTAATAATGTGTTTGAATATGTTTAAATTTTTGAAAAAGGTCTTTATTTTTTCAAGCATGTTGGTATTTTCATCAAACCATGGCATCTATATTTTATCTCAATTGTTGGACTCTTTTCCAAGATTCTAGTTTGGATTTTCTTATTTTTCTACTACTAATCTTTAGGAAGATGAATGCCTAAAGGTTTTTGGTGATTCATTAGGTCCATTTAGGTTCTTATCATATTACCAGGGAGAAAAAAATGACTATTTATGCATGAATTTGTGTTGAATTAGATTTAAATAATCTATTGCTATAAGCCCTTAATATTCAAGTAAAATATTTTATTATCCATAAAATTTCTGATTATGAAGCCATTCCTTTTAGATGTAGGTAATTCCATTGGTGTTTACATCTCTTTTGGGACTTTCCCCATAATAAATCATATAATTATTTTTAAAAATTGTCACATGAGAAAAAAAGGGTAAATAACAACTCTGGTCGGATAATCAAGGGTCTATTGTTGGTCCTAAACTATCTTTATGGTTTTATCATGGCTTGTGGAAACAATTAAATTTTAGTGGAAAATATTCACCAATTGGCTAATGGTTGAAAAATTAGGGATTCAAAATTTTGATAATAGTTTAAGGTGTAAGGGAAAATGAATTGGCATATTTATACAAAATTTCATTTTCATCCTAGTTAAATTGCTAGAATTCTTATTTTATTAAACTTATAAACTCAAAAAAATTGTGCAATATTTGATACCTAATTAGATTGAATTTGCATAAATTTTATAAGTTATAGTATAAAATTAAATTAAATTTCCAATAATATTATATAATTATTAGTTACTTTAGGGCCATATCACCAATTTATAATCACAACCATTGATTTTATTCATAACATAATGGTTGGGGTTACATTCCATTTGTTAAAACGTACCAACATAGCTCTAATTTCTATCCAACCTAAAATTGTATTTGGGTTGTTGAATATTTATAGTCTAATGACTAGGGTTAAAATATGTGGGCCAAAATATGCTGACAGAGCTCTAATGCTCATTAGGCCAAAACTTTATTCCGGCCCCATGGGCATTGAAGGTCTACGAGTACATTTTGGCCCAAAAAATAGAAACCAAACCATTGGATTATAAATAAAATCAGCGTTGGTGAAAACATTTAGGGCCAATTTAAAATATTAAGGAATTAAGGAACTATAGACACAAGCACTACACCTTAAGCTAATCAACCATTTCCACCCTAAGACCATTAATTTTCCATAGGAATTTATTTCTTAAAAAAGGAAGGATTTTCCATGGTAATTACTATATTTTCCTATTTTTCATCAAGATTCATCAATATTTTCTACAAATCTCTAGTGATATAAAAAAAATCACCAATAAAATTAATAAATTTTTCAAAAAAAAGAAAGATTTACCATAGAGATTAATATTTTTTCAAAGAAAATGAAAATTTTACAAATATTTTTTTATGTTTTTTGAAGGAGGGTTTCTTAAAGCTATCACTAACTTGCAAATAAGGTAAAGCTCAACTTACTCCAAATCCTAGAGGATCAAAATTTGGTAACCAAAATAAAAATAGGTTTACCACTATAGGACGAATACCCACTAGATTTAGGATGATCAAGATGAAAACCAAGGATAACAAATCAAGGGAATAATGAGATATTTTATGATTTAGAAATTCATGGTAGAATATAGGGTGCTAAATTTTTAATGAGAAACAAGATCATACAACATTAGATCTTCCACCTCTTAGGGAGTTTTTAGATGTTCACAATTCTTATGTTAATTTCCACAACACTCCTTTATTTTTAAGTAAGTCTATTGTTTCTTTTTGAACCCTCTTTTACTAAAATAATCTCAAAATATTAAATTTTAAGAAACTCTTCTTTCCATTGATAATCTTGTATATGTGCCTAAAATCAAAATATTTTTACTTTTCATCCCTAAGATAATTTAAGATTAAATTCTTCTAAAAGGAAATAAGAAAAAAGATATTTCAATTTTGTCTTTAGAAATAAAAATAGTTAGAAAAGAAAACATGAAAGACAAGAGGCACTCAAATGATGTTATAAGATTTACCATGTTAAATCTAGATATTTATGAGAATGCCTAATACATTTAGGTCTTCTCAATATAACTAATTCTTGGAATGTAAGAGGGATTAATAGAAAACAGAAAAATAATGTTGCATGAGAATATTGATTAAAAAACTTAACCCTTTTATGTTTATAATTTCTGAAACTAAGCTTTTGAAAGGACTTGTGGATTCTTTTTGGAGTGGCCTTGGAAAATATTGGGAAAGCATTGTTATTTCTACTCTTGGTTTATTTGGTGTCTTTTGTGTGCTTGGAATTCCAAATTTTTTTCTCCATAAAATTTCTTAAGAATTAATGGTGCTCTCTTTAGGAGGGGATCTCACATCTAGCAATCTCAATGTATGAATTGCTGATTGCTACACTCCCCAAGATCTTCGAAGTAACATTAAAATCTAGGATAACCTACATGTTTATAAAGAAAATCATCCTCAAGTTTATCTTTGGATTATTGGAAGTGAATTTAATTTTATGTTAAATCCTTTAATGAAAAAGAAGGCTAGTAAATTTGTATTCCCCCTCAAGATAGTCTTCATTTTCTTCTCATTAAATCAATCAATTTCATTTAATGGATATCCCTTTTCGTAATATATTTTTTACTAATTTTATGTTAAATCCTTTAATGAAAAAAATGGCTAGTGAATTCTTATTCTCCCTCAAGCTAGTCTTCATTTTCTTCTCATTAGATTAATCAATTTAATTTAATGGATATCCCTCTTCGTAATATGTTTTTTACTTGGAAAGTTTGAAGAACTCGGAATAATTTTGTTTCCAAACTTTTGGATAGATCTGTGTTTAGTTATTATTTCCCTTCTTAGCACCTTTCACTTTCTTCTTTCATTCTTAACAATCTATATTAGTACCATTGGCCCATATATTTAATCTAGGGAGGATATTTTAATCTTCCAAAATCTATATTTAGATTCCATATAATGTGGTTCAAAGAATTTTTAACTTGGATGAACATAATAGAATTTTGTGGTAGGAAGCTAACCTCATCATGGTACAAATTTTGTTTGTTTCATTCTACAAATTATATTTAAATGTTAAACAAAAATCAGAGAATGGAATTCTTCCTCATGTAGAAAAGTTATAGAAAGAATAATAAATATTTTATCAAAGTTGGTGAAGATCCAAGATTTTATTTAGGAATAAATAAAGTAATGATGTTTTAAATGTACATTTTAAACTTTATAATGAACTAGAAAAAAAAAAGAGCTTGAAGAGGAAATAATGTGGTAGCAAAAATCTCACACTAAATAGTTATAGGTAAGGGATGGGAAATCCTCTTTTTTCATTGCTCTATTGTGGCACAAAAATATGCTAATAATTTTTAAGGAGATTCCATGAGAGGATGAGCCTACGGTTGAATTCATTCAAGATATTCAATTAGAAGTTGTTTCTCACTTTTTTGAGTTGTTCAAAGCCCCCATTACTTTTTATATTAACCATATATTTATCATTTTGAACTATATTCCTATAATTATCTCCCCTCATGCTAATTTAAATTCCTAAATGGAATTATTTCTATGGGGAAAATATAGATGGGTTTTTTTCTAATTAAAAAAATCTAAAAATCTGAGTCTAGATGGTTTTCCTATTGATCAAGATTTTTCGGATTTTATTGTTCAAATATGTCAATTTGAAGGTTTCTAAGGGATTATGCATAGAAATAAATGTTAATATCCACTAATAAATATTTTTTGGGTCTAATTCCTAAGAAATATAAATTTTAAATTTCTCCAATCTTTGACCTAAACAAATTTATAATATATGGTCTATAATATTTTTTATAAAAACTATTATTGAGAGGCTAAAATAGTTTCTTCTATCGTTTCTCTAGAATAGGAGGCTTATTCAAGGCTTACACATAATCAACTTAGTTTATAGATTCAAACCACAAGTTTTGAGGGAAAGAGGATTCACTTGCAGTTCTAGGGTTTTCACCTAGAAGGAGATATTTTTTTCTGCTTCAAGGAATCTATGGGTTCATTCAATATTGGGAGTTTGAATAGGTAATATTTGTGTATGAAATGTAAAGTTTCTAAGTGTTGCAAAGTAATGAAATGAACTAACTATGAAATTTAAACTAATATAATGCAAGTATATTAAAAACACTATGTAGAATACCCTAAGAATGACATAAAATTCATACAAACTATAACAAAAATGAAGGAGGTAGAAGTGGTGCACATGGAAACTGGAAGTTGATGAAGAGGAGCTCTAGAATCTTCTAGATTCTACTATTGATGCTGACTTGGACACTTACACTAGACTAGGTGACTTAGTCTTGCTTTGGGGAAAGTTTTACAGAACTAGTTTCAGGGAAATGGGTGTCTAGATCAGCAAAGATCACTTTTTAGGCTTGGTGGTGGGACTAATTCACCAATGATGGTGACTTAGTCAACCTAGGACTTTCAGGAATTTTGAGACTGGAATTTGTAGCTACCCACTTGTACTTTTGTTTCTGATAGAGACCTGTGTTTGAATCTTTAGATGTTGACCTACAAGTTGTCTTCAAGCTTCTTTTAAAGTTTTTTTGACTTGGAATTATGTGGATGGAAAGATGACACCTTTTAGTGCCTTACTCTTTGACTAATCTACATACAAAGTCTACAAAACATAGATGCAAAGAGGGGAAAAGGGTTAGGGTTAGAGAATAGGGGTTTGCCTTAGTCAAACCTCATTTGGTAATCAAACCCTAGATAATGAAATGAAATGTAAAGGGAAAGATGATTGAACAACATGCAAGTACAACTCACCAAACCCTTATTGAAGAATTCTGAAGATATGCAAGTAATCAACCATAATGAATGTTGTTTGATATGCTTAGTGCTTGAATGCTTGATGCTTGCTTGAGAATATGGATTGGTTGATCATGAGAGAATGAGGTAGGAGATGGAAAATGAGGATAAAAACCATTATTTATACATGTCATTCCATAATTCCTTGAGAATAAAACATCATAGGCTGACCTTAGGGTTTAGGAGACAATATCCTGCTAGAATTTTGAGTTTATTTTGATTTTTATGCCAAATGGGACTAAGTCACCCAAGGTGTCGACTTAGTCCACTTAGACAATTTCAAGTGGATGTTAGGAATTAAAAGGTGATTAATGTTTTTTAATGGGATTGTCTTTCGAAACACATTTAATTAGGACCTATAAGTGCATTAAGGGGTCATTATGTCATAAGAAAGGGTTAATTTATTGATGACAAGCCTAGGAAAGTGTGAGAGCTAGTTACAACACCTTAAAGGACTTTGGAATGAGGCTTGAAAGGGGGTTATTTAGATGAATTATTGTAGAAAAGTTCTAGAAAAGTGAGAAAATGTGTTACAACACTTCACAACACCTTTGTTAGACATCATTAGGTTTTTGTTGATTTTCAAGCATTCAAGACCGGATGTGAATGTGTTGGCCACATTACAACATTAAATCTAAGGAAAACCAGGCCAAAATCTATAGGAAAAGGACCAAATGAGTGAAAATGGTCAAAGATACATTTTTTTGTGACACATTTAGTCTACACTTTAGTGAGAGGATGAACTTGCTTCAAAATCACACTAAAGTAGCCAATACATGTACATCGAGAGGGATCCAAATGCACTCATGCTAGTGATATGAGACAAATATACTCAAGAGGGATGGCCAAGCCCCCAGGAGCAAGATCCCATGGAAAACAAAACATTAGTACAAAAGATCACAATAGGAAGTGATGTGAACGAGTGAAAAGAGAGGGAGAGTCAGATCAAGCTTCGACCATTTGTCTAGCTAGTTGTGGACTAGATCTAGGTTTTTTTTCCAAAAATATGTGTACTCAGTCTAGGGCGATGAAAATTTTGGTTTTCTATCAGGTGAGAAGGCTCAAAAGGTGAGAAACATACACTCATGGATGGTATATACTCACACACACATGTGGTTATGGGGAAAGTCATGCCATTGGTTGGTATTCCTGCTTAACCATACCAAAGTTATACCTCCTAATAATATTGATAAGGTGCCACAAAAGAATAGGGTTTTCATGCTTTTGAGACAATCAAAGCTTCGTATGCTTGGATCTCATGAACAAGTGCAAGGTGGCACCAGAGGCATGCAAGATGTGTTATGCAAGGTGGCCATTTATGCAAAATGCAACATGTAAAATGAAAAAGGGATGCTCAAAGGAGTCTTGCTTAGTTCATGTGAGGTCTTTAGCTTAGGTAAAATTGTGCCTAATTTCTCCACGAGAGGACCAATCAAAGAATATAAATTTTATAACTTAGGGGATGTAGTGTGACGCATCAGGCTACTTTAAGAGGAATGCCATATGCTAAGATAGATCACTTTCATGAAGGAAATTGCACCCAATGTTATCCACAAAGTGATAAACACATCATATGAAGTAATAAGGATACACTAAGAACCAAGAAAAAGGAAAATGCAAAAATAAATAATATTGGTGTATGCCCCCTTTTTAAAGGAATTTTTACACACCATTTTGTGGGCAATTACTTTAAAGTAGCATAATGAAAAATGAAAAAAGAAAACAAGGATATGAGAGCCAACTCATAAAGCCCTATGCCAAGTGATACATTTCCAAATAAGGATGTGTCATGCAAAGGAAAATGAAAAAGAAATGGAAAGGGGTTGCCCCCAAAGTGAAAAACACCAAACATATAAGGGATCTATGGATTTGGGGTCAGTATGTTCATTGATGCAATTTTTTTTTAGAGAGCTCATAACTATCATCATTCCCCCAAATACATAGAACTTGAAGAAGGACACAAAGAGAGCGAAAAAAAAGAAAATAAAGAGTCATTCTGGTTCAACATGGAAGAGACATATGGTGTTGTAATGCTTTGCATTATCCCCAAAAGGACAAAAAAATAAAAAAGACAAAGGAAAAGAGCCTTTCGGGTCAACATGAAAGGGACATTTTGGTCTCAATGCCTTGCATCATCTCCAAAAGGAAGGCGAAAGAAAAATAAAAGGAAAAAGATCCTTTTGGGTCAACGTGAAAGGGACATTACTATATCAATGCCTTGTATCATCCCCAAAAGGAACAAAAAATCCATAGCAAAAAAGCGAAAGGAAAGCTACAACATATAAAAGAATGAAGATACAAATAGAGGAATGTCACAAAGAGAGAACATAAAATAGAATAGTATGGGGATCACATTAGGCACGTGCAAAAGAAAAGGAAAGATACTAGTAAGGAAAATGAAAGTCAACCATCTAACAAGTTAGCCACCTCCTAATCTTGTTTAGTGTAAAGTACAGCTGGGCGAATAGCTAGAGGGAAAAAATTAATTGTAGAACTAGCATCAACTTCAATGATTGTCCTAGGAGAGGTTCCATCTAAGCTCATGGAAGAGGAAAATAATCTAATCAAATTTTTATGCACCTCTTCATCTATTTTAGCAATCTCCTCATCATCGCCATCCAAATTAATGACAATAGGAGGGTGAATGATGATGTCAATTGAAGTGTGTAACGATTGTAGTGGTGGAGGTATAGGATCATGTTGTGGTGGGTGGGGAGGTGGGTTGTCATGCATTGCTTCTAGAAAGTGTGGATTATGAGTTTCATTATTTTCTTTGTCATGTGACTCGTGAGCAAGAGCATGACAACGACATCTACGCTCCCTAGCTCCTTTATTTCTTTTCATTTTACTTTCAAGTTGTATCACAGCGGGTTGACCAACCATCTAGGTTGCTTGTTATCCCTAGTAAGAGGAACAAAAGGAACCATATGTTGTTCAACCACTTTATCGTTTACTTTATAAAAAAAAATTATGTGAGTTAGGAGGGAATTACTTTCATGATCTCAAGGCCTCTTAGGCGATGTAGAGGAATTTTTAGGTATTGTCTAGTTAGGAAGGTTTGATTCAGGTTGTACCATAGTTTCATCAAGGATGGGAGTTTCAAAAGATGACGGGGACATGTTGCGAAGAGATAATTCAAATATTTTATTAGCTTTGAATCTTTGATAAGTGATGAAAAATATATCTCTTTGGAGGGTGATGGGTTCTATGGGTTTGAGCCAAAAGGCTTCAAAGGAAAAAATTCCTTTGAAAGACAAAGGGTTGAAGCTGCTATGGTGGAAATTGAATATATCATTGTCAAAGGGAAACTTCAATAATTTGTGAAGAATCGAGGGGATAGCTTTCAATGAGAAAAGCCATGGGTGGCCTAGCCACAAACAAAATTGGTTATGACTATGGGATGATAGAGAATGTAACATCCAATGTCTTGGGTCCTATCTGTAATGGAAGGAAAATTGATCTGATCATAGGGAAAGAAAAGCCATTGTTCATTTTGATCCATGCATTAGGTTTATCATAAATATCTTGATAAAGATCATGCAGTACCAAAAATTATTTTGTGATCACATTCTCTCCATAGGTGGGATCTATTAGTATCCCATTAGTGGGCTTGTCATAGATTGAACTGACTATGTAGAGAGGACCATCAAGGATATTTTTGAGTATGTCTTGAGGGAAAAAATTAATATCAAGAGATGTTTTAGGTTGGAATTTACAATGGATAATGTCTATCATGCCTACCATTTCCTCCATAGGTTTGACGTGAGTCACATGTTGAAGAGGATCAAAATGTTCAACATTTGTAGAAACATTCATAACATCATTCTATAGAGTTTCGCTAGCTTTGAAAAATAGAATATTATATTTAGGCATTGGATTAGTAAAAATTTGTAAATTTTGGTTTGGGGAGGTGATAGATTTATTGCCTTTATCATTAGCACCAGCAATGGATAGACGACCCGAATCAATGAGGTCTTAAACAAGATGCTTAAGATTCTTACATTGTTTGGTGTCATGTCCATTTTGTCTATGAAAGTGGCAATAATTATTGGAGTTTAAGGATGGGGTAAAGGCTTATTAGGATCAAGTGCAAGGACAATAGGTAAGGTAATCATTTATTGCTATAAAACTTGGGTCATTGTATTATGGAGGGTATTACGTAAAGGTGTGAAGTTTCATTTTAGATCTCCATAACTGAAAGGCACCATGGTCTTAACAACAACTATTTGATTATTGATAGGTGGAGAGGTTGGTTGAGGAGGCTTACATTGTAAAAACCCTTTATTTTTCTTGTGAAATGGCTGAGGATGGTTTGGTTGGTAGTGTCAGATTTCTCAATTTGACTAGAAGTGGACCGTGTATCATGACTACTAGTTGAATTATGATAATCATGGAGCATTGTGCATAAATGCATAAAGGAAGGAAATTTCATCAGGGTGAGTTTGTCTTGAAGGTGGGTTAACAAGTTTTCAATAAAAAACTTTTGAAGATGTGGATTGGGTATCTTGACATCAATTTGATAATAAAGTGATTGATAGTGTGAGATAAAATCGGTTATCTTTTCGTCATTGTTTTTCTTACATCTCATCAAATCGGCCAAGGTATTTTTTGGGAGTCATGTGCACTTGAAAATGGTTGATAAAGACATCAATTTTTTTATTGAATGAACGAATTGAATTGTTTGGTAAAGAAGAAAACCAATCCAAGGTAGTGTCTTTTAAGGTCCTAGGAAATAATTTAGCTAACAATTTAGGGTATGTGTAGGATCATGATGGGCCAAAAAGTTGCAATATGATGGGTATGTGGTTGTAGACATGCAAAACTAACATCATGCATTAATCATATTTAAAGATATTTTCCTATCAAATAAATCAAGTTTATTTGATCTCCTAAAGTTATCACACTTAATTAAATAAATCAAATTATTTAATTAATCTCCTAAAGTTCTTCCATTTAATTAAATAAACCCAAATGTTTAATTAAATCTCTAAATGATCATTTTCCTCTCATTTGATTTAAACAAATCCAAAAATCTAAATCAAGTGTCCTATCACCTAATCATTAGCTTAATTAATCAAATCCATGATTAAAACTAAGCCTAACCCATGTCCCATCCTCTAGCTTTTCCCACTTGTAAAATAAATCATTTATTTTGATTTATTAAGAACTCTATTTTCCTCATAGAGCATATTCCCAAGGAATATGCCCTCATTAACTCCATTCTTTTTAATTTTTTGTCCAAACAAATTTCCCCCCCAAAGCTCTCAACCATATGCATTTAATGCTATTTTCAAATTTCAAATTGGCACATTGACCAAAATGTGCACAACCCTCATCCTCTCACATCTTGACAAGTGGCATCTTGTCATTGGCTCATGAATGATCCCACATTCATCCAAATCCTTCAATCTTTCAAACTTGAATCTATAAATGCAAAGCATTTCTACTCCAAAAACACTACAACTTGCAAAAAACTTACAACACAAATTGATGCACAATCTCAGTATTGGCATTAACACATTTGCATCTTGGCAATATTTCTTATTAGGGGGTGGGAAAGGGATTTCCTTCCACATCATGAGGAGCACCACTCCCACTATGGAATAGAGTTTTTGCTTGTTTTTTATGCTTTCAATTAGTTGTTTGGTTCTATTTTTCTTATTTGCATAGGTAGAATGAGTGAATATTTCATAGAGATGATTAGTTTGTTGCAGATTTAGCTTGACCATGTTTGTGAAAATCTAACATGTTGAAAATTTAGCATCCACATTTGGCACTAGAAGGAGGGCATCAATTAATACATTCAATGAAAATGAATCTTTGTTCTTTCTTTAACCATGAGTTTTTTTTTTTTTTTAATTAGACTGCGGGAATCAGGTAGCACGACCCCCTATAAACTGTAGTGTGCCTAGTAAAATTTTTAATGTGACTGGCAGTGCTGGTGTGACATGCCCTCTGGTACCACGAGGGTGGGAGAGACTATACCTCATGACCAACCTCCTGCAACAGGAAAGATTTATCCAACCAAGCTAGGGCCCCAACCCCTCTTTAACCATGAGCTTTCTTTACATTGCTTCATAGGAATATTTTAACATTCAGTGAATGTGCAACTAACTTATTTATCTTTTTTTATGCTATGAATTCATCACATATTTATATTTAACAGTAAAGCATCTTAAAAATAGAAGATAGTTGAGCATTGTGGGAGATTACGGCTCCATTCTAGCATTGTAATTTGGTTACTCCCCATCAATAGCGCCACATTTGGACTGGCCTACAAAACAAATCTTTTTGCTAGAGTGATTTATTTTCTTGTCTTTATTGTGACTTCTTTATGCTCTTATTATAAATACGCTTGTGATTTTAGTCTTTCTCTCCTATTTAGAGAGGTATACCTGGCGCCCATTGTCTTTTTTGAAACCAAATCCCATTCTCATAAGTAGTGATGGTATTATTTTAAAAAGGATGCAAAGATAGTCTCTATTTTTAAAGGAGTCACTTACAACATTCATTTAGAAGTTGGAAATATAAATGATCTCCTTGATATGAGTTTGAAAGGCGTCCATTCAAGAAATCTGGATGTTTTGTTTTATAAAACAAATACCTCATATTCTATCAAGCAATAAGAGTGACTTTTTAAATGGAGGAATAGAGGCGATTTGCTTTTTGTTTTTTTATTGATGAATGCAAGAAATCATTGTGTAAGGATTTTTGCAGAAAATATGGAGACTATGTAATTTCAATTCAAGTCTTCTAGTGCATTTATCTCAGACGCCTATAGAGGATTCTTGAGGCATTCTAAAAACCAATTCGCCTATCCTCTTTATGCTCCCATTTTGGCGCATTACGAGACTATTGAAAAAGGTTTGAAAATTTGTCTTTGCACTTTCTAATAGAATTTACATAAAAATCCTTGCTACTTAATGCAATATAGTAGGTTCTTTGGTAGATTGGTGTATTTTTTTTAGCATGTTCTTTAAATATAAAGCATTGTTAATACATATTCATGGGAGGCACAAGGTATAAAGTGCATAAAAAAGATGATGATGCCAAATTAAATGGCAATATGAATTAGAGTTGTTTTAAACATGTGAAAGGCAATGCATAGAGAAGGCATGCAGAGTATGGAGAGCCAAGTCATCATTACAAACCAAGGACTTAGTCTTGTTGGCTTGTTTACAATTTGCATCCACTGATACATAGGGTGCCTCTAGACCTCTGAGTGACATTAAAGTTGACAAACATTGTGTAGGACTAGTCTGTCATGTCTCAGTATTAAATTCCCTTCCTTCCTATCGTTCTTCTAGTATTCAATACTCGTTCTGCGTGTATTTTTTTTTGTTCTTGTTCATAGTACTTCAAAGTTACTACTCAGAATCATAATAAAATTTATCAAATGACACTTATTATGATGTCTATAAAGGAGCAACAATAGATAATAGAACTCAAGTAGACCGGCGGATGTAGTCACGACTATAAATCTGGTAATTGACATCTCTCATGACCTTAAGGGTTTCAGAGATTATCTCTGTTATTTGAGGGAAATTTTCCCATGGGAGCCCCTGGCCAATGCTAATGTCACCATAGGCTTGTTGGATTTAGCTGACATTAATTGATAGAGATTCCATGCAGGATTCCATGAGTCTGATCAGATGAAAATTCCATCAGATTTCAAATACTTGAAACTATAGTAGCATTCAATTCATTGCATTGATATTGATACAGTGTGGAAAAAATGGAAATCAAGTTCAATTATCGTTCCTATTTGAGAATCGTTGTAGTAGTGAAGTAAAATCATCATGTGTTTGTTTCAAAAGCTACAATTTGAGTTAGGAATAAATGATGAGCTATTGTATGATTTACAATTGTAGTAAAAGAGGGGAAAAAATAGGTTGCCATCCATTAATGTTGCATGCTTATTATGTGATTGTGCCTCTCTAAAAATTTCTTGAGATCAGATTTGATAGGCCTTTCTTAAAAATTGACAGACGCCTATAGGTCAAAAAATTAAATGCACTAATTTTATATGCATTGACTAGTATCAACCTTGGTATCAATAGCCCAAGATTAATATTTGCTATCCTTAAGCTCTTCCTTCTAGATCACTTGCTAAAGATCAATAACTACAAAAAATCGATAAAGAATGAAGAATTAGACAGGCACACTTCTCACTATCAGGTTACTGCAACAATGGTGGTCGATGGAATCATGGCCATGAAAATATGGTGCATGCTATAATGCTTCCTAACTTTCTATGTTTTGATTTTTATGACAACAGGAAAAGCATGCAAACAATTTATTTTATTTTTTTACAGAAAACCCAACAAATATCATAAATGGCATAGTCAGTTGCATTTTGTTTTAAAATTTATTTGGTGTGATTTGAAAGTTAACAATCTATTGATCTAGAGATTTGGTGTCACCATCTTTAAATGCTATTGACAAAGATGTGGAAATCATTGTCAGAGATCTGAAATTGTTGACATCATCTATAGCAATTTGGGGAAAAAGCCTTGATTTTAAAGTTTTAGTATTCATCTATATGTAATAAGTGTTGTCTATTACACACCTACTATTGCATGTTGAATAAAAAATGTGTTTTAATTACCCTTTTATTGTTTGAACCTTCCAACCTCATCAATAAGGGAAAAGTGAACATTTAAAGCCTATTGCAAGTTGGAATTTTTTTATTATTTTTGAAGAGAAGTAATATTAAAATTCATCATCATGTCTTGACTTCCATATTAAAACTAAAGGATTATCATGTCTTTGGTTTTTATTCAAGATACAATAACTATATCACATAGGTTGACATTGGAATCAAGCGAAAACAAGCGAAATTGAGCTGGAAAACTGAACATCAAATTTAATGTTGATAAAGCATTTTTTAATGCTTAGAGCTTCCATTTCATGCTCTAATTTTCTGTTCTAAATCAACTCACATATTTTTGGGGATCTAAAAAGAATATTTCATTTTTTGCTACAAAGGGCTTAAAAATAACTTTAGGACAACCTTACTAGAGTTGGTTTTCAGATTTAACAATTGAACAAGGCAATCCCACATTTGATTTGGTACTATAAAAAGAATTCACTTTTTTCTTTGTGAACTTAAAATGAACAAGTGTTTCTTTTTCTTGTAATTTTTTACTCAAAGTAATACCATCGAAAGGATGTATGCGCTTCTCTTGTGCCTCACAACGATCTTGAGAATCAAAAGGCCTTTTGGTGATCTTATGTTGGGTAAATTAATTACCTCCACATTTCATTTTGGGATTAAAATTGAACAAAACATCTTGTGAGTGTGAGTAAACCTATTGTGTGTGTTCTCCCTTTGTTTCTAAATAAAGGTTGATCGAACTATGAATATGTTTGCTCTCTTTTGTTTATCTTAGAGGGTCTACCTTATGGGAAAAATTACTCACCCAAGGGAACGACCCAACTGGTAACACACTAAGGACACGTTTATTTCCAACCGGGATGTAAAAGTGGGTACTAGAACAAAAGCCAGTATCACGTGGGTTGCTTCGACGAGAAGGTAAGCAATGGTCTCTTGCCACATGGTTCAACTCCTATGAAAAAAAGTTTTGAATTAAAATCCCTTGTTTAGCAAAGGCCAAATCCTATCTATTTGTTGGTGCAAAAGGTCATGTCCTTTGAAGCCGCCCCACATATACATGTGATTTTGTTGTAGAGATGAAAATTATGCCATGGGAGACTCATGGGTACTAATGCTTGGCTGACCCAAGAAGTGAGTGCACTATAAGGGGGAGCTTGTGTGGTCAAGCATCTAATCATCTACACTGAATATGCACAGCTAGATTTATCGAAGTGGGAACCCAACAAATATTGTCTTTTTAGCCTAGGGTTGTGCATGTCATTGGAATCAAAACACTTTGCTTGGATCCAAACTAGTGGAAAAAAAACATTCAACGAATCATCAAAATTTCAAACCCTTTGGAAGAAAAAATACCTTGGAGGTGTCCACATGTTACTTCTTGTCCCTAGGGGTTCTATCTCTAGAAGGCTTCTAAACATTCAGACATCTCAATTTGTTTCTGCCAAAGTCAACACTAGGAAACTTCTTCCCTAATTTCCTTGATTTCCACATAATGGACCTTGTGGGATGAAAAGAAAGCTAGGACATTAGACATTCAGTTTGAAAGATAATCAAGAAAGTGTTTGTGGTAAAAAAAACTGAATCTAAGCAAGATAACAGACAATTGAACCACACATGTGCTTTTTCTCTTTTGGGTCATATGGTTCTCATGCAAACATTGGTCTTTTTGGTCTGAATTACTCTTAGGGAAAAGCATGTTCTTCAATATCTTGGTCTAGTAAATAGGTCCTCTTAGTTTCATCTAGGATCAAGTCGAACACTTCACCCATCTCAAACATCAATCAAAAATCACCTCACCAACAACTCTTGGAAACTTTGAAAACACCAGCAAGACTTTTGGAAAATCATAATCATCTTATTTGACTTAACACACTTAGTCAAATTATCCCCTTGTGCACAATTTTACTCTAGGATAACACAACTTCCGGGGGTTCACAAGTTCATTATCACTTTGTTTGACTTAACACACTTAGTCAAATTATCCAATCCATTATCACCTTGTTTGACTTAACACACTTAGTCAAACCATCCTCTTATGTACAAGTTTACTCTAGGATAACACAACTTCCTAGAGTTTGCAAGTGCATTGTCACCTTTATTTGAATTAACAGACTTATTCAAACTATCACCAGTCAAAATCAAATCAAATCAAGTCCTAAAGTCTAGAATTTATCCAAAGTTCCTAAAAGTTTAAACACCGATATCATTCACCCCTTCCATCCTCCATCTCATCATTGGTCCTAAATCCCTCAGAGTTTAACAAGGTCAAAACACATGAAAAATATGGAGTTTAAACTTGACTCATACATCATGAGTAATCCAATTCAACCAAGCTATCAAAGCCTTACAACACCAATTGATTATCTAAACTCACATTTGTACAATTTGTACATGGGATCATTATCTACTACAAACATCAATGGTACAACGAATGTGAGTATGCCCAATCTAGATTTTGGACCACCTTTCCCAATGATAGGTTTAAATCAAATTCCAAACCTTCAAATCTATCAACCAAACAGTCAATGCATGAGCCTTGTTCCAAACAACACTATCCCATTGAATCCATGCATGCCAAATGTGAATGTACCAAGTACAACTTTACCAAACATGACCATTTCGAATCCACACTTGGTAAAATTTGGGGACAAAGATGTTTGCAAATCCCATAAATGTTGTTCAAAATCCAAGAAATATGTTGAAAAGTCCATGTATGGATCCAAGTCAAGGTAACCCAATGCCAAATCAAAGTTACCTAAATCCAAGCAATGTGTTTCCCAATCACAACAATGTTTAATATCAACTGATAATGTCAAATTTAAACATCATACCAAATCAAAAATTGTTCAAGATCAATCCATCCATGATTCCATACAAAAACCACAAGTATACATGCCAAATATGCTTTCTCAACAACCAATTCAATGATATCAAGGGTGTCAAGATCCAAATCAAGATAAAATCTTGAGAAATAAAATTGCTACACTCAAAAAACTCATCGATTCATATCACCGAGAGACATCTCAACCCCAAAATCAATACACTCTTCCATTAGTTGAACCATGTTAAAAAAACATTGAGTTGTCTCCCCAACCACATCGAGAATAATATATCCAAAATCAATAGGTTGGATATCAATAAAATGAACAACAAACTCAATCACCACATCTCAACAATCAATCACCACATCTCAAAGATCAATCACCACATCTCAAAAATCAATCGCCACAAGGTCAATTTCAACTATGAATCCATTAAGGTAACAACCAAAAATACACACCACTTGGGGAACCAATCAAATTGTTCTTGCAATGGTTGATACAAGAAAATTTCATTAAAATCCCCATTTGTGTGAATTATCAAGAGCCCATGGTGAAACCACAAGGGTATGATGAGAAACAATTTTTTGATTTTCACAAAACAAAGGGACACACAACATCAAATTGTATTTGAATCAAAAATATCATTCAAGACCTAATTAATCAAAAGCTAATAGCTATTGGGGATAATAATCAGAATTCAATCACTAGTGATAGCATTAAAAATCTCTCTGCCTCAATTATTGAAAATAATGATCGAGATAAATCCATCAATGAACATATTGAAGATGTTTCTACCCCATCCATTGATCAAATAAAAATTCATCAAGAGCCACTATTAGTGATCTATTTCAAGACATGTTAACATTATTTGATCTTATCGACATAATCCACGATCCATCGACCAATGATCATATTGAAAATGTCTCTACATTGCATTATGAGTTAGAGGACATATCTCAAGAATTTATTCCAAAGAATGATAAACATCTTCCATCAAGGTCTAGCAATGGTCCTTCCCAAGACATATTGACATCCTTTGACATCATGGTTATAGATATTGAAGGAATCCCTAGCTCAACATTTGATCCAAATCCACTCAACGCTCAAGAGAATATTGAGCCACTTCCCATGCCTAATGATGATGTCCAAGAACCCTTTGTAAGTAATCCATCCTTTGAAATTGACCCATGTTAAGAACTTGATCCAAAGCATGTCAAAATCAATTCTGAAATCACTCAAGATCAAGAATTCATATCTCCAAGATACTAAAATGATCTAATGGGCACTCTTCTATCTGTACAATATGTCACAAATGATGATCATATCCATATAGCACATATTCCTCCATCTACCCATGAGATGATTTCCTTGGATGGACACATAGATGATCTTAAGTCAAAAAAAGAGTCTCATACTCTTGGCATCATTACTAAGGAACAAGAGTCTCCTACTCTTAATATTTGTACACACAACCAAGATATAGAAAAATCTAGAGATATATCAGAAAGATATCATGATGAAGGCTTCTACAGAAGTTGTGAATCAAAAATATCATATGAAAGAATGTCAAGAATGAATCATGAGGAAGAATTTTATAGTGAATCTTTAACATCGCTTGAAGAAGCATTAAAACCTGATATTTCACATGATCAAGCCAAAGATATCAATCAAGAAGTCATCCCACATATGGAGAATCTGATTACTTATAAACTTGGATCACTCACCTTTTTAATGGAAAATTATCTTATCAAGGAAGAAGCTATTACCTTTGAAGATCTGTGACAGAGCAAAGAAGGATTATCACCCTGCTTCCAAGATGAATCATATCCTATTGCAAATAAAATGTGTCAGCAAATGAATTATCAAGGCAAAGGATTAGGTCTGCATGAACAGGGTATCCTAGAACCAATGTAGATTATTGGCTATCCTAAGCATCAAGGCCTTGGTTATTCAAAAATTAAGGGATATAAACAAATCAGTGATACCTCTATAAAACTGGAGGCAACTTTGTCACAAGAAAACATCAACATAGGGAGCACAAAGGATCCTCATGAGGAAACCAATGCCAATACTACAACCAACCACGTCATGAACGTTCATCCACCCTTCACCCCATCCATGAATTGGGACAAACATCAAAAGAAAGAGTTGAATCAAAGCACAAAGAATACTATCAAAGAAAAATAAGTAGTCAAGCATGAAGGACAAATCAAATACATATGGATACCAAAGGATAGAAAGACTAATTATCCCTATCAAATTCCATTAGTCAAAGAAACTATGAGGTAAAATAAAAAGGGAAAAGTATCCATCAAAGATGTCCACAAAGGGAAAATCAGGCTTCTCAAGAAACATACAAGGTATGTCAAGAAGTTGGTCCTAATTCCATGCACACTTTCATATCCATCCATAATTTCTCATCTACCCAAGTTTGGAGAGTCAAAGGTTCCAAACTATCAACTAATCCATATTTTATTCCTAGACACACTTCATCCATGCCTCTAAACATGATATCCATTTCTCAAATTGACCATGTGTTGGAAACAACCCTTCATCATTAGGATTCAAAAGGCACTCTATTGTGATGTATGCACAAAGACAGAGTTAACTTCGATATCAGCAAAGTGGAACAAATTTCTCAAAATTTTATTTCAACTGCACGTATCTTGGAAAAGCATCTTCTTCAAGAAGGATAGCGATGACACATTATGATAGAAACATCAATGTTCATAGTACCAAGTGATTCAACATCAGCTTAAAATCTCTCGAAAAATACAATTTTTTTTTCAAAAAGTATAAAAATCCAAAAAAAATGAGAAAAAGGATTGAAAATAGTAAAGAAAACAATCGTCCTCTAGCGAAAACCACTTCGGTGGCACTTTGGACAAGTACCATGATGAAAACCTAGCAAAAAAAAATCATGTGTAGAATCGAGAATCTATGCGCATCATTTTAGGAGAAAGAATCTTATCCCATCCCAAAATGAAGCCGATATTCCATCCATATCATTCGTTCATCCACAAACCATTTATCCGATCCATTTCTATCTATCTACATTATCTTGATCTTGATGAAGGTTTGGTGCACACTTTACACTTGCTTATGGTAAACATCTTGACATGGGTCATTTTCATTGATCCTATCTTACCCAATGTTGTTTAAGCCTTGAAGCATTATCCGAATGAGCATTCCTCTATTCGAACACCTTATCTTGTCACAAGATAATCCTTGTCATCCTTTGCATGCTTACCGTATCTATCCATACATCTATCTGAGAATCCACCCATGGTCATTCAAACATTGCTAGACACTGGGGGCATATATTTGCATCTTTCTTTGGGAATAAATATTGATCTATATCCTCCAACTCATGTGGTGATCTGAACATTGGTAGAAGTAAAATCAAATTGGTCTAATAATTTGTGATCCAAAGATCCAAATCACTAGGCCATGGCATATTTTGACAAGACGACGTTCCTTATCAAGTTTTATCCTTCATCGAACATCAATCTGAACAATCAATATCAAATTTTTTTGTTCCAAATCAAGCTTCATCAATCCCAATTAGTCAAAATCCAACCAATCCATCTTGATATATCCTTCCCAATCCTCGTGTTTCTTAACACTATCCTTTCATTGTTGTGTATCCTCAACAATGTTATCATGATCAAACCATCAATCTGATCAATCAACCCTAGCTTGATTTTTAACAAAATCCCAAAATAGAGCATTGATATCATCACATGTCCAATTCCATAAACATCAAAATCATGCGAAAAATCCAAAAAAATTTAGAAAATCCTTCAAAAACTCCATAAACATCAAAATTATGCAAAAATCCAAAACCATCCAAAACATATCAAAATCCAAAAACAACTCAAAAAGTCAAAAAAATTCAAAAACATGTCAGCCAAACTACATCATCTCTGAGCTTGAATGTAGGAAAGGTTGATCTATGATCATTGCCCGAGACATTTTAGGTCAGTCTTGTAGGCATCGGTCACAATGGCAATCCATTTGCCCATCTATTTCACACCCTGGGTTAGTCCTTTAGGCATCCATCGCAATGACAATTTGTTTTCCCATATATCTTATCATTGAGTCAATTGTGATCCAAACTATGTCATCTCTGAGCTGGAATGTAGGAAAGGATAATTATTGATTGGCCCTCGAGACACAAAATCCAAAAAAAATCATAAATCTCAAAAATACCAAAAAACATTGAAAAATCTGAAAATCAAAATAGCCTCAAAAAAATTCAAAACATCAAAAATATCCAAATATTTGAAAAAACCTAAAATGGTGCACCCATCTCATCTCTCTTTCACCCACAATAATTATCGTTCATAAGAAATCAATTGTCGCCTTCATCCTTCGTTGAGTCAGTTAGAAGCAAGTCTAGTAGGTTCTAAAGTGAAAGCTCAACGTCAAAGTCTCAAGTCTAGGTTAGTAAGCAAGCAAGCTGGTCAACTCGGAGTATCAGTAGCTTATCATCCAAATCCAATCTCATGAAAACCCTAATCACAACATGTCCTAGGAATGTAACCTTTCATAGATGGACATCAACATCAGGTATCACCTTAGTTTAGCCTTGGCTAGTGGTACGAAGAACATTAGCTTGTTTATTTACTTCATATGGTCTTTTTGACTTATCTTATTTTTCACTCATTCCAAGGACCTCTCAATGATGCCTAAAAAAAATAGGTTTAGAGAGAAAGGAATTGGGAAATGATCATTATCTTTTTGTCTCCTATCCTTGTTGGATGTTCTTACAATATAACCTGGTGAATACTTGCTTTGTTAGGTCCATCCTAGTAAGGTTTATGTATGTCAAGTGTGAACAAGAGCACTCCTATGTGATTGTCGAGTCAAAGTCAATCACACTAGGCACAACACCATCCTATTTATTTATACCTTGATACATCGCACCTATGTGTGTTATCAAACATAAGGAAAGTTATGCTCTTTATCTCTCCCATCCTTAGATAAGCAATACATCATCATATTTCATCATCATATCTAATAAACTCTTGATGAATAAGGGGCTTGTTGAGCTTTTGCATTTTCTTGGATTCAAGGGCTAATCCCTCTCATTCTTCTATCCTCTTTCACACTAACAATGCATCCATCCTGCATCCACACTATCATCTTGCATAATCACATCATAACATCATAGGACAAAATCATCCATCTCATCCATCTCACATGCATTGCATAATCATTTAAGTTGTTTAGAATAATATAGATTTTTTATTCTATGCATCTTAAAAACATCTCATTTACATCATCATTATCATATGGATCTGTTAGTCTAACCATCTATACATCCATTTTGAACCTCTTGGTCACGAGATCAACCTCAAATCGGATATTTTTTCTCGATCTCTCAAGGGGGCAATGTACTAACCTACTCATTTTTGCTGGGGCATCCAAAAAACAAAAAACATAATTTTTTTATATTTCAATGTCAGTGGCATCATTCTTTGAACCAATCCAACAAGTACATTGCTTCAAAGAGAGGAAAAATGTAGACATGCAAAACAAATATCATGCATTAATCATATTCACATATCAAATAAATCAAGTTTATTTGATCTCCTAAGGTTATTACACTTAATTAAAAATATATATATTTAATTAATCTCCTAAAGTTCTTCCATTTAATTAAATAAACCCGAATGTTTAATTAAATCTCTAAATAATCATTTTCCTCTCATTTGATTTAAACAA
This sequence comes from Sequoiadendron giganteum, assembly GCA_007115665.2. Taxonomy (NCBI): domain Eukaryota; kingdom Viridiplantae; phylum Streptophyta; class Pinopsida; order Cupressales; family Cupressaceae; genus Sequoiadendron; species Sequoiadendron giganteum. The sequence goes on along the minus strand of CM021108.1, from coordinate 574,105,071 downwards.
ATCCAAAAATCTAAATCAACTGTCACATCACCTAATCATCAGCTTAATTAATCAAAACCATGATTAAAACTAAGCCTAACCCATGTCCCATCCTCTAACTTTTCCCACTTTCACACAATAAATCATTTATTTTGATTTATTAAAAACTCTATTTTCCTCACAAAGCATATTCTTAAGAAATATGCCCTCATTAACTCCATTTGTTTGAATTTTTTGTCCAAACAAATTTTCCGGCCAAAGCTCTCAGCCATATGCATTGGATGTTATTTTCAAATTTCAAATTGGCACATTGACCAAAATGTGCACAACCTCATCTTCTCAAATCTTGACAAGTGGCATCTTGTCATTGGGTCATGAATGATCCCACATTCATCCAAATCCTTCAATCTTTCAAAATTGAATCTATAAATGCAAAGCATTTCTACTCCAAAACAACTACAACTTGCAACAACTCACAACACAAATTGATGCACAATCTTAGTATTGGCATTAACACATTTGCATCTTGGCAATCTTGCTTACTAGGGGTTGGGAAAAGGGCTTTCTTTCCACATCATGAGGAGCACCACTCCCACTATGGAATAGAGTTTTCTCTTGTTCTTTATCCTTTCAATTAGTTGTTTGGTTCTATTTTTCTTGTTTGCATAGGTAGCATGAGTGAATATTTCACAGGGATGCTTAGTTTGTTGTAGATTTAGCTTGACCATGTTTGTCAAAATCTAACATGTTGCACTTTAGCATCCACAATGGCTAATGACTTTTTTTTACCCAAAATTGATGAAACGAAAAGGGTTTTTAAAAGATATTCCCAAATTTCCACCAATATAAATTATGTTTTACTTTGAATTTAATAAATAATTATTATTCGTTTTCTATTGAATTATGATAAAATTCCCAATTGATAGGGTGATTAAAAAACATGTATAGATTTCAAACGATATCACATTTTTTGAATCCAAAACATGCGTCACATTATATGCTTCACGTACTATAATATTAGAAAGGACAAAAATGAATTTCACGAAGTTTTGATCAAGTTAAGGTGGTGAGACATACGTGTCTTTATATTTTCTAAAAGTTGTAATAATTTTTTATAATTAATTATTTACTTGGAAAAAATTATAAAAGAATATGCATCACATCGGCACATGAGTCCCCTACTTATATCTAAAATATTATAAAAACATATTATCATTTTAATATGGTTAGGGTGGTTAGATAGACACCTACTTCTTATTTTTTCCATGAAATTTAAGTACTACTGTATTGAAATTTCAAATTTTCACCAAATAGATTTTATTTCTTTGTAAGTAAACCTAGTATTTTAGAAACTACATTCAATTTTCTACAAATTTTGTTCTTACATATTTTTGAAATAATATAGATAACTTATTCAAATTTTTATGTCAAGTTTCCTAACTGTGATTTTTCTCAATTTTTTGCCACTTAAGGGTCTGGTTTTTTTATGATGATCCTGCACATATCCTTTATCATCAAGAGAAATATCACTACACAAATCAGTGTAAGCATTAACATGGTTAGAAGGATCACCCTTCCCTCCATATTTCTAAAATATAGGTATTTCTATTCCTTTTGGCATTAGGGTTCACAAGATTTCCAAGGACAAGGGATTACTGCAAATATAGTATGTGGGTGGACCATTCTGGTTTTGGTTGATGGTAGAAATTTGTTGTTGTATAGATGAGATAGTGTGGAAAATTTGTGTAAGGAAAGGATCGGTATAAGTGGTGTTAGGTGGAAGGGAAAGTTGTGATGGGGTCAATGTAGTGGTAGGGAAAGTGAATGGAATGCTAATGGTTGGTATGGTGGAAGAAGATAAAGCATATGATACCACATAGGAGGTAGGAATACTAGGAGGAATACTAAGGGAAGGAATCAAATTTCTAATTGGTTGCATTGTAGTTGTGACATTAGGGGAGGCATAGGTAGGTATGGAGACTACCATTGAGGGAGGACTAGTTTGAGGTCCCCCTTGGCTCACCATAGGGGTGACTGGTTGAGAGACCCTAGATGTGGAAGGAATAGGTTTTTGATATATCTAAACTATTTTCTTCACAACATCTAGGTCATCATCACTACCAAGAATATGGTGGATGTTTTCTATAGTGGGAATAGTAGTGGTGGAAATGTTCTTAAAGCTTACTTGATTTTGAAGGTCTGTTAAGTTGGCATGAATGTGAAATATATTTTCGTGTGGGAAATTATCATGTTTATGTTCAGTATTCATGTTTCCTAAATGCAAAGAGTTACTAAGGGTAGTTTCCAGGGCTAGTGTACTAGTTGCAATACTAGGAGTGGAAGTTTGAGATAACCCAAGATCTACAACAAGTGTATTGTCACAAGATACCATGAGTCTCAAACTTCTTCTCACCAAAGTATTAGAAATAGGATACCAAACACTCATGCAAAGGTTTCTAAATGCAGGGTAAGTGCAAATGCAATGCAAAAAAAGAACACTAAAATTATTATAACTAAAATTTTGAAAAATAAAATAGAAATGCAGAAAATACTCTAAGAATGCCAAAAATTATAGTGCATAATATGCAGGTGGACTAAGTCACCTAGTCTAGCAAATTAGTCCCAACAGTGATATTTTTGACAGTTTTTAAAAGTTTTGAATGATATTTATGATTTTTAGGCTTTTCTAATGCAAATAGAGAATGAAAATGAATTTTTTTTTGGAATTTTCCAATTAAAGGGCAATGCAAAATACAAACTAATATGAAATTTTCACTAATGCACTTTTAAAATCCCTAGAATGCAAGATAATGCAAAACCCTAATGCAATGCAAGCTTTTCCTAGGATGCAAATGCAAAATTAGGAGTGAAAAAGAAGTGTTCTAAGGATGGGTTAACCAAAATGAACCACAAATTTTGAGGGAAAGAGGATTCCCTTTCACTTCTAGGGTGTTCACCTAGAAGGAGAGAGTTCTTTCAGGTTAAAGGAATTTTTGGGTTCATTCAAGATTGGGGATTTGAATAGGTAATATGTGTGTGTGAAATGGAAAGTGTCTAAGTGCTGAAAAGTAATGAAATGTAAACTAATATAATGAAATTATATTGAAAACACTATGTAGAATACCCTAAGAATGACCTAAAATGCATGCAAACTATAACAAAACTGAAGGAGGTAGAAGTGGTGCACCTAGAAACTGGAAGTTGATGAAGAGGATCTTTGGAATATTCTAGATTTTGTTGTTGATGCTGACTAGGACACTTACGCTAGACTGGGCGACTTAGTCCTACTTTAGTGGAACTTTTCTGGAACTAGTTTCAAGGAAATGGTGTCCAGATCTACATAGATCACTTTTCAAGCCTATTAGTGGGACTAATTCGCCAATGATGGTGACTTAGTCCACCTAGGACTTTCGAGAATCTTGAGATTGTAATTTCTAGCTACTCACTTGTACTTCCATTTTTGACAAATACCTGTGTCTGAATCTTCAGATGTTGACCTATAATTTGTCTTCAAGCTCCTTTTTTAAGGTTTGTTGACTTGGAATGATATGGATGGAAAGATGACACTGTTTAGCACCTTACTCTTTGACTAATTTGCATACGAAGTCTACAAAACACACACGAAAAGAGGGGAAATGGTCAGGGTTATAAAATAGGGGTTTTCCTTAGTCAAACCCCATTTGGTAATCAAACCATAGATAACAAAATGAAATGTAAAGGGAAAGATGATTGAACAACATGCAAGTACACCAACTCACCAAATCCTTATTGAAGAAGTCTAAAAATATGGAAGTAATCAACCCTAATGGATGTTGTTTGATATGCTTAGTGCTTGAATGCTTGATGATTGCTTGAGAAGATAGATTGCTTGATCATGAGAGAATGAGGTAGGATATGGAAAATAAGGATAAAATCCCCTATTTATACATGTTATGCCCTAATTCCCCAAAAATAACACATCATGGGCCAATCTTAGGGTTTAGGAGACAATATCCCACCAAAAATTTGAGTTTATTTTGATTTGTATGCCCAATGGGACTAAGTTTCCCAAGGTGGAAACTTAGTCCACTTGGAAAATTTTAAGTGGATGTCGAGAATTAAAAGGTGATTAATTTTGTTTAATGGTATTGTCTTCCAAAAAAAACTTAAGTAGGACCTATAAGTGCATTAAGGGGTCATTATGTTAGAATAAAGGGTTGATTTATTGATGAAAAGCCTAGAAAAGTGTGAGATTTGTTACAAAACCTTACAACACTTTGGAATATGGCTTGAAAGGGGTTTATTTAGATGAATTATTGTAGAAAAGTCTTAAAAAAGTGAGAAAATGTGTTAAAAAACTTCACAACACCTTTGTAAGACATCATTGGGTTTTTGTTGATTTGCAAGCATTCAAGGCCTAATGTGAATGTGTTGGCCACATTACAACATTAAATCTATGCAAAATCAGGCCAAAATCCATAGGAAAAGGCCCAAATGAGTGAAAAATGTCAAGGATACATTTTTTTGCAACACAATAGAAAACCATTCATTGTGTCAATGTTAACAAGAAAGGTTTTATGTTCATTAACTTGATCTTTCTAAGGCTTATGATAGGTCTTTCTATAAATTTTAGGAAGATATCTTGCATTCCTTTGGTTTTAATGATAATCATCCATTCAATGGGTAATGACATGTTTTAACTTTCCTTATTTTATGTGATTATAAATGGATCTCCTATTATTTTCATTATGGAAAGAGGTGTATGCTAGGCCAATCCTCAATCTCCATATCTCTTTCTCATTTTGGGAATCTAGAACTACAAATTTTTTTAGAACACCATAAGTATTTATCTATTTTTTCTTTGACATTCTACAAGGTATGGATCCACTCTCCCATATTTTTTTTATGGCACTTATTTGATGGGAAGTATACTTTTGATGGAACAATTTCTTAGGAAATACCTTACCATTTACATTAGTATATTTGGTCAAATCCTAAATGAACAAAAGTCTCAAGTTTTATTTTTGTCTTACAAACCCTCAATTTAGAGAATAAATTGCTAATATTATTTATTTATAGGTGACTTCTCCCCATTTTAAATATTTGGATGTTCCCATTTCTCCTATTTTTCTTAAGAAAAATATTGGAATGTTATGTTGGATTCGATTCAACATCATATTATAACTAGAAAAATATATACAAGTATATCTGGTTGTTCATATAATCCTTAAAGTTGTGACTCAAGATTCTTGGTTTATAAATTTATGATTCTGGGAACTCCAAGAAGGAATCTTCCATGATTCGGAACTTAAAATGATAAATTTTATTTAGGAATAAAATTCACAAAAATAGGGTTTCATCCCATAGAGTGATGGTTAAGTGGTGGTGGTGTTTTTATGGCCACGAAGGTTCAATTATCCACTAGGCTATTGTGATCATAGGAGTAAAAGTATAAATATGTGTCACACTTTATAAAGGAATCAACCAACACAAACAATAATTCTCAACTTTGATCACATAAAAGATTATGTAACTTAATGAAATGTAAAAATATTGATGAATTTTATTCCTATAATCTAAAAATATATATATTTTTTATATAAATTTAAGAGCAGATTTTGAATTGCTAAAAATTTCAAGAAAAAGTGACATTGAGTTGACATCAAAAAACAAATAGATTTTTTTTTTATTTAGCCCTGATTTTTTTTCCAAATAGATAACTTCAATATATAATGCATGAAAAAAATTTAAAATTTAGATGGATATTTTCCTCGTAATAATTTTTTAAAGTCAAACATACTAGAATTTGATAGTTTTCATTTGGCAACAACTTTTTTCTAATTTTTTTATCATTTTCAAAGAAACTAATACTCTTTTGAAGAGCATTCTCTCCTCTAGTGCACCATATATTTTTTAATTTTTAATATGATTTAGTATTTGTTTTTAATTTCTAATCATCCTAACTTTTTATTTCACAACCTACTTTCATTATTAAAAATAAAATAAAAATAATCAAATTATCAATAAAATTTTATATTTGGATTCTTGACTCCGAGCTCTACAAAAGGGTACATTTTAAAAAAAAAATCATTATAGCTAAAGAAATATCATGTTCACGTGGAAATTTTTAGAAATTTCTCAAAAAAGTTGAGGTGCTTGTCAACAAGGATGCCACATAGAAAATTTCAAGTGAAAGGGTTTTGATTGAAACCCTTTCAACCAAAACCCTTTCTATCAAAACCTTACATACAAATTGAGTTGCATTTTAAAGCGACAAAGAGAAAATTTTAAATTTTGTAGTTTCAAGAAAAAGGGTTTTTCTTGATACTCTATGTGCCATATATAGGCCACGCAGTTTCAAGATTTTTTTTTACCCAAAACTATTTAGGTCAAAACTATTTTTCTCAGATCTATATAGTTGGTCAAAAATGTGATATAGGTTTATTATTTTACCCGTACGCCTTGTGCCCTCATTGATCCAATGTTCTCATGGATTTTAACCTTAACATTGATGTTGTTGGTGTTCATGCCAAGTGACTTAAAGCTCCAAACCTCTATTGAGTTATTGTGCTTGTAGGTTTAAATGATTCATGCTGATTTTTTGTATTCATGATAGCAATGAGGTCCGTGATTTGTGGTGTCACCTAGAGTGGGCCAAGTTAAAAACCCCTCCTCACCAAGCAAAAATAAAATAAAAATGAACTGAAATTACTTTAATTGGGATAAGATTCATTAGCCTAAAAAGAGAGTTGGATTATCTAAGAGTTGAATATTAGCTCAATACTCAAGACCACCTGCAAAAACAATGAAAACCTTCTACAAGAGGGTATACAAGAAAATGAGATTTCTTGATATTAAGACCTATCAAAATGATGATGAGGTATGAAGTATGTTACATATGAGTATAATAACCTTCCTTATATATGCAAGGTGAGGAATAGGATTGAGCATAATTGTGACATGTGTCTTAATCCTACATATGGCATGTGAGAACAAACTAACTACCTAGGAATCATGCATAAAAGCTAGATACGATAAGTCCTAGAAAATCCAACTAAGACTTCTAGAAAGAATCTTATATGGAATAAGTAAACTTAACATGTGAATAAGTCCCTTAATAGGTGCAAGAATTTTATTCACACCAATAGATTAAGTATAATATGTTCCTTAGATAATAATATATATTTTCTACCAAATTACATTGGATATGGTTTGTGGAGGAGTAGGTCATATGGAGGATAATTCTTAAGCTCAATTAATTGAATATGATAATCATAAATTCATCCCTAGGATGCTAATTCTTGGTAGAGGTTCTCAAATATGGAGAACTATGAATTTGGGTAGTAGTATAATTGAAGGTAGCCTTTTCTAGATTTTAAAGAAGGGATACCTTGATCTTTTATAGGATGATGCATAGGACCAACATAACCCTCTTTGTGTGGAATTCCCTAATCTCTTGAAAGAAAAAATAAATATATTGAACCTGGTTGGATTCATATTTTTTTATGTTTAGTATGCATTAATGTAAGATGGTGTGAAGATTTAGAAATGGAAAAATAAATAACTAGCTAGATCAAAAATTCCCTCTGGACTCATTAATGTTTAAGCTTATTTTAGGAACCTACAAGGTCTCTTTAGATAGAAATGTTGATTCCATTGGATAGGGTTTAAAAGGTACCAAGATTTACACTAAGAAAGTTGCTTAAATAAAACTATTCTAGAAGATAAAATGGAAGTTAAAAAGTGTAAGCTTTGGAAAGGGATATTGAATTCTAAATGTTGGATTAAGATCAATAGTTTCATGTGGTTTGTAGCTTTAGATAAATTTATCATCAATATAATATTTTAAAGAAAGTGGTTGTTGGTCCAAACATATATATTATTTGCCTTCAATATGAATACATTGGTAGATATTTTTTGTTAGCTTTCTCCTTCATCACTTTTTGACCAATTATGGTGTGATTTGTTAACAAAATTATGGAATAATTTTGATTCAATCCAAGAATCTCTTGTAAATTATGTGCAAACTTGTTTGAAATAAAAATACCTATATATTTTTTAAGATATCATCCTAGTTTTATTTACTAGAATACTTGGTGGGAGAAAAATTAGAAAATTTTCAAAAGAACAATAAGACACATAGGTTAGGTTTGAGATAGGATAATGTCCAATATAAAAAGAAAACTATTAGGTTTAGATTTAATAGTATCAATTGAGTTCTTTGTGGGAGCTCAATGTTTTAATGAGGCTTGGTATTCTTGTATATTATCTCTATTTTTCCCCTTCCAATAACAAACCTCTATATTATCAACTTACTCAATGGGAAAACCCTCCTCTAAGCTTGGTTAAAATTAATGTTGATGCTACTTCAAAAGATTATCCTAGAAATATTAGCATGGAAGGTGTTTATTGTTATCATAATGAAAAAGTTACATTTTGTTTCGTAGGTAGTTTTTGTGTTGGATCTAATGATTTTGTGGATTCTATGGCTATTTTACAAGCTCATTTATTATATAAGAAATGCAATTTTACCAATATTATTTTAGAATATAACTCTAAAATATTTATTGATCATTTCATAACAAAATTCCTCTCACTTCAAGTAGTGGTAGCTAAATTAATGCAAGAAAAACATCAACATTCTCATTCATGGTTTCAATGTTGTTAAGTGGAACCATAATACATGGGAAGGAAATAAAATTTCTAGTTTATTAGCTAAATTAGCTTCTAATTGGAAAGACATTAAGGTTGATATTAAAAATGACCAGAATCATCCTATCTTGGATATGAGTAGACACTTCATTAATTTTGTGAATGTTGATTATAATGACTCTTAGAATTTTTTATTCCTATTGATTTTTATAACAAAATCAAGGGAAAGGGACCCTAAACCCAACCAAAAGATCAAACCAGGCCTACTAGCCAACATAACTACCATCACAAAATAATAGGGGAAAAAATAAACCAACACCCTATAATAGAACTGCCACCTTAACCAACATGAAACAAAAAGAACCAAAACCAAACCATAATAAAATGACCAAAAAATAGAACCTAGACTGATAAATTGAAGGGCACGTAGGCCTAGAAAGTATCAAATCCCATAAACCAAAAAATAGACACAAATGACCCAAATTAATATCTAGGATTGTAGATTAGGTTCCATTCTTCAACCAATTGCTCCATCTCTTTGCTGCAATACTTTGTCATACCATTAGTTCTCTTGCCCAAATGCACCTCCTCGGCCCAAGAGAGGAGCTCATCTTTCTACAACCTTTCCTTACCTTGGTTGCACCATTCGTAGTACCAAAAATAGCCGTCTACATAATTAATATAGTAATAAACATTTAATTATTAAAAGCCTTGTCCATTTTGTCCAATTTATCTTGTAGCTCCTAGAATTGAGTGAGATAGAAATCAAAGGGCTTATATTGATCCTTCACATCCTCTTGTAATTCTTCCATGTCCTACTCTTCCACATATTTTTTAACTTTCATAACCTCATCCTCAATTTATTTTTCAATTTTATTAAACCCTTCATCTTCATCATTCTTCGATTCTTTGACTACCTATTGGTCATTACCCTCCATCTCTTCATCCTCATCATTGCTAGCAGATTCCTCTAAGAGGTCTACACCTAGAACCACAAATAGTTCCATTTTTCTCACATTAATGGGGGTTGAAGCCTCTTATTTTAGGTCATCACTAGGTTCTTCAAGGCTAATATTTTTACCCTTAGTCGATTGGCCTATGAGCCTTGTCAACCTTCTTTCACCCTTCCTACTACTAGATTCATCTATTTTGCATCACTCATCTTCATCTCTAATCTCAATAGTTAATTTTTTAGTAGTTTTGGGTTCAACACTATCAAAGCCCTTTCTCTTATCTCCTAAGGGGTTACCCAGAGGGTTAGAGTTGATCTCCTTACTTTTCACATTCTAAAAAAAATGGTTTCATTTGGTAAGGAGACCATTAATATAGGATTGTTTCATAACAGAGGGAACAATAAGGGGTTTTTGGAAGGAGGTCTAATAGAGGAAGTTCCCTCATGAAGAGTTTTGACCTAAGAAGGATAGGGCAGGGGTTCCAATTGATTCAAATTGGTGACATTAGCATTGGGACCTTATTACCAAAGGAAGGGTACAACAAGGGAGTGATGGTCAATGCATAATTATAGAGGCACTAAATTAGACCTTGGTAAAGGGGAGGTGAAGCTCCATTCACCTTTCATTATTTGAGGGAAGATAACAAAAACAAAGGAATATTTTTTTTTTCATTTCTATGAATATGGAAAAGAAAGGGAAAGTGGTACCTGTGAATTGTTGTATACCTACCCTTTTGAGTAAAATATTTTATGATATGCACACAGGCCACCCCATAATGGGCCAAAAGTCACTCCCTATTGTAACCATTCTAGCACCTCTCGAGCTTCTCTTCCCCTTCAAAAAAACTATCAAGAAACCAAGCTGTTAATTATTGTTGTTGATTTTGGACACCCTCAGACCACTATACTCTAAACCAGTCGCAACAACAATCAACCAAGGGGACACCTCAAACCCAATACTACTAATTTGGACTCTGTCACATCTCCATGAGCTGTATAATTTAGAAGTGATATCATCATTATATCTTCTCATATCCATGAAGAAAGGTTTCATGTGTGCTTTTTCAAAGAGCCTCTATAGCTACAAATTCTACCAAAATGACATAAAAAAAGGCTCAAATCTCTTCCTAGGACCCCCCATTGTAATATTGTAATAGAGAGAGATGAATAAAAAATTACCCACCACCACAATAACAACAGTAGGAAAAAATAAGATAGTTATCACAATAATATAGACATCGTTGAAATTTAGAAAAATAATAGTAGACCAAACATCCACTAGAAAAATTCTAAAGTTTCAAACTTCCAGAAGGCTCTATCGATGTCTTTAACTAGAGTCTTATTAGAGATGGGAGTTTGATAAAACTTCCACTTGATTTTTCCATTATTATTGTTGTACCCATAATCTATGTGTATACAACTACTACACATGATAATAATGAATAGTAAAATCCAATTGTAGGCTAAACTTCTAATGAAAAGATAGATGACCAATTAAGAAAGAGATTTGTAGCATAGATTTCATGATTAAATTGTCTCAAATCCTTGACATTAGGAGAAATATGATTCATCTAATCACATCAATAAGAATCCCCTCGTGGTACTCCAAAAATGTTAAATAATCATTAAGGAAATAAATTTAAAAGTGTAAGTCCATAAGGAACTTATCTCTTCATTATAATTAGGGTTATCCTAGGTCACAAGAAACTTTCCCTTGAATTATCCTATCATAATCATTTGATTATTCGATCTCTACCAAACCATATAGACACATATGGTTAAAATACGAAAGCAAGATAACATCATATAATCCACCCTATAATCTACCTCTCCTTTGATTTTGATACACATCACCATCCGAGCTAGACCTTTTCTTTTGTGTAACATCATCATGTGATCATTGCAATTTAAATTCCAATTTAAAATGGGGTGGGAGTCAATTGGCCCTTCCCTCAGATAGAGTAACAACCCGACAATAAAAGATAGAATATGCATCTTCATCATTTAGGGTAGGCCCCTTTCAACTAATCCTTAGCCAACCACTCCTTAATTTGAATCAAAATATTATCAAACTCCTAGAACTACCACTAGGGCTAAGAAAGCCCCACATTGGAGATTATTTCCACAAAGTTATTTAATTCTCTATAGATATGAGACACAAAGAAACCTACTGTAGTGTAGTAAAATTCATGTACTTTTCATTTTCACACTTATTTGGGCCCCACATTGCTTTATTTATTCTTCTTTAGGGCTTAATTGGTCATATTTTGTGTCCACAAGCCCTATAAATGACATTTTTTTTTGGTTAATCCCGACATTCTCCAATGTATAAGTGATATTCTAATGATTTTGATTGGTGTGTCCCTGATTTTGGGTTGGGACTAAAACACCACTTAGGGCACCTTTGTCCCCTTGAGGTCTCAAGACCCTGATTTTGAGCCATCTGAATTGGGCCCCTTTATGGTGATTGTGCCCCATGTTTCATCACTTGGGACTAAGATGCCACCTAGGGAATCTTAGTCCTCCTTGAGTCATTTTAAAGATTTAATTTCAAATTATGGTGGGATTTAGCCTCCTTCATTTAATGAATTCATATGCCATCTTGGTGTGATACACTTTTGGTATATTAAGCATAGATAAGTATAAATACAAGGTTCCTTCTCTCATTTTATCCTAACAAGAGATCTAAGCATTCCTAAGGGAAATTTATGAGATCAAGTGCAGGAGCCATTTTCAAGATTCAAGGATCATGCCAAAGGCTATTGTTTCATCATGTGTGTTGTTGTGCTAATATTTGTGATGTAGGGTTTTGATTCAAGAAAGCAAAAAATTCAACATCTATCAAGCATTTCAAGATCCACATCCATTCCAACCATTTCAAACAAGTTTTTAGACTTTACAAGGGTTTGGTGAGTTGTAGAATTGCATGTTTTTCATTCAACATTTTCCTTCCTTTCAAGGTTTAATTACCAAGGAGTTTGACCAAGGAAAACCCCCATTCACTAACAATCAGCAAATTTTCCCTTTCTTTCATATTTTTGTTTGTAGATCTAGGTTGAAGTCTTGAAGATCACTTGGAGTGAAAAGTTGTCAAAGTTGCAAAGTTACATTGCAAATTTGTCATCTTCATGGAAACTCACCTACAAGTTAGATCTGGAAGTTTCAGAATCTGAGATCCAAAAAGAAGCAAGTACAAACCTAAAAGGCCAGGACCACATTCAAACATTCCAAAAATTTAAAATAGGACTAATACATCACCTTGGGAGTCTTAGTCCTCTTGAGCATATCTTTCGGAGATTCTCTTAGATCTGATTCTGACATTCAAAGATTATGAATTTTCCCTGAAAAATAACAACGAGACCAATATTCCATCTTGGGAATCTTAGTCCTCCAAGGCATATTTTGACAACTTCTCTACATTTATAGAATCCTCACATCGTCTCTAGACTTCCCAAGTACACATACCCTAACTTGGTGTTGCTTAATTCCATCATTTGCATCTCTCATTTAGCTTATTTTAGGTCATTTTGTATATCACATTATGTTTTCAAAAATTTGTCTTTTCCAAGAATTTGTTTGGTCATGAACCCCTTAAAGTTGAAAAGAACCCCTTCCTAAGTCCTCCTAATTGTGAATTGACTCACCTTGTGAGTTTTTTATTTAATCCAATCAGGGGTCTTAGGACATATTTCAATGACCTAGATAAAATAGGAGGCAACCAACCCTTTCCCTATTTTACCTACAATTCATTTTAGTGAGCCCGACTTCTTTGAGCATTCATCTTTTTCTAATTTTGAGTCCTTTAAGAGTCCTAGATCTAGATTACATTCATTTCATTTTGCATTAGTGAAATTTCATCTAGGGTTTTTGCATCTTGCATTAGTGAAATTGCATCTAGGTTTTCCTATTTTTGCATTAGTGAAAGTGCATATAGTTTAAAGTTTTACTTTCTTACATAATTTCATTGAAAAATGAAAAGTGAACTATTCATCCTCTTAATTGCATTAAGAAACATCATTATTGCATTCAAAATTAACAAATTTAATCTCAATATTGTATTCAATTACTTGTTATTCTTTTCTTTTCTTTGCATTCATTTGTATAGTTGTTTGTTTCCAATCATCAGTCCTTGGGTAGGTAACCTAAGAAAGTTGTTATCAAGCCAAAATTTGTTGTTTTTCTAAGAAAAACCTCTACTAGGACTAAAATGCCCTTCCTAGCATCTTAGTCCCTCTCAATTTTTTTTTTACTCAGAATCCTCTCTCTGTTGTTTGTTATCTATTTCACTCCCTGGAACTTAAGAATCTCACCAGGAGGACTAAAACACCCTTACTGGAATCTTAGTCCTTGTTGACTTTGACTCTCCAGTTTTCAGGGTCTGAAATTGCTTTTCTATGTTTATGTGGGCTACCTTCAATTTTTTGTTTTAGTTTCCAAAAATTTTGTTATCATAGTTTCTGTTATTTTCAAGTGCATTTTCTTAACCTTGCATCATGGATATGTGCTTTGAAATTTTTTGGATCTCCCTAAAATCCTTAGTAGATGTCTCAAATTGTGCCTTTGGTAATGACTATAATGAAATTGAACTCACTCATGCTCACTCAACTGCTAATGCATGTCCTGTTCATGATGTTGACATCATTAGAGAAGATAATGATTGCATGGATAATTTCTTAACAATTATCTTGATAACATTGAGGCTTTAATGCATCCTTTTATCTATCCATGAAACAACCAAATCCCCCTATAATACCACCTCTTGAGATTTTTGGTTACTTACATACTAAAGCTAAAGAAAAAATTGACCCTAATTTCCCTACAACCTGTGAACCTAGTTCTTCTAAAAAAATAAATACTCAACCATTTTATGATAACAAAGTAACAACCACTCCAATCAATCTCGAAGAAACATATGGAAAAGGATTCACAATATTGAGTAAACAAGGATATGATACAACAAGTGAACATGAATTTAATCAACTCCTAGAGTAAGTTCCAACTACTGAAAACAAAAAAGGGTTAGGATATCAAGATCCCCCTCACAAGACAAAAATACCTAGAGAATACCTAAAGCTTCATAGTGATGGTACGGTGATTTTAGATACACATATCCTGACTTCTAACAATGATGAGGATGTTGGTGAATCTAGCAAACAAAAAAGACCTTACAAATTAAAAAAATTACAACCCCCTCATCCACCACCTGAAATTGAAAGGAAGCTAAAACTACTTCTCAATAAATGATTCATAACATTATCACCTATGTATAGATTAGTTCTCTATCCTAAAGATGAAAAATTCCCACATTGCACATACCATCAAACTTTCGAACATAGTACTGATGAGTTTTGTGCATTCAAGATAATATTGAAAAAATTCACTTCAATGGTAATGATTGTCATACAATTATTAAATAGCCTTATATGCCTTGTCATGTAATAGTTGTAGAATCTTGAAATTCTCACTATTACATGAACCTTCTCATCACCTACCTCGTCTCATTCTTGTCTTGCACTTAGTGGGGGAAAGAAGTAGATACCTTTTCCTAGTAAGGCATTTGTTATTGTCCCTTTAGTTTTTTATCTACCTTCCACTTATATAGATTGAGACTGGGAGTAACATAACCTACTTTAGGTTGACTTGCTTATGCCTTACTAGCCTTTTTATTTTTATTTTCACTCTTGCTTGCATGAGTGTATTGTGATTCCCCATGATTTTATGTTTGATGTTTCTCTATCTTTGTGCATTCCTCTATTTTTACCTTCATTCTTCTCTATGTCATATGCTCTTTGCCTTTTCATTTATCTTTTCATTTTCATCTTGTGTTTTCCTTTTGGGGATGACACAAGGAATTGAGACACCCTATGTCTCTTTCATGTTGACCCAAAATATTTTTCTTTTCTTTTCATTTTTTGTCTTGTGTTTTCTTTTTGGGGATGAATCAAGGAATCAAGACACCCTATCTCTCTTCTATGTTGACCCAAAAGATTTTTATTTTCTTTTTATTTTCATCTTGTGTTTTCCTTTTAGGGATGACACTAGGCATCAAGAGATCCTATGTCTCTTTCATGTTGACCCAAAAGGATTTTCTTCATTTTCCTTCTCTTTGTGTCGATCTTCCAGTTTTGTGTGTATTTGGAGAATAATGACAGTTATGAGCTCTCTAATATCATTGTAACAAAGATAGATACTCACCCTGAATCCATAGATCCCTTATTCATTAATGGGGGCAACCCTATTTTCCTTTTCCTTTTCCATGTTTTTCTACTTTAAAGTAATTTCTCACAGTATGATGTTAGAAATTTCTTTAAAGTGGGGGCATACATTGGTATTATTTTGGCACGATTTCATTTGCATTCTCTTTTCATGTTCCTTGATGTCATTTTATTTCTTTATGCGATGCATTTTTCCTCTTTGTGGTGACATTGGGAGTAATGTCCTTGAAGAGTGTGACCTATCTTAGCATATTATATTCCCCTTAGTGGTGAGGTGACACACTATATCCGTTAAGTGGTGAATCTTTTATCCTTTGATCAATCCTCTTTTGGGGACATTAGTAACAATTTCCCGTAAGAGTGAGACCTTGCATGAACTAAGAAAAATCCCTTCCAACATCTCTCTTTCTTGTTGCATGCATTTTATTTTTGTCCTTATTAAAGTCATGGAGGTATGGATTTCATATGGTCCCCTAGGGCTCACCTAGTGAACAAAGAATTTCACAAGCCTGCGTGAGAATTTTATTTTTACCTTATTAATATCATGGATGGATGGCTTTGATATGGTCCCTCTACAACTCACCTAGTGGACAACTAGCTCCCACTAACCCTTGTGAGCATGCACTTTTGTTTGCATAGAAGACAGTGTGTTGCACTTGTAAACCCTCTTCAAGCCTAGAGATGGTCCACCATGTTCGATGGCTAGTCGAAGCTTCATTTGCTATAGTTCTTTTAATTTTTCCTTTTTCTTGTATTTTATGGTGTATGTTTGTGATCTCAGTTTGGCTTCATATATCATCCGTAAGCGTGTTCCTTTATGCCTATGTTGGTCTTCCATAGGATCTTGATCCTGGGGGCTTGATCATCCCTCTTGATCATTGCCATCCTATCTTACTAATATTTGTACATTTGAACCCCTCTTCATTGTGTGGTTGGATACTTTAGTGTCAGTTTGAAGAAATTTCATCCTCTCACTAAAGTGGGGGCTAAATGTATTATAGTAAAATGCATAATATAACGAATATTTTGGTACCTTAATGCTTTCTAATACTTCTAGGGTTTTTTACCTAAAAGGAGAAAGATAGGACAAAACACATATGGTTACATTCAAAGATAAGGGGTCTAATGGTGGTTAAGGTGATGTGTGAGGGATTCCCTAAATGCTGGAAACTAATGTAATAGACTAACTATTGAATGCAAACTATTGGAATGTAAAAGATATTGGAAAACACACTATGATATGTAAATGACCTAAGAAATGTAAAAAAATTGTAATATAAATGAAGCGAAAGGGATATTTGCTCATGGAGGATGAAGAGGGATGGGATGAAGATCTAGAAACTAAAATAATTTGATGTAGAGGTCCATTGGGATATTTATGCCATTTTGGGTGACCTAGTCCTTTTTCTGTGAAAATCTGTTGAAACCCGTTTCTACCAAAAGGGTACCTAGATCTATAGAAAACATTAAAATGCATGTATGGTGGGACTACGTCACCACTAATGGCTACCTAGTCCCTGTCATCCTTTTTAGAAGTCTGAAAGTGGAATCTGGAGGTCTCGGTCTACACTTTATGCTTCTCCAAGTGTCTGGATCTAAAACCTTGATTTTCAGTCTGCAAGTATTTTTTTGTGTAGATTCTTAACCTAACCAAAAATGAGGTTTCTCCAACAAGCTTTCAATCCAATCTTCAAATATTTCCAACCTTCCAAGATACCTAAATCTGCAAACAAATACAAAAGAAGAAATGTTGATTGTTAGAGTACGGGGGGCTTGTCTTGGTCAAGCCCCTTTTAGATAATTAAATCAAATGAAGAGACAAGATAATATACTATGAAATATGAAATTATGGATTCAATAACTTTCCATGATGAATGATATTTTTTTGTTGCAGCAATCAACCCTTGAATTCCTTGGAGAGATGTCTTGATGACATAGAATGCAGAAACCCTAGTTTTCTTAAGAAGAATAGTGGATGAGTGCTTGAGAAGATTGAGTGAGGAGGAAAAATGATACTTGTTAGGGTTCAAAATGAGGGGAAAATACCTTATTATACATGTTGTGCCCTAATTTCCTGAAATAATACCATACAGGCTGACCTTAGGGTTTTAGAGACAAAATCATGAAAGAATATTAAGTTAAATTTGAATTTATGCCACATGGGACTAGGTCACCCAAGGTGGAGACCTAGTCAACCTAAACATTTTTCATTGGTTTTCGGGGATTAAAGTATGATTATTATTTTTGGTTAGGATTGTCTCACAAAACAAACTAAAATAAGGCATGTATGTGCATTATGGGGTCATTAAAGTATAATAAAGGGTTGATTGAGTGATGACACACTTAGGAAAGTGTGAAAATGTATTACAACACCTTACAAAACCTTGGCACAAGGCTTGGAAAGGGGTAAAAATAAGTTGAAAAAGGTCTAAAATCCATAGGCAAGGGTCCAAATGAGTGAAAAGTGTCAAAGGCTACACTTTTTGGTGACACATTTAGCCCCCACTTTAGTGAGAGGATGAACTTGCTTCAAACTCACACTAAAGTATCCCAATGGAGATGGTGAAGAATGGTGAAGAAGAAGAATGAGAAAGATGAAGGAGGTGATCAATCCCCCAAGGATTCAAGATTCTAAGTTAGGTCTACATCAATGCCAAAGAACACATTCAAGGGTGAATGAATTGCAACAAGACAAGATACATGATCATGCAATGATGAGGATTAGTATGAAGAGAATAAGGAGATATGTTCTCACTTTGGGGCCACAAAACATCAGGTTGTCTATGGGGTGAGTTGTCCCAAAGAAGGTGAGAGAAATATAAATTGTTGGTATGTACTCACAAAGGTGGTTGTGGGGAAAGTCATGCCACTGGTTAGGCTTCCTGCTCAAACCATACCAAAGTTATGCCTCCTAATAACTTTGATAAGGTGCCACAAAAAGAAAATGATTTTGAAAATTATGTAAGGAATGTTCAAAGGGGTTTTTCTTTTGTTCATGCGAGGTTTCATCTTAACAAACATCATGTGTAATGTCTCCAAGAGAGGAAAACTACAAATGGACTCATCTTGTATCCAAGAGAGGAAGAACTCATCTTGTATGCAAAAGAGGAAAAATGCAGATGTCTCATATTGAGAAACATTGTACCCAATGTTTCCAAGAGAGGGAATTGCAAGAAAAATAAAATCACAAAATGAAATGTGTGTGTTGATGTATTCCCCCACTTTAAAGGAATTACGAAACACCGTACTATGAGAAATTTCTTTAAAGTAGAAGAACAAGAAGACATGAGAGCTTGTTTGGAAAGCCCTATGCTGAGTCATATATTTCTGAATTAAGCTACATCATGAAAAGGGGAGTATGTAACATGCAAGTCAAATTAAGACATGTTTCCCACATCCCAATATTTCTCTTATATATTCATGAAAGTTTAACGACTAGCCGAAAGAGACAAGGACAAGTGACATAAGAGGGAAAAGGCTAACTAGCTCCTTTCCCCCACTTAGTGTAGGAAAAGAGTGAGCTGAAGGGATTGATGAAATGCAAGGTAGAGTGAAAATTGGTATCAATTAGAGGAATTAGGTGCCCCCACACTAGGAAGAACACCAAAATCCTTAAGATGTTGAATTTTACTACTCCAAGCCTTACACTCATTAGTGTAATGACTATGAACTTGGTGGTAGGCCCAAAAGGAATGTTTGTGGTAACATTTCTTTCAAGTTCTTGGAGGAGGCTCAATAAGATACCTTATTGATCTAAGGTAGAAGGTGACCGTTTGGTTGGTAACAAAGAAGTTTATTTCTTAGTATAGGATGTCATACCTATGCAAGGCGCTATAGATTGTGAGATTTTGTATACTCCTTTGGAGGAGTGTGTAAAATCTAAATCAGTAGTGGGTTGCAAGATGAAATTGCCATTAAGAAAATATTCCTTCGTTGGTTTCAAGGGATCACTTTGGAAGGTAGGGTTAGAAGGGTGATTTGGGATAGTGTTGATGTTGGAGGAAGGATTGATGATATCTATTAAAGGATAACAACCAAGACCATGATTAGAGGTTTGCATGATAGGCATGATAGGGTGGCAGATACCTTATTCGTTAGTACCATAGCCTTTTCCACTATATATTAAAGTTGTTTCATTAACTCATAACCTTTTCCATAGAGCTTTTTCAACACTTTTGGATCGAGTGAGGGTGTGTTGTTTGCATTGGTGCCTAAGGTAGTCGAGGTGGATTCTTTCAAAGGATCTTCTGAGTCTTGTGTTGACAAGACTGTGTTTCCCTTTTTAGAGTCTTTGTGTGAGATCTTGGATTATCCTATTAAGGGAGGTGTAAAATTTAAGGAATCCCAATCATCATCTAAGGATGTTTGATGTACAGGATCCACTTGTTAGGTTGGTGTTGAAGTGGTAAAGGGTTTGAATTGGTTTTACTCAAGTTGTAAGACACTATAAGGATCAGGATCAACATAAAGCATGTACACTTTGTTGCTATAGATGTACTTCATCTTGTGATGAAGAGTGGAAGGCACACCATTCATTGCATGAATCCACAACCTACCTAAGATAAGGTTAGATGAAACATCATTAGGCATAACATGGATCAATGTGTGTAATTTGGCCACACCAACTGTAAGAGGAAAAGTGATCACACCAAGTGGCTTTTGTACTATCCTATCAAATCCATTGATAGATGATGAGGTAGGTTGAATGGTTTATTTATCAATATGGAGCCTATCCAAAAGGTTAACACTACACACATTAATAGTCGAGCCATTGTCAACAAGGTTTCTCTTTATCCTGATTCATTTTTATTCAGATATGATCATGAAGGCTTCAACGTTTTGTTTCACATCCAAAGGAGGGAGCTCACTTTGGTGGAAAACAATGTCAATGTTTAAGCCTTGAATCATAGCTGCTATGTTATGTGTTTATGCATTAGAAGGGATAGGATTTTTTTGTAAGGCATGCTGCATCATGTTTTGATAGTGAGGGGAGGCTTGAATAAGGTCCCATAAAGATATTTTAGTGTGAGTATTCCTTAGTTGGTGTACAATGTCATACTCCCTAAGGAATGAATTTAGGTGAGGAATAATAGGTAAGATAGGAATGGATGAAGGTAAGGAAGTGGACGTTGGTTTCTGGTATTGTGGTATGTTTCTAGTGTAATCTGTATGGGAAATGGTATTATGACTCAGTTCCTACAACACATTATTCTTGGGTGGCTAAAGGATGAATTCAGGTTAAGAAGGTGGGTTAAGGATGAGTTGAGGTTGGATAATATTAACATCCCTTTGGGAAGGAGAGTCTATCATAGGATCTACATCTTCTTGCAAGGGCATAATATTATCAAGGGAATGACCAATGATGAGATGGTCAATAGGGGGATTATTTGGAGAGGGTTCTATTTGATTATCAAAGGTCTCATTCTCTTGTTTCATACAACCTACCCTAGTAGTAGAACCTACAAGAGGTTCATCACTAGCTTCATCCTAAGAAGGGGATGCATCAAGAGAAGATCCACTATGATTTTCAAATAGGTTATCGCAAGATGAAGGAGAATTAGGGAAGGGAGGGTCAAGAGGCTCATGACTTGTAATAGCTATATCTTCTAATACCACCGTATCCTCTTTTCATTGAGGAGGGATGTGAGAAGAACAAGTGTGAGAGTCATGGTTATATATACTAGGTAAGAGGATGATGTTTTTATTGTATTTTTTAACATTTTTGAAAGGGGAAGGAGGATGAGGAAGAAAAGAAAGACCATCAAAATCTTCAATGGTTGTGTCTTCTTTCAGTAAGATACCTTCATCACCAATGGGAGAGATATCAGGAGAAGAACAATTATGATTATCATGATTATCAATGTTTGTATCCTCTTGGGGAAAAGCTTTAGTAGATGAGTTAGAAGAGATGAATTCATCAAGGGCTTCATCTAAAATGTATAGGTTATCACTACTAAAGGGCTTAAGAAGGGTGTGAGTGGGTGCATGTGATGTTAATGTTATGTGTTCATTTTCTAAAGAATGCAATTTAAATGATCTAGGAACTAATGTAGAAAATGAAAATTCCAAAGGTCTAATGCTATCCCCAAGTACCATGAATGATATTTAAAATGTAACAAAAGCTATGTAAACTTTAAATGAAATGTAAATACATAGGATGAAATGCAAATTTTCAAATCTCAAAGAAGGTAATTTGCTGATTACACTATGCAATGATCTGAAAATGACAATGTTGTAAATGAAAAAGTCAAACTGTAAAATTGATGAAATGAGGTCATTTATGCTAGATTTAATGAAATGCATGCTACAAAAACACAACCCAGTGATATAGATAGGTAATGGAATAAAATAGAAGCATGAGTTTTCAGCCCTATAAAGGATAGTTTCATAAGCTTGAAGGAACTAGGTCGCCCAAGGTGGTGACCTAGTCCTCTTGGTGATTTTTTAAATATTTTTTACATGTTTTGGATGGATTCAGGTGATTTCTGTATTGGGTGATGCATATTGAACATGAAAATGCAAAATTTCAAAAAATTTCAATGATTTTAAATCTAAAAATGCAATCTATATGCAATTTTCACTAATGCAAAAATGGAAACCCTAGAATGCAACTTAACTAATGCAACATGCAATGCAAGTTAATCCTAGGACAATGAAGGACTCTAAACTAGAAAGGAAGGGTATTCAAAGGTTGGGTTCACCAAAATGTAACGAATATTTTGGTACCCACTTAGGGTCTCTACCACTTCTACGGTTTTTCACCTAAGAGGATATGTCGGGTTCACCAAAATGTAACAAAGATTTTGGTACCTTAATGCTTTCTAATATTTCTAGGGTTTTTCACCTAAAAGGAGAAAGATGGGCCAAAATACATATGGTTACATTCAAAGATAAGGGGTTTAATGGGGGTTAAGGTGATGTGTGTGAGATTCCCTAAATGCTAGAAACTAATGTAATAGACTAACTATTGAATGCAAACTACTAGAATGTAAAAGATGTTGGAAAACACACTATGATATGAAAATAACTTAAGAAATGTAAACAAACTGTAACATAAATGAAGGGAAAGAGAGATGTTCACCTAGAGGCTGAAGAAGTATGGCATGAAGATCTGGAAACCTAAAGAATCTAATGTAGAGGTCGAATAGGACATTTACACCATTCTGAGTGACCTAGTCCTTTTTCTGTGAAAACCTATCAGAACTCGTTTCTACCAAAAGGGTACTCAGATGTATAGAAAACCCTAAAATGCATGTATGGTGGGACTAGGTCACCACTAATGGTGACCTAGTATTTTTAAGCCTTTCGAGAAGTTTGAAAGTGGAATCTGGAGATCTTAGTCTACACTTTCTTCTTCTCCAAGTGTTTGGATCTGAAACCTTGATTTTCAGTCTATAGGTGTCTTTTTGTGTAGATTATTAACCTAACCAACAATGAGGTGTCTCCAAAAATATTTCAATCAAATATTCAATGGTTTCCAACCTTCCAAGATACCTAAATTTGCGAACACACAACGAAGGAAGAAGAAATGTTGATTTTTAGAGTATGGGGGCTTGCCTTGGTCAAGCCCCTTTTAGATAATCAAATCAAATGAAGAGACAAGATAATAGAGCATGAAATATCAAATTGTGGATTCAATACCTTTCCATGATGAATGATCTTGTGTTGTTGCAACAATCAACCCTTGAATGCCTTGGAGAGATGTCTTGATGACTTAGTATGCAGAAACCCTAGTTTGCTTGAGAAGAATAGTGGATGAGTGCTTGAGAATATTAAGTGAGGAGGAAAAATGAGACTTTTTAGGGTTAAAAATGAGGGGAAATCCCCTTATTTATATATTTTGTGCCCTAATTTCCCGAAATAACACCATACAGGCCAACCTTAGGGTTTTAGAGACAAAATCCTAAAAGAATATTAAGTTAAATTTGAACTTTATGCCACATGGGACTAGGTCATCCAAGGTGGTGACCTAGTCCACCTAAGCATTTTTCATTGGTTTTCAGGGATTAAATTATGGTTATTGTTGTTTTTCAAGATTGTCTCACAAAACACACTAAAATAAGGCATGTATGTGCATTAAGGGGTCATTATAGCATAATAAAGGGTCGATTGAGTGATGAAAAGACTAGGAAAGTGTGAAAATTTATTACAACACCTTGGTACAAGCCTTGTAAAGTGGTGAAAATAAGTTTAAAATGGTCTAAAATCCATAGGTAAGGGTCCAAATGAGTGAAAAGTTTCAAAGGCTACACTTTTTGGTGACACACATACCTTTGCATTTTCACACTTATTTGGGCCCGCCTTGCTTTATTTATCCTTCTTTATGGCTTAATTGCTCCTATTTTGTGTCCACAAGCCCTATGAATGGCATTTTTTTTGGTTAATCTTGACATTCTCCAATGCATAAGTGATATCCTAATGATTTTGATTGGTGTGTCCTTGATTTCTATTCAAGACTAAAATGCCACTTAGGGCGTCTTCCATCCACCAAGGTGTAGGGACCCTAATTTTTAGGCATCTTAATTGGGCCCCTTCTTGGTTTTTGTGCCCCAAGTTTCATCACTTGGAACTAAGACACCACCTAGAGCATCTTAGTAATCCTTGAGTCATTTTCAAGATTCATGTAGGATTTAGCCTCCTTCATTTAATGAATTCATATGTTGGTTTGGTGTGATAGAATTTCAAGATATTAAGTATAGATAAGTATAAATACAAGTTTCCTTCTCTCATTTTCCCCTAACAAGAGATCTAATCATTTCTAAGGAAAATTTATGAGAACAAGTTCATTCAAGAGAAAATCATCAAGAATTTAGAGCCATCATCAAGATTCAAGCATCATATTAAAGGATATTCTTGCATCATGTGTGTTGTTGTGCTAACATTTGTGATGTAGGGTTTTTATTCAAAAAATCAAGAAATTCAAGATCTATCAAGAATTTGAAGTTCCACATCCATTGCATCCATTTCACATAATTTTGTAGAATTTACAAGGGTTTGGTGAGTTGTAGTGTTGCATGTTGTTCATTCACCATTTCCCTTCATTCCATTATTTCATTTCAAGGTTTAATTACCAACAAGGGTTTTGAACAAGGAAAACCCCCATTCACTAATAATTGAGAAGTTTTAGGGGTTTTTTTTGTATGTAGACCAATTATGGTGTGCGAGCGAGTGGGTGGGAAAACAAAATTTTTGAATCTTCGAACAATGATGTGGGTTGTGGAAATTCAAAATCAGAAGAATCACAAGGAGAAGAGAAGAAATATTTGACCGGAAAGAAAGGTAAGGAAGATAAGAATGTTCCTGATCTCGACATAAACATCTTGGTGGACTCGGGAGGGAAAGATGCTCCATCTAAGATTCCTTCTCAAAGTACCAAAGGACTTCAGCTTGTTAATACCAAAAATGTGGTGGGGGTAGTTGGAGGGGAAGGACCCAAACCTAAATAGTGGTTGTCTCTTTTTAGTGTCAAACCAAACAGAAAATTGGCTTTCCCTCCTATGTGCAATATCTTTGAACCAGCTAATGGTAAGTTTGCTATTTATATCCTAGATCTAGTCATTGATCATAATATCTCTTTAATGGATGTAGTTTTGGTTGGTAAATTTACGGGGCCTAGATCAAATATTGAGGTTGTTAGGATGTTTGTTAAGAAAAAATGGAGAATTAATGGTCAATCTCTCATCCCAGCCCTGCCTAAGGGTTATTTTTATTTTAAGTTCTCGTATAAGGAGGATATTCAAGCCATGAGGAGTGGAGGTACTTGAATAATTGGAAAGTCCTCCTTATTCCTAAAGAAATGGTCCACTAACCTGGATCTTTCAGAATCTATTTTTGAAACTATCCCTATATGGGTTGGACTTCTTGGGCTTCCAATGGATTACTGGAATGTGGATGTTTTTTATGGTCTAGCTAGCTCTTTTGGTGAGCTTCTATCTATAGACCCGATGATGAAAACTAGGAGATGATTGGTGTTTGCTAGAATATGTGAGGGTGTTTCAAAGAATTCTAATATGTTGTCATCTATTGAATTCCAATATAAGTTGGGTAACTGGGTTCAAGCTATTGAGTTTGAAATGATCCCTTTTGTGTGTTTCAAGTGCACGAAATTGGGTCATTAGGCTAAGAATTTCCCACTTAATGCCAGCAAGCCAAAGGGTTAGCCTCAACCTAAATCAAAGCCTGTATGGAAAAAGAAGAGTGAAGGGGAAGATAGATAAAATAAAGAAAATCAGTATGAAGCATATGAGAGAAATAAGAGGCTGGTGGTAGAGGTAACCTCCAAGAACAATGAGGACGAGGGGACTCACATTGATCTGGAATGTAACATGACAGAAACCCATCAACAAGAAGTGGAAGATGAAGAGAAGGAAAATATTGTTGGATTCCTATAGAAT
Organism: Sequoiadendron giganteum; assembly: GCA_007115665.2. NCBI lineage: Eukaryota > Viridiplantae > Streptophyta > Pinopsida > Cupressales > Cupressaceae > Sequoiadendron > Sequoiadendron giganteum. The sequence continues at coordinate 574,078,900 of CM021108.1, read as the reverse complement.
GGAGATGGAGACCTTGAGTGTCTGGCACCTCAAGACAACATTCATGAGAATATTTTCTTGAGGAAGGAAATTGTTGAGTTTGGACTTGATGAAATCCCTTCACAGGGTTTTAATATGCCGATTAAGGATTGAAATTTAAGACTGGAAATTGGGATCCCCATTTTATCTTCCACCTCTGGTGGATGGAAAGAGTCAGCCTTGATTCCTGACTCTATTTATTAGTTGGAGAAGGTGAATGAATATTTTGTGGATTCGAGCTAGAATGTAGAGTGTATAAATGTGAACCTGTCTCAAAATAGTAATGGAATGATGGATACCCTTCCCTTAGACTAGAAAGGGTTTTATGTGAAAGATTGAGAGTCTAGGAAGGAGGAGGAGAGTCAGGAAGAAAATGATAGAGATGATGTTAGCTCTAACAAGAAGAGGAGGAATAAGAAAAACCAACATCAGAGTACACTGAAAGGCATCACAATAGGAACTAGAGAAAAGACAAATTGTGGAGCCACAAAGAATAGTCAAGGAAGAAGATATTTCCAATGGCACAAAGAGAATGGGAGCATGCAGGATATTACAAATGGTATTCAAAAAACCATTCCCAAAATTTTCAATCTCACTCCTGGTAAGAAACGAAGATCATGTCATGGAATAGTCAAGGGATGAATAGCCTCCATAAGAGGGATGTGTTGCATAATTTTGTTAGGGATCATAAACCAAAAATTTTGCTGGTTCAGGAATCTAAAATGCCTAAAGAAAAAGTGGAAAAGACAAAGTTATTCAAGTTTTGTGGGGTTCAGGGGAACAATTCAGATGGTGCCTCTGGAGGTATTGTCTCTTTTTGGAATCTTAATCTAATTAAAGGTGAACTATTGTTTGAAAGTGCTAACCATGTGGCCACCAGATTTACTCATATCAGAGATAATTTTAGCTGGATCATGTCCAACATCTATGCCCCTAATGGTAGGGGGCAAGAAAGCTTTTTTGGTGAAACTTGGCTGCCTTTCACCATAAACACATTAATGAAACCTAGGTGGTTATAGGAGATTCTAATACTCCATTGTAGGATAATGAAAAGTTGGGAGGATACTAGATCAATATGGAAAGGAAAATGGATCTTTTGGATTTCATCAACAATCAAGCATTGATAGATTTAGAGCTACAAGGAGCTTCCTTTATTTTGTCTAATCATAGAGTGGGTAAGGAGTTGATTCAAGTAAGATTATATAGAACTTTATTTTTTGATCAATGGTTTTTGAAGTATTTTTTCTCTTTAAAATCCCTTTTGAGGGCGAGCTCTGATCATTTTCCTATTAGCTTTGTGGCGGATCCAATTGTGGAAAAAATAAATTTCCCTTTTAGATTTGAACATATGTGCTTGCACCATCCTAAGCTTCAGGATGAGGTTAGAAATTAGTGGAATATTTATGTTTTGGGGACTACTATGTTTAGGGTGGCTAAAAAAATAAGAGAATTCAAAAACAAGATTAGAGTGTGGAATAAAGATTCTTTTGGACACAATATTTAGAAGAAAAGAGGAAATAAAGTTGGATCTAAAGGAGATCCAGGAGAAGATCCAGCAAGAGGGATGAAATTTGGAGACTAGACAGAAAGAAAATGGGCTTCTTGTGGAGATGCATGAAATTATTGCTAAAGAGGAAGAATTTTGGAGACAAAGATCCAGGATCCTATGGCTCTCAGCTAGGGATAAAAATACTAGATATTTCCATTTGTTTTCCCTTAAACACTGTGCTATGAATAGGATAACTTATATTGAGGAAAATCGAGTTCATTTTGAGAAACAAGAGGACATCAGGAGACAAGCTATCAAGTATTTTAGCAATCTCCTTTTGGCAAATGACGGGGTTAATAAAAATCTGTAAGATTCTCTTTTAGCAGCTATCCCTAGTCTGGTTAAGGAGGAGGACAACAAAATGCTTTCTTCCATCTTGTCGAAGGAAGAAATAAAGAAAGCTACTTTTTCTTTTGAAGGTAATAAAGCCCCTGAACTTAATGGCTTTCCGATGTTATTTTTTGAATGGTTTTGGGAGATTGTTGAAGAGGATGTGATGAATGTGGTTAAGGAATTCTTCAGATCAAGATGTATCCTAAATGAACTCAATGCTACCTTCTTGGATTTGATCCCTAAACGTCCTAGGGCTGCAGATTTTGAAGCTTTTAGGCCCATAAGCTTGTGTAATTCTTTCTATAAAATTATTTCTAAATTATTGACTTCCAAAATTTTATCTATCTCGCCTTCCTTAATTTCCCCTTAGCAAAATGGCTTTGTTCCTGGAAGACAGATTTTGGATTCGATTATTACTGTGCATAAAAATATTCATTCACTCTCTGTTTCAAAGATTGAAGGCTTTCTCTTGAAGTTGGATATTTCCAAATGCTACGAGCAGGTTGAATGAGATTTTTTATTCAAGATAATGTTTGTGTTTGGCTTCAATAAAAGATTAATACAAATGGTTAGCCAACTCATCTCTTTTGCCACTATCTCCATTTTGGTCAATGGGTCCCCTTCACATTTTTTTAAGAATTCTAGAGGTTTAAGACAAGGAGACCCTATTTCCCCTATTTTATTTACTACTATGGAAGAATTCCTTGGGAGGAACCTGAATAGATTGGTTGATTAAGGAGCCTTGATGGGTTTACATCCTTCGTCCAGTAACCTTGTTAGCTCTCATCAATAGTTTGTTGATGACGCCATTTTGATGGGGAGATCCACAATGGCTGAAGCTAGAACTCTTAAAAAAGTTCTGGACAACTATGAAGGAGCTTCTAGTCAAAAGATTAATATTCCAAAAAATTCTTTATTTTTCTTCAATACTCGAGTTAGAAGGAAAAACAAGATAGCTAATATTTTTGGCTATAGAGTGGATGCTCTTCCTTAAATATATTTGGGCTTTCCCTTGGGCTTCAAGCCCTCTGACTCTTTATAAAATTCCTTAGTGGACAGATTTAATAAAAAATTTGCGGGCTGGAAAGGAGCTCTTGTCAGTCAAGCTAGTAAGATTCAACTCCTCAAGGCTACTCTTTAGAACCTTTCGATCTATGTTCTTAGTCTTTTTAATATTCCTCTTAAACATGCGGAAGCTATTGAAAAAATCCAAAAAAGTTTTCTTGGTTTGGGGTTGAAAAAAGGAGGCGTATGCCCCTCATTGATTGGGACATGGTTTGTAGACTGAAGAACATAGGGGGATTGGGCCTCAAAAAAATTAGAAGAATAAAGCTCTCCTTGCTAAACAAATTTGGAGAATTTTCTCCTCAATTGGAGAATGGAAGAAAGTCTTTAAAATAAAATATTTGGCTAACATTGGCTCTCTAAATTCTTTGTTGGATTCTCAGAGTCTGCCCCGTGGTTTGGCTCTATGGAATGATATCTTAAAATGGACTAAAATCCTTCACTTGGTAATGGGATGGAGCATAAGAAATGGGAATCTTGTGAGGCTCTAGGAGGATAGATGGATCATGAGGAAACCTTTGGTTTCCTTTGACAGTTTCAAACAATGGGTGGACATTTGTAAGGCTACTTTTGGAATCTTAGTTAAAGACTATTGGAGGGATCGGTGTTGGGTGAATCTTTGTTAGATCAGTATGGATCTTGCCCCTATCCAGTCACCCCTTATGGATTTTAGAACGGACTTCCATTATCAAGAGGACATCATGGTTTGGAAGGCTAGTTCATTAGCCAGCTACTTTGTTTCTTCCAATGTCTCTTTGCTGTCTTTATCTCATGGCCCTCCTCCCTTTTGTGCCAAAGCTTGACTAAGCTACTTGACCCCTAAGGTTAATATTTTCTTTTAGATTGTTCTTCAAAAAAAGGTGCTTACAGTGGATAACCTCTATAAGAGGGGTTTTCAAATCCCCAAATATTACGACCTCTCTAAGTGTGTAGTGGAAATTGTTAACCATTTGTTTATTCATTGTCCTTTAATGAATTCTATCTGGGAAAGGTTCTACTCTCTATGGAGTATCTCCTAGGTGTCACTTGGTACTATTAAAGATCAATATAATAAGTGGGTGGCACCCTCCTTTAACCTGCATATTCACAATTTATGGTCTTTAAATTTTACTTATATTGCCTAGGGAGTTTGGAAGGAGAGAAATAATAGAGTTTTCAAGGATGAGGAAACTACGAAGAAAATTTTGTTTGCTAAAATTTTTAGGCTCATTGGGGAAAAATTCAATTTGGCTCCTTATCATGAGGTGTTGATGGAATTTATGGTTTGTTCAACTTATGACTTTGAAATGGCTAAAGTTTGGGAGATTAAAGGAGATGTTCCCTTTTCTTCTAAACCAACTAAAAATAATCGTGATAGTGTCTTATGGTGTCACCCTCTCAAGGGTTGGATTAAAGCCAATTTTGATGGGGTGGTGAAAGGGAATCCAGGATTAGCAGGGATTGGGGGTGTGTTGCGTGATGATAAAGGCATGTTCATTGTTGCAGTAGCTATCTCTTTGGGGAAACAACAAATCATCTAGCTGAAGCTATAGGAGCCTACTAGGTCATAATTTTTGCTAAAAGTATGAACTTTAAAAATATTTAAATAGAGGGCAACTCCAAAAATATCATTGATTGCCTCCTTGGATTCCCCATCTTGGAATATTAAGTACTGGATTGATGAGGCTAGGGCCACTTTATTGAAGTTCGAGAAAGTTAAAATTTCTCCCATATCTATAGGGAAGGGAATGGTGTGGCAAACTTCTTTTCCAACAAGGGAATATGTTAGAATAGAAAGGTGGCATGGAAAAATTACAAATATTTTTCTACTAATGTGAGAGCTCTAATCAACTATGACTGCACTCATGGGAGAGAAGTCAAATTTAAAGATGATTAAAGAGAAAGGCTCCAAGTACCGAGGTTTCATAAGGTTTGATGGTATAATCATAATGAATATAATAGATGGGTTGAGCTTGCAAATTTGTTGGGTGCTTTGGTTTCGATGTGAACTCTTAAGTCTGTATTTTCATAGTGTGGGCAATTAGAACAAGAGATTGACGACAATGGGAGGAAGAAGGAAAATATTTGAGCTCACTGCATGTACAAAGAATAAAGACAATTCGAATGTTTGGAAGAAAATTTAGAAGGGAGGGCTTCAACCATTCATTGAAAGACTTCATGGTGCAGACCTCAGAGCTACTAATTATTTTGCAAAAAAATGGAACAAAGGAGATATATCATCTTTGGGAGGAAGGTGTTGGTGGATGAGGCACTTATTGGAGAAGTTAATAGTCTCTCAATTGATGGTGTGAAATTTTATCGTGACAAGAAATATTTGAACAAACTTGTTATCAACTTTCCGAAGTCAGAGGAGGAGAAAAAGAGACTAGTTAAAGTCTCTAATAGCTAGTTCAAGTCAAGGAGGATCAATAAAATTTGGAGGGAGGTGCTCAGATTCTTAATGGAATATATTACTCTGGATGGGAGATTTTCCAGAGTATACGGGTATCATTTCATTTTACTCAACCACTTAAGATATAAGGTTAGGGTTTCTTTCCCCTACTACCTGTTGTGTTCTTTGAATAATAGTACTTAGGAGTTTAGGAAAAATATTGATAAGAATCCAGTCTTGCATGTTGGCCTTATTTGGCTCATTTATGAGCACTTCAAAAATATGTTGGATGTCTCTAACCCCATCACTGCCTCAGCCTCAGAGGGTTATGACATAGAGTCTAGCTCACCTAAGGATATCAAGGGCTTAGACCTAGATTGGGTGGATGAGATTACTCCTCCTCTTAGTAAAAAAAGGAAGAATTCCCCTTCTATTAAGCCCTCAAATAAAAAATATTGTCCTTAGAAAATTCCTCTCGAAGTGTTTGTGTCGAAGGACAAGATAAGGGATGAACCCCCTGTGGAAAAAATGGTGGCCTACTCAGAGGATTATTCAAATGATGACTATGCAGAACCTTTTGGGAAGGAGGTCTCCTCTGACTATTTCGACTCTATTGATAGAGATGATAGGACCAACTCTCATGTGGAATTGAATCCTGATGACCTTGATTTTGAACCATAAAGGGAATTTTATGGTGATATCCTTTCTATGGCTAGAAAGGGAGTGATTGATAATTTTAAAATTTTGAAATGGGCCTTTCATGAAATTAAGGACCTAAATCTTTAAAACAGAGCTATCACAAGTAAAATGGAAATCTTAGAAGCTAAAGTGGCAAAGAAAAACTCAGCTGAGGATTTATGGACTATGAACGAGAAGATGGCCATGGCTGATTACCTCCAGAAAGAGGTAGACTTCCCTAAAAACCTTAAGAAGGATGGCGAGAACCTTGGAAAAGAGATTGATAAGACCAAGGAAGCTATAAAAGCCAATATTGAACACAACCACATAATTTTTAAAAACAACTCTATTGTCTTGAGAGATTTGGTGGTAAAAATGGATAACACTCAGTAAGGTCTTTTGATTGTGGATCTGGATGCTGAGAAGAATAGGAACAAGGCAGAGGAATTGGGCCCTTCAAAGAGAACTAGATCCAACATGAAGAAAATACTAGATATGACACCTCTGGAGACCTAGAATCTGAAGATGGTGGCTCAAGATTTGGACATCCTAGAAATGAAAGTGGTAGAGACCTTAAAGTCTCTAGGTTAGATTTGGTTGTGTTTTTGTTGTTTTTGGTTTTTTGTTGTCCTATTGATGGGTTTTCTTGGTGGCTATTGTTATTTCCTATTTATCTATGGTGTACAGCCAGTCTTTTCCTAGAATTTATTTTGATCTATCTTTCATTGGTTTGTAAACTCTGTGGTTTTGGGTCCCTGTAAAACCCATTTTTTCCTGAATCAAAAACAATTGACAATTTTTCCCCTTCTTGCATATTTGTGTTTGAAGATCTAGGTTGAAGTCTTGAAGAACACTTGGAGTGCAAATTTTTCAAAGTTTCAAAGTTGCATTACAAAGTTGTCATCTTCATAGAAACTCACCTACAGGTCAAGTCTAGAAGTTTCAAAACCTAAGATCCTAAAAGAAGCAAGTGTAGACCTGAAAGCCGAGGACCACATTTAGACTTTTCAAAAATTCAGAATGGGACTAATACACCACCTTGGGTATCTTAGTCCTCCCGAGCATATCTTTCAGAGATTCTTTCAGATCCGGTTCTGACATCTGAAGATTCTGTATTTTCCCCAAAAAACAACATAATGACTAATATGCCATCTTGGGTGTCTTAGTACTCCAAGGAATATTTTGACAGATTATCTACATTTCGAGAGTCCTCAAATCATCTCCAGACTTCCTAGGCACACATAACCTAACTTGGTGTTGCTTAATTCCATCATTTGTATCTCATTTATCTTATTTTAGGTCATTTTGCATATCACATTCTTTCTTCCAACATTTGTCTTTTCCAAGCATTTGTGATGGCACCCACCCCTTGTAGACACCCAAAAATCCACTTTAAAATGAGCAACTAGGTGGAAAAGGAAGGTTTTGTTGCTATCAAAAACCTCACACAACCTTTACAGAGTTTTACACATGGGTTGTAGATCAAAGAATAAATTTTGGAAGCATAAAAAATACTATAGGGGTACAAACTAAGTTGCAAAAAAAATAGAATGTCATTGCGAGTACCCCCGGCACTAGTTGTAGGTGAATTTTTAGAATTTCAACAACATAAAATATGGGGGAGACGTCTAAACCTTTAGGCAGCTCCAACTCATAGGTATTCGGTTAAAACTTCTTGATAATTTTGCATGGTCCAATTTTCTTCCATTTGAGCTTGTTGTAGGTATGACTGGGAAATATTTCCTTTCGTAGGTGTGCCAATACCATATATCCAACATCAAAGTTCTTCTTCCTTATCTTCAAATAAAATTTTTCTTTATATTGTTGGCTGCTCTAATTGAGTTTTTCTCTCACTTGCTGATGTAAATATTACATATATTTGGAAAAATATTTTCCTTTAGCACTTCTCTTGTATCCCTCAATTTTAAAATACCTCTAGGACTATGCCCATAAAAAAATTGAAATGGAGTCTTACTTGTACTTTATTTGACTAAGTCATTGTATGAAAACTAAGCTTGAGGTAATACCAAATCCCATTGCTTAGGCTTGTCACCAACTAAACATCTTAGCAAATTTACTAAGCTTTGATTAACAACTTTAGTTTGTCCATCTATTTGAGGATGATATGCTTAACTAAACTTTAAATCAATCCCTAATTTCTTCCAAAGTGTCCTCCAAAAATATCCTACAAACTTAGTATCAAGATCTGAAACTATACTTTTTGGTAAACCATGTAATCTAAGAAACTCCATAAAGAATAAATTTGCTACATTTTTTGCGTCATCCATCTTCTTGCTTTCTATAAAGTGAGCCATTTTATAAAATATATCAACAAACACAAAAATATAATCCTCACCTTGTTGTTTTCTTGGTAGTCCAAGCACAAAATCCATGCTCACATCTTCCCACGGCTTCTCTAGTATGGGTAATGGTTGATATAAGCCTATATTTTGACTCCCTCTTTTTGCATATTGACAAACTTGAAATCCTTGCACAAAATTTCTGATTTCTTCCATCATCTTTGGCCAAAAATACCTTTCACTATGTTGTTCCATTGTTTTATCAGCCCCAAAATATCAAGCTAAACCACCACAATGTTTTTCTCTTATTAAATTTTGCCTCATTGATCCTTGAGGTATGCAAAGTTGTTGTCCTTTTAACAATATTCCACCTTGTATAAAATAATCCATCCAAGGTGTCCTATCAACACTAGTAGGCTCCATACATGTTGTCCATGCATCCTTAAAGTCCAAATCATCCTTATACAATTATTTCATAACATATAATCCAACTACTTCAACTCTTAGTTCAACCAACAATGTTGTTCTTCTACTTAATGCATATGCCACTTTGTTTGAACTCCCACTTCATGTGTCTTTGGTTATACTTGGTTTTCCTATTAATTAATTGCAAAGCATGATGATCCATGTAGAGAATAAAATCATTTGGAAGAAAATAATGACACCACTTCTTCAAAGCTTTCACAATAGCATAAAATTCTTGGTCATAAATTGAATACTTCTTCTTGACACCATTATGCTTCTCACTAAAGTATCCAATAGGATTTCCTTCTTGACTTAAAACCACTCCTATGGATGTCTCACTTGCATCACAATGGACCCTTGAAACACCTTTTCAAAATCAAACAATGCTAATTGTAAGTGTGAATAAGGTATAAAGAAATAAAACAATTCTTAATGAAACATTGCTTCAAAGATCAAGCTAATTAATCAGTTGTCTCATTGTCTCCTATCTTAAATAAATATTTATTAAGCTATTGTGCTCTCATATTTAAATGACACTATAACTGTTAAAATGACAATCTAAAGAATGGAATGATGTTGATGCAATGATATGAAGCTTAATGTGATAATACTAGATGATAAAAGAAACTAAGATAGCATGGATTGACATGAAAACTGATAAACAAAGCTACTGGAGGGAGCCATGATATGAAATATTGAATGTTGGATGCTTGTATGCTTGATGCTAGATGCTTGATGCTTGAATTCCCGCAGAGTAAGAGTGCATAAATTAGATAATCTGGATCCTTTTCTTGGTTGAATGAGGCTTTATTTATAGATTTCTTGGATATAGAAATGCACAGGGATAGCAAAGAGAGGCTTGGATTCAATCTAGAGAATTGAATGGTGAAAGATGGAGGAGATTGAGAGAATTTTGGAGATTGTCTCTACCCATGAAAACACCAAGCAAGAGAAGAGGAAAGATTGATGGAGGAGGATTGAAAGAAGAATTTGGAATTTGTCTCCAATTCTTCCCATGAAGTTTCAATCAATTAATTTTGACATGATTTTGACATAAATTAGACATATGATATCTAATTCAATTTTGAGGAAATATAGAGGAATATTCCTTATGCCTTAATTCAAATATTTTTGATTTATTTAAATTAGCAAAAGAGGGATAAATAATTTAATAAAAAAAACTATAAAATTTGTTTATTAAATTAAACAGAAGAATATGGTAATTAATCAATAAAGTGTTTAATCTTTATTTAAATAATTTAAGATTGATGTGATAGAATAAAATAGGGAAATGATAATTCATTTAAACAAAGTATTTAATTTTGTTTATTTAATTAATATGAGATAATAGATGAATTTAAATCTGGTGTGAATGTGAACTATATAAATAAATATTTTTATTTATTCAAATAGTAAAGAAAATAGGAATAATTAATCAAATAATTTGTATTTAATTAATCGGATTCTCCAGAATATTTTTAGGTGTATACATTTTTCCCCTCTTTGAAGTGATGTTTTTACGCATTGCTTCGAAGAAATTTTTGCTACTACTACCAGTATTGATGAAAAAAAATTCAGTGTGCCCAAGACATGCCCCAGATATTGATTTTCAAATGATTGCCAATAATATGCTCCCTCGGGAGATAAATTAATAATTTGTTGATTTTTTAGAATTTTTGAATTTCCATGATGATTTGATGAAGAAAATTGTAGCCCGTGGTTGAATTTCAATTAATTCAATGAATTAAAATAATTAAAATAAAATAAAACCCACCAAAATCCCTTTTCAAAAATCTATATAAAGTCCAAAAGGTCATTTCAAAGTCATTTGCAACTTTTGACTTTCAAAATCTAGCGATTGAGACTTTTGAGCTAGCTAGAGTAAGATGCCAATCCCTTACCACACTCATCGTTTCAAGCGTGTGCGACGTCACCAGTGGTCGACCGCCTACGGACCTCCGGTATGTACCCATAATCCTCCTCTTTTTTTGTGATTTTTCATTTTTTTATGTATTTTAATTCTTTCCTCATTTTTTTCTTAGTTTCATGCATCAAGGTCATGTTGTATCTCTTTACACTCTGGTGTAGCGCTTCCATTAGTTGTTTTAGGGATTTGAGATTTAGCGCTTGCATTATTTTCTATAGTTCTTTCATAGGATAGTGTAGTGCTTTCATGATTTAGCACTTAGGTAGTTAGATTTAATGCATCAATGTTGGATCTTAGTGCCTAGAATGTTCTAGCACTTTGATGTGGTACAGTAGTGCATTGATGGTTTGTTATAGCGCTTTGGTAAAGTGGTGCTTTAATGGACTGTTTTAGCGCATCGATGTGATAAAACAACGCTTAGGGTAAAGCAGCACTTCAGATGCTTGTTATAGCACATCGAACTGCTGAAGTAGAGCTTCAAAAACCTATTTTAGCACATCAGATTGATAAAGTAGCACTTTTGAGTTTTAGCACTTTGGATGCCTATTTTAACGCATCCATATCAGAATTGTAGATTTTGACTTAGTTTAATTTTGATTTCGCCAATTCCAATCATGTCAATTCTTCGGTTTGTTATGATTGATTAATAAGAATTACTCTCATGATAGGCGAGAAATAATCCTATTTGTGATGATCCTCATGATAGGTGAGGAATGATTCAATATCTGATAAATCTCATGATAGGTGAGATTAAATAATATTTATGATGTGAACCTCATTATAGGTGAGGTTTGTTAATGTTTGTTCATGAATTGTGATCAAAAATTCATACCAAAGTTTGATTAGACTTGATAGTAAAATGACTTTTGATTTCTTGACATAGTGCACTAATTGTAGATTTTTTATGATGATAGGAGGATCTAGGTACTCTCTAGATGCGAAAGCGGTTTCCTTGGACTACCGATTTGGTATCTCATCTGACTCTAGATGAGATTCAAATTATAGGTCGATGTGACCTTACGAGTTTACTTGACATGCCCCAGATTAGGATTAATCAGGGTCTCTTTACCACTTTGGCCGAGCAGTGGCATAGTGACCATAACACTTTCCATTTTCCCACTGGTGTGATGACAGTCACACCCGAGGATGTGTGGTGGATTCTACGAATTTCATTCATGGGAGAGATTGTTGTCTATGATTCACATGAGGCTGGTGGGAGAGATGCTCTCTCTAGAGTGTTTCAAGATCAACATATTGCAGGTCCGAGTGTCTGATGTAGGACTATTTCTATTATGTATGCTTCACTACCAGCAGTGCTTGCTAGATTCATTGGAGGTTTCCTTTGTTCTAATTGCAGGTCAAAGGGATCCTCTATGGGTTGGGGCCAGATTTTGGAGAGTATGTTCGTACATGGCACGAGATATGTGTGGGGGATGTGTATGCTGGCACATCTCTACCATGATCTAAATTCAGTTGTATACTTGGGAGCACGTAGTTTATCAGTAGGGATGACCCTATCACATGTGTGGGCATGGGAGAATTTTTCCATTGCTTGACCATTTCCAGTTCTAGACAGACCTGTAGGCAGACTTACCCAGGATCAAATGGCTAAGTTAGAGCATTAGAGATGAGTATTGGATGATATAGAGAGTGTTGTCTAGTGGCCGTATCTAGACTATGAGTAGTGGGATGAGGATGACGTCATGCTTGGTTATCTTTGTGATTATGTGTACCTGATTGGTAGGACACCTTTTGTTTTGGAGAGATTTTTGCTATGGTGGGTGTATAGGTAGTATGAAATTGTTTAGTGTTTGTCCCGGGGAGTAGCTCACTATGCCCAAAGACAGAGTGATGTACCTGATTGGGGATCATGTCTATCATATGATACACTAGTAGAGGGATACAGGGCTCTGCAGCCATATGCCTGGGATATGCACAGGGATATTGTCGAGGCACCTATGACAGAGGAGTATGCAGCTTTTTTGGCATTGAATCCATATCCTCACATCCTGATTCCTGATGAGCTAGAACTGTTACCCGTGGAGGATGATGTTGCCAAGGGTTATGAGGAGAGCAGTAGTACTGAGAGTAGTAGTGATGCTAGTAGATGTGATGACAGTGGTGGTGGAGGTGGAGGTGGTAGAGGGGTGGGTCTAGTCAGTGTTGGACCATCATCGAGAAGGCCTTGCAAGAGGTGAGCAGTGGTAGTAATATTAGTAGATCACCAGAGGCAGATTTCCAGCCTTCAGACATAGGTACAAACTTTGCAGGGGTAGTTAGTACAGGCCCAGGGTTTGTTGGTATAGACACAGACCCAGGTGTAGGCTCAGACACAGGTCCATGCTCAGGCATTAGCGTAGGTACAGGGATAGTTAGCCAATGTTCAGACTTAGGTTTCTACGTTAACAGTCGAGGGAGATAGTGTCAGATAGATTTTTGAGAGGGCACAAGAGACGATTGAGACACTACAGAGAGTAGCCAGTGGTACCTTTGTTGCAAATTACCCGAGGGAGGTTCTACGGGTTGGCCATGAGGCTATTTTTTACATGGGTAGGTATCATGAGGCAGTTCTTGTTGATCACAAATTCAGCTATTCCCCCTCGATATCTAGTCGGACACATACTTACACAATGAGTGAGGGTGTGACACAACCTCCACAGAGAGATCCTAGAGATCCTCATCCTTTCGGGGGTGGTGGTACTATTCCTATTGGGCCTGGACATTCTGGTAGTAGTAGATCATAGATTTTTTTTTGTGATTTCTAGACATTCTTTTTAAGATATGATGTATACTCTGATTTAGCTCATTTTTGATGATGTATCTTTTCTTATTTCAGACTTCATTGTATACTTGACATTGATGATATATATATGATAGGCAGTGATTCAATCTTATGATGGTTTATGATTTCTATGATGGATGCATTTATTATGTGATGATGTATCTTGTGATGTTTCTATAATTAATGCTTTTATTTCTTGTAATGGTTCTATGATGAATGCATGTGCAAAATATATGATGTATGGATGTATGATATAATGTATGAAGTTCTAAATGATGAATGCATTTTATTTTAAAATGTGATAAAATTTATGGATGTATGGATGTATGATAATATGCGATGAATGTTAAACAAAATGATGTATTAATTTATGATTTGATGTGAAAAATATGGTATGATTCAATGCATAATTTATTTGATGTAAAATTCATGAATGATGAAATGATGAAAACTTAATGATGAGATGATGACTTCTACGTATTTTTGATGATTTTTTATTTATGTCAAGTATACCCAGTCATATTTGTAGAAAAGATAATCATTAGTTGGATCCTTTTATGCAACAAATACTTTGCAGATAATGAATTTATGATGAATTGAGTCTAATTTTAACATGCAACTATATGCAAACCATTGTCATTTTAATAGTACTTTGTGTTTGGTATCATCATAGAGCTTTTATTGGATGTTGAAAGTGAGTACAAGCATTAATGGTATGTGTTAGACAAATTCCGACTTGAGTACTTCTTTCATGATTTTTGATATTGCAAGTGAACACAAGCATCTAGGTATAATTGAACCAAGATGACTTGAGCATTCGTTGCATAAACATGAAGATATTAATCATTTTAGTGTGTAAATTCTGAATGTCATTGGTGATACATTTGCATAGCACATCCCCTGACAATTCACACATTTATATGATTAAATTATAGACAATAGACAATAAAAATATCATTCTTCTTCCTTGTTTCTCTAGTGAAATATATCATCGAGTTACTCCAAATAAATGATAATAATCAATAAAAAAAACAACTTATCCACCTTTTACTTAGAGTGTTTCAAATCATTATTCAGATTTAGATCATCCATCCTGATTTTGATGTTTTTGTGATTTTTTGAGATTTTGACCAAAGACGTAACCTACTAACTTACCCTAGGGGTCTCGAGGGCTGATCAAAGATTAGAATTTCCTATGTTACACATGTAGAGACCATGTAGTTCAACTGACACAGACTCATGATTTTGTTTTTTCTTTCCTAGACAAACTTTATGACATGTTTCTAGATTTTCTGATACGATATGGATGTTTGATGCCTTTCTGATGGTGACTGATGTTGTGCTTTGAAGATTATTTTTGTTTTTCTTGTCATACTGTTGTTTTCCCATTTGGTGAGACTGATGCTTTGTTGCCCCTAGTGATATCTAGATGTTGTCCCCAAGCTAGAGTGAAACTTGACTATGTGAAATGATTTGATAATGGATGCAATGATGGCAAGACTAATGACATGATATGAAATGGTAATGATTTCCGGACTAATGATCTTGATATTTTTCAAAATAGATGGGAAAGATGATTTAGAATCACATATGACGCTTGTTTCCAAGTTTTCACCATATGTTTTGAGTACACTCTTTGTTTGGTCTATTTTTATTTTTCTATTTTTTGTATATTTTTTTCTTTCTATTTGTTGCCAAGACGCCTGTTTTCCAGGTTTTCATCAAGGAAACCCTTTTTCAAAAGTTTAACCCATGCACTAGGAATTCAGGTGTAGAACTTTCTAAGATGGATACTGTTGATAGGTTCATCAAATAGATCCCCTTTTGAAATTGATAGTTGATAAGCCCCTGATCCATACACTGATATGATGACAAAAGGACCCAACCAGTTAGGCTCAAATTTCCCTTTTTTTTTTCCCTATACTGTTGATTTCTTGGGGTTTCTTTTAGAACCAAATCACCAACTTGAAAAATCCTAGGATTTACCCTATGATTCTAACTCCTTGATATTCTCTGTTCATATGTTGTGAGATGATTAATAGCTTTTTGACGATGCTCATCCAACAATTCTAGTTCTTATAGTCTGGATACCCTATAGTCTTCATCTGAAATTATTCCTCTAAGTGATACACAAAGTGATGGAATCTCAACTTCAATAGGTAGTATGTCCTTTGATCCATATACCAAGGCATATGGAGTTGCTCTTGTTGGTGTTCTAATATTGGTTTTGTAGGCCCATAATGCAGGATTGAGTTGAACATGCCAATCATGTCCAACATCATTTACCGTCTTCTTGAGGATTTTTAGAATTGTTTTATTAGATGCCTCTACTTGGCCATTTCCTTGTGGATAGTACGGCGTTGAATATTGATGTTGGATATGAAAATTTTCACACAATTCTTGAACATCTTGATTTTTGAAAGGCCATCTGTTATTCGTGATATTAGATTGAGGAATGCCATACCGATATATTATATAATTCAAGATGAAAGACAAGATCTGCTTTCCTGTGATCATTGTAAGGGGCATTGCTTCTATCCATTTTGTGAAATATTTTGTATTTTTTATAATGAACTTGTGTCCATTGGACAAAGAGGGATTTATTTTTCCTACCAAATCTAGGCCCCATTGACAAAACGGCCATGTTGATGTGAAGGGATGCAGTTCTTGTGCTAGTGCATGAATCAAATTACTATGAATTTGACACTTTTGACATTTCTTTACGAACTGATAAGATTCTTTCTCCATGCATGGCCAATAATATCCCAAATGGAGGAGTTTGTTAGCTAGAGTTATCCCACTCAAATGAGTGCCACAAATACCCTCATGAAATTTGTGTAGGGTCGTCTCAAATTATTCATGTTCTAAACATCGGAGTAAGGTACCATCAAGACCTCGACAATATAAGATGTTAGAAATTAAATTATGTCAGGAAGATTGGCAGATAAAATTACATTTTTGGTTCCTGGAAAGATCGGGAGGAAGGATATTATCTTTCAGGTATGCATAGGTTTTTTCATAGATAGAGATTTCAATTGTTTCTAGATGGCATATGGTATTGGATTCTGAATTTTTGTGAGAAGGACATGGTACTTGTTTCACCATAAACTCATAACAAAATTATTTCGATGGAAATTGTAATAGTGAAGCGATTGTGGCCATGGCATCCGCAGCTTTGTTCTCCACCCTTGGAATTTGATCAAATTTGATGTTGACAAAAAATTTCTTTAGATCATCTATTTGCTGCTTGTAAGGCATCAAATTTTCATCCTTCATCTGATACTCATCATTTACTTGAAAAATGACTAGTTGAGAGTCTCCATCTACTTGTAGGTCTATGATTCTCCATTCAATTTCTATCTTGACCCCAATGATCAATGCTTCACACTCTGCCACATTATTTGTACACTGAAACATCAGTCTATATGATTTTGGAATGGTGTGTCCCTAGGGATTGATGAACAAAATTCTTGCTCCATATCCTTGTTGTGTGTATGATTCATCAAAATATAATATCCACTGTTGTGGCGTCACTGTTAGAATGTCTGTATCTGGAAACTCCATAGTCATGGGTTGGTCATCTGGTAAAGGAGCCTCTGCCAATTGTTCGGCGATTGCTTGACCCTTGATAGATTTTCTCTCCACATATTGAATATCAAATTCACTTAATAGCATGACCCACTTGGCTAGTCTACCTGCTAAGGTAGCTTTACTAAGTAAATATTTTAAGAGGTCGATCTTTGTGATTAATCTGATTGTATGGGTCCTCATATAATGTCTTAGCTGTTGAGTAGAAAACACCATCACTAAGCATGATTTCCCTATGAAAGTGTAGTTTATTTCATAGCCATTTAATGTCCTGATGATATAGTAGATAGTGTGTTCCTTTCCTTCATAATCCTCCTAAGCTAATAATTCTCCCAAACATATATCTATTGTTGCAATGTACAATATCATAGGCCTTCCTTCAGTTGGTAGCATGAGAATAGGCGTTGACATTAGATGCTATTTTATTTGATCAAATGTTGTCTCACACCCTTCATCCCATTTGAAAATTACATTTTTATGTAACAGATGATTAAAAAGATAAATATTGTCCGCCAGTTGGGAGATAAATCTCTCGATTGATTGGAGCCTTCCCTATGATGATCTGAGTTGACTGATATTTCTGGGAGGCAACATTTCCATTATTTTCTTGACTTTTTCTGGATCCACTTCAATGCCCTTTTCATTGATGTGACCCCAGAGACACACTTCTTGGGGTTTAACTTATATTCAATTTCTCTATCCATGTGAAGATTTTTCTCAAGATATGAAGATGTCCTTCCCTTGTACAATATTTTTCTAGAATATCATCCACATAATCCTCCATGAAGGTGTGCATCATATCATGTTGTCATTTCTCTTTGATATGTGGGTCGTGTTTTTTTTCAGACCAAATGGCATGACATTCCAGTAGAAGGTTCCCCATGGACATGTAAAGGTAGTCTTTTCCTGATCTTCTAGAGCTATTTTGATTTGATTATATCCTGAAAAACTATCCATGATTGACAACATGGCATGCCCTGCCGTCCATTCCACAATGATGTCTATATTTGGTAATGGAAAATAATCCTTTGGGCATGCTTTATTTAGGTCTTTGAAATCTGTACATATCTTGATGCTATTTTCTAGCTTTGAAAAAGGTACAATGTTTGATATCCACTTGGTGTAGTCAATAGAACTTATGAATCCAACATCTAGCAATTTATTTAACTCAGTTTTTACCATTAATGTGATATGAGGATGCATTTTTCTCAGCCTTTCCTTCATAGGCTTGATTCTTGCAGGCAAAGAAAAATGATGCATGAGTAGATTTGGATCCAAGCCTGGCATATCGGGATATGACCAAGCAAAGTTGATGCTTCTCTCCTTAAAGAACTTGATGAAGTCTAGTCTCTCTTAGTCTATAATGGATTCTACCAGATGTAGGATTTGTGCTTTCTCTTCAGTGTCGATGTTAACAAATTGTGCTGGTTCTACAAGAAGTGATGACCTCTCATGATAATGTTCTGGAAGAGTGTCAAATCTTCCATCTTTCGGTGCCTCGGAGAGGTTTTCACCTTTAGATAAGTTCTTTATTTTATCTTTTTTTAGATGAATGTTGCCATAGAATGATTTTCACCATTAGATCTATTATCCTTGTTTTTACTTTTGCAACTGGAAGATTTGACACCCTCTTGCTGATTCACATTGTTATGAGTATTACAGATAGAAATCGTCCCAGGTTCATCATGAAATATAAAATTCATGATGGCATCATCGTCTGTAAATATTGCTATAATCAGAGGTTCGACAGGTTCCCATTCAATAAGTTTTGGATGTCTGATTAAAGGCATGAGGTCATCAGATTCATTTAGGTTCATGGATGTAAGGGTTTGGACAACCATTTCATCATAGTTATTAAGTGAAATATTGAGGTCAATGATGGTACCTTCTTCAAGATCGTCTAGTTCACTCGAGGTATGTTTGTCCCCACTTGAGTCATCGATATTTAGTGATCTTGCTACGAATGGCCTAGACCTAGAGCCTTGTCCCTCTTCACGCGTAGGTGCATATTTTTTTATTAAATCAACTTTAATATTGGTGAAAGATACATCAGAACACAGATCCCATTCATATTCATTTGAATCCGTTTCAGAGCTATCTCTAATATGAAGGATCCTTTCACCAAATTTCTTTGTCATCTCCTCTTTTTCTTCTTTAGAGTATCCCAATCTCGTCTTCTCTTTTGATTGGAGAGTGAGAGGCTGAATAGGCTCAATTATTCCTTCCTTTCTTAAACCAATAGGTCCTTGTCCTTCATAACCCATTTTTTCTAGGATAGCTTTCCCTTTGCCATACTTTTCAGTGTTGATATTGACATTCTTGACACTAATATTTGATGTCGAGGGTTCCTCATCCTTATATAACCAATCCAGGATTGCTTTGTTGTATGATTCATCCTCTATGGTACCAGATTTTACAATCCTTTTCTTTAGAACTGTGATAGGTAATCATGTTTGATGTTTGATCATAGATGGTTGACCATATGTCTTAGGAGATAGCATTAACTGTGAAAGGTTAAGTGATTACTCCATAGAATATTGCCCCATTCCCTTGTTTGTCAGCTAGAATTGTTCTTGAAATTTTTGTGATAAAGAAATTTGGGGATCCGGATTATCAAATTGATTGATTGTCAACAGGACTTGTTTCTTTTTCTTTATCCTTCTTCTCTATCCACTTGATGGTGATAGTTGGACGTTTTTCTTCACTTGATGATTTTGAACTAGATGCTTCCCTGTTGTGAGGCACAAAGGTATCTTGAGAGATTCTAAGTGTGTCACAATGTTGAGGATGATTATAATCAACAAATATAGTCACCTTCTATCCATTTACTGAGAATTTTAAGCATTTATGATATGTGGAAGGAACAACTTGGATTTCATGAATCCATGGTCACCCTAAGAGTATGTTGTAAGTTAACTCCTTTTCCAGAACTTGGCATGCTATGTGTTTCATCATTGGCCCTACTTGAATGGGTAACACAATTAATCCTTTAGATGATCTTTCTTCCTCATCATATGATTTTATAGTCATTTTCCTTTAGGCATCAATAGCATCATCGAAATATCCTAGTGCACCGATTAATTTTAGAGTGCAAATGTTCAAACCAGCTCCCCCATCTATTAAGACTCTTTTGACATGATGATTATGGATCAAGACTTCGATATGGAGTGTAGTATTATGGGGATGATTTAATGACACATCATCTTGTTCAGAGAATGATAGATAATGTGGGGTAGTTAAGTTTCCCACCGTAGCTTGGAAATGGAAAACATCTAGATTATTTGGTACCGTAGTGGCAACTAGTGCTTGTTCTAGAACCTCCTTATGCAATGGTAATAGTTTGAGGAGTTCTAGTATCAATATCTATGTTGGAATGTTTTCAAGCTAATCGACAATGGTTTGACCTTTGGATCCCAGAACCTTGCTTCTCGCGTAGTGATAAGACCACTGGTGACTAGTTCTTTCATTGTTGATTCCATGGTTTGGCCTAAAGGTGTGAACCTATGCCGGTTTGATGGTTTTTGGTATGACTGTGGTTTTTTGATTTCGTTGTTTTGTATGAAATTTGACATGAAAATTTGATTGTTGTTTTGATTCTTTGAAGTAGATGCAGTCAAGTTAAAAACTGGTTTGACATTTTGGGAATCATTTGTTGTTTTGTTGGTAGTCATGTTTCGGTTCTTTTGCCAAAATTTTGGTTTATCACTGCTTGAGTATTGATTGGATGAGTTATTTGTGTTATTTGATTTATCATTGAAATGCTTAATAACTCCTCTTTTGAATAGCGCTTCTTTAATTTTAAGGCCATTTTTTATTACTTTTTCGAATGTAGGACGACATTGCAATTCAAGTCTGTAACTCATTTCCTCTATCAAGTTGTCAATGAACAAATCTATATTCTCTTCCTTAGGAATGGATCGAGGATATCTAGCGAACAATCATCGCCATCTTTATAGAAAGGACAAGAATGTCCCCCCTTTTTTTTTCTTCAGGTTATATAGATCCTTTATCGTAACATCGTGTGGGATGTTAAAAGAATACTGGGAGATGAACCTATTGAAAAGTTCCTCAAAAGTCTTGATACTTGGTTGTAATTTTGAAAACCATTCCATACATGAACTTCCAAATATTCTTGGGAATAATCTCATTAGGTAAGTTTCCTCTTGGGGAAACTCTAGGTTCATGGTTTTAAATTCCCGGATATGATCGATTGGATAAGTTCGTCCATTGTACTTATCATACTTTGGGAATTCACAGTGTCTAGGAAAAGGTATCATGCTAATTGTTGTGTCGAAATGATAAGGACAAATGTCCTATATTGCATACCTTTTGGCACTCCCTTTCGTCATATCCTGTATCTATTGTTGTAACATTTACATTTGGGACGTTAAAGCAACAACTAGATCTATTGCTTGTGTGGGTTGTGGTATTTCAGTCTCACTTGTTCCAGGTGCTTCCTTTAGATGGTTTACATCAAATTTCTTGGGAATTTTAGCACCCAATTCAGCCAACATCAAGAGATATTTCTCCATGTCTTGTTCCAAGATCTTTTCCATAAATTTTTGGAACTTGGGATCCTATTGAGCTATTTGAATATCCTCTAGAGTTATTTCATTCTTGTCATTTTGGTGTAAAATGTTCCAGGGATTTTCCTCTACCATTTTTTGGGATGTTTCAAGTTATTTCTCTAAGTGTCTCTGTTTTTGTGACCTAGTGAAGATTGGCATACAATTTTTTTCTCTTTCTTGCGAAATGTTGATCTTCTATGCTAGAAAAATTTTAATTGAATTTTTAACAAAGTCGATTAAGATGACTGATCTTATTAATAAGACTAGGTTAAAACTTGGATTACTATACTTTGTTTCGTGATAAAGGATGATGATATCCTAATGATGGAACTCCAATGTAGTAATCGATTGTGTATTTGATTTGACACTTATGATTTGCAATATCTTGTTTCAGTTGATAAAATTGGAAATTTTTATAAACCTATCTAATTTCGGTCTCTAGACAGTGATTCTGATAAAAAGGAACTCATTTTCTTGTAAAAACTGTGGATAAAAGATAGACAAACTGATCAGTATGATGTTGGAACTCTCTATTTTGAAAGTGCTAAAACAAAGTATAGAGACACTATTTCACAGAAGCACTAGAACTAAGTTTTGAAGCATTGAAAAAGGAGATGGAAGCACTATCTTGACAGAAGTGCTAAAACAGTGCCCGAAAGCGCTAGAAAAAGTGATGAAAGCACTATCTTTAGAGATGCACCGAAACAATGCCCGAAAGCGCTGAAAAAGATGATGAAAGCGCAATTTGATGGAAGCGCTAAAATAAAGACTGTAAGCACTAAAATAGTACTCAAAAGCGCTATTTTATGAAAGCGCTAAAATAGTGACCTGAAGTGTTGAAACAGGTTTCTTGAGTGCTAAAAATAGGACTTTTAAGACTCTCTATTGTAAAACTTGATCTAGCCTTGTGGCATACTCTATCATGGGTTGTGGAAAATAAGAATAACGTATGTGTTGACTACAGTTGTGATATTGTGTGGATCTACTACGTAATCAAGAGTGTGACCCCTAGCAAAGTCGTGATATCTATGGATGAAGGCTCTATGTTGTAAAAATTATTTTCGATTCTGATATAGAAAACCCCTTCTTCTTAAGTTATCTCGATAACTAAGAGGTTTCTTTGGTTTGGTGATTTTAATTTTTCTCTTGACAAACATGGTGGACTTCCACTTTTGAATCATGAATTTCTTGACCTAATTTGACTTGTCAATTTTTGGATGATCTTTTAATCTGATTTTAATGATTTTATGAAAACACAACAAGTAATTGTGGAATAATTGTTTTAAACTGAATAGATTGTGTATGTTCAAGAACCACGAATGGTCCTTATTTATTTTCATTGGTTTCTTTGACAAATGTACACAAATTAGAAAAAATCACACTTAAGGTGAAATAGGTCATCGATATACTCAACAACCCACATCTTGAAATTGTGTTGATGCACATAGCCATGTCAACCCCTAAAGGGCGCTCGCATTTTTGTCATTTCCAGGCATGTACTCAGAGTTGGATTTCTCGTCCTCTAAGCAAACAGTCCTTGGAAATTATATGGTGAGTGTCTTGGGAGCATATTCTTCCCTCCCCATGCATTGTGAGTATGATAATACTCTATGGTTTGTAGATAGGGCTTCCGTGTGGTGCGGCAATCGATAAACTCCCTCAGGAGACCTCCCAATCTCTAGAATAAAGATTTTGGGGATGGTTATCTTGCTCACTACTGTCAAGTTGGAATTTCATCAACAAATTGCATTTTGATTATAGTGGGTTGGAATCCTTGGCTTTAGCCATTCCCACTTAGGTCATTCCCATAGGGTGAGTACTTTTTCCCACTACGATAGGCCTTCTAAAGGATTTAATAAAGCATAAATTACTTGAAATAAAGATGAATCTAGCGCTTTGATCACCTAGTTAAGGGGAGAGCATAAGCCTAATCATCACACAAGAACAATAGATAAGTTGTTTTGTTTTATGCCCAAAAATACAATTTTCTAATCTATGTGAAGATTTTGCTTCACAAAAATCATGATGCTCTTTTTAACCGGTACTGCAAAAATGTGATGGCTACCCTAGGATTGATAAATTTTAGAACAACAATGGCTACCTTAGGATTGGGGTAGACCCATAATAGTGGTGTACAATTTTGATGAGGAAGAAAATTTGTAAAAATGCTCACACATTCAAAATTTCATGTTTTTAGGGGTTCGTTCAAACTAGGGGGTTCGCACGAACCCAAAAGAGGGGTTGGGTTGAACCCCTAGTTCGAGCGAACCTCCTTTTGCATGGTGGGTTCACTCGAAACCTATGATGTCACATTTCTTCATAGAAACAAATGGAAAATTCAAAAAAAAAGGGGGGTTCGAGTGAATCCCCATTCACCCTTTCGAGCGAAGGGGAGTTCGCTCGAACCCCCCTTTTTTGCTCTTCTCCCCCTCTTCCACCAAATTTGAGTAGATTTCTACCCTTTGAAGCTCAAGTTGAGGATGAAAATGGAGGAGACTTCACAAACCCAACTGGAAGATGGTAGTCCTCAGAATGAGCTATCCAATTAATTAAATTTTAATATGTTTTGGTTTTATTATGTATTTTTTTTTTAGTTTTATTAAACATAGGTTTTTCACCGAAAATCAAGCTCTTTGTTTTGCACATGTGGAAAAATACAAGATTATCAAAATAAAAATTTTAAAAATATGTTGAGGCTGGGTATTGATGTCCTTGATCCATTAAAACAAGTAAAATTGAATTTCGTTTCATACAAATAAAAAGTTATGTTGTATACAGTCCGCCTATGTTTGAATTGCAATTGGTTTGACTTTGAAACTTGATTAAGGAAAAAATATTCAATAAAAAACTATGAGACCAAATGAAAGTGCTAGATATCATAGTTACAAATCTAAATTCGAAAATATTAGAATTTTATCCTTCATACAAAAAAGTTATGTTCTATACGGTGAGTGTCACTTTTTAAAAATGTTGTTATCTGAAAAAAATTAGTTTTTGTGGGAGATGGAAAAAAAAGTTTAGTCTAATTCCAAAAAGTTTGAAAAAAATATTTTTAGAATCTATAGACAAAATGTGATGAGACTCTAGTTTTCTTCATCTTCAAATTCCTCACGGTTTAGCCGCTATAGGTTCCCAAATATGAAGATTTAGTTTAAAATAATAATTGTAGTGTCCAATTTGGCTAGAAATTGTAAACCACTATTGTGGTATCACTCATTGATAAATTTTAAAAACCAAAAGTGGATACCCTAGGATTGATAAATTTTAAAAACCAAAAATGGCTACCCTAGGATTGATAAATTTTAGTCTAACTGTGAAAAAATTAAATTTTGGTCATGGTCGCATCGGATCCAGATTGATTTTACAAAAGCACTAAAATAGTCCACCAAAGCGCTATAGTTTTTACTTGATGCACTAAAATAAAAAGGGCCAAAAC
Organism: Sequoiadendron giganteum; assembly: GCA_007115665.2. NCBI lineage: Eukaryota > Viridiplantae > Streptophyta > Pinopsida > Cupressales > Cupressaceae > Sequoiadendron > Sequoiadendron giganteum. Next base: position 574,053,820 of record CM021108.1, on the reverse strand, counting down.
AGAGCACCGAAGCACCAGATTTTGCCATGGAAGCACTAAATCAACTTTTCTGGAAATGGGTCACCGATGCACCGAAACATGTCATGGAAGCGCTAGAGTTGAAAGCACTGGATTTTTTTACGAATGTGCTATAGTATCATGGAAGCGCCGAAACACAGCACAAAAGCGCCATAGTTTTCCATAGATGCACTATAGTATTTGACAAAAGCACTGAAACAAAACATGTCAAAAACCTACAAGACACATTTCAGAAAAATTGATAAAAAAATTGGGGTTAATGCCCCACGATGGGCACCAAATTGTAAGTATGAATAAGGTATAAATCAATAAAACACTTCTTAATGAAACATTGCATCAAAGATTAAGCAAATTAATCAATTGAAAGCATCTCATTGTCTCCTATATTTAAAGATTTATTAAGATATTGTGCTCTCAGATTTAAATGACACTATAACTGTTAAAATGACAATCTAAAGAATGGAATGATGCTGATGCAATGATATGAATCTTAATTTGATAATAATAGACGATAGAAGAAACTAAGATAGCATGGATTGACATGAAAACTGATAAACAAAGCAATTGGAGGCAGGCATGGTATGAAAGCTTGAATGTTGGATGTTTGTAAGCTTGATGTTGGATGCTTGATGCTTGAATTCCTACAGAGTAAGAGTGCATAAGTTAGATTATCTGGATCCTTTTCTTGGTTGAATGAGGCTTTATTTATAGATTTGTTGGTTGTAGAAATGCATAGGGATAGAAAAGAGAGGCTTGGATTCAATCTCGAGGATTGAATGATGAAAGATGGAGGAGATTGAGATAATTTTGGAGATTGTCTCTACCCATGAAAACACCAGGCAAGAGAAGAGGAAATATTGATGGAGGAGGATTGAGAGAAGAATTTATAATTTGTCTCCAATTCTTCCCATGAAGTTTCAATCAATTAATTTTGACATGATTTTGACATAAATTAGGCATAGGATATCTAATTCAATTTTGAGGAAATATAGAGGAATATTCCTTATGCCTTAATTCAAATATTTTTTATTTATTTAAATTAGCAAAAGAAGGATAAATAATTTAATTAAACAAACTATAGAATTTGTTTATTAAATTAAACAAAAGAATATGGTAATTAATCAATAAAGTGCTTAATATTTACTTAAATAATTTAAGATTGATGTGATAGAATAAAATAGGGAAATGATAATTAATTTAAACAAAGTATTTTTTAATTTATTTAATTAAGATGAGACAATAGATGAATTTAAATCTGGCATGAATGTGAACTATATAAATAAATATTTTTATTTATTCAAATAGTAAAGGAAATAGGAATAATTAATCAAATAATTTGTATTTAATTAATCAGATTCTCCAGACCATTTTTAGGTGTATACACTAATAACGGTTCCCGAGCAGTGACCTTCTTCTTCAATATCTCAAAACTTTTATGTGTTGTTGGTGTCCACTTAAACTCTTTCTTATCTCACCTTATAGTTTCAGTTATGGGTGCACATATCCCACTAAAATTTCAAATAAATTTATGATAGAGACTCACTAAACCATGATAAATTCAAACATCATGCACACTCCTAGGTGTTGGTCATTCAATGATAGGACATACCTTTTCTGGATCCATCCTGGTGATATGACATATCCCAAATAAACCAATTTATCCTTCATAAAACTACCCTTTCTCAAGTTCACCAATAACCATTCTTTCATGAGCCTTTGTAAAACTTGTCTAATATGCAATAAATTCTCTTCTTTTATGCTGCTAAAATTCAAAATATCATCAAGATAAACAATCAAAAACTTCCCTAAAAATGGTTTCAATACTTCATTCATTTACCTCATAAATGTGTTGGGTGCATTCATTAACCCAAAGGGAATTACTAACCACTCATACAACCCCTCTTTGGTCTTAAAAATAGTCTTCCACTCATCACCCTCTCTTATTCTAGTTTGGTGATATCCACTCTTTAAATCATTTTTTTGTACAATGCCTAGCCTTTCCCAAACAATCCATTAGATCATCTGTTCTTAGTAAAGGAAAAAAATACCTTATTATTACTTTGTTGATGACTCTTTAGTCTATGTACATTCTAAATTCACCATCCTTTTTTGGTGCTAACACAATTGGTACCACACATGGGCTAAGGATCTCTCTAATCAGTCATCTTTCCAATAATTGTTGCACTTGTTTGTTCACTTCTTCATTTTCTATTGGTTTCGACCTATAGGCTACCTTGTTGGGTAAACTTTCCCCTAGAATCAAATCAATGTGATGACTGATGCTCCTCATATGTGGTAGTCCTTCTGGTAAATCCTTGGACACAATTTCATTAAACTCTTCAAGAAACTTCTTTACTTCTAAAGGGATTTCACGGCTGTCCTTTGTTGCATCTACTTGTATCTCCTTGCGAACTACTGCAAAACATAGTTTTTCCTCTTTAATCTCTCTCAAGAATTGATTCCCTATCAATAGCAATGTTGTTGGACCGATTTCTACCTCTTCTTCCTTGGTTACCAGACCACTTTCTACCTCTTCTTCCCTGGTTGCCAATGGTGTAAGAGTATGTTTTCTTTCATTTTATCCAATGTGTAAGTGTTTTCTCTTCCATTATGGATTTCCTTCCTATCAAACTACCACAACCTCCCTAAGAGTGAGTGACATACATCCATGGGAATGATATCACCCCAAACCTCATCATCATAAGCGCCTATTCAAAAATTCACAAGGCATTTCTGATCAACCAAATCTTGGATCCCTTTTTGTAACCATGACACCTTGTAAGGGGTAGGGTGAGCTATCCCTTTTAACCCCAAAAAGTGTCTAGACACCATTTCAATTGAAACAAAGTTATCAATGTTGCCACTATTTATTATGACTTTGCAAGATTTTCCACTTGATTTACATTTTTTTTGAGTAAATTTATCCTTTGGAAAAGTTCCTCTTCTTTTTTGGTTGGATTTAACAATTTACTCTTCATCATGAGTTCTTCTCCTCTCTCAGGTTCATCTAGTTGGCTAACAAACCATACAAACTCATTATCCCCCTTTGCTACATGTGCACTTTCTGCCCCTATTCTCTTTGACTCTTATGGTCTATGTTGTGGGAATTCATAAAGCCTATGGCCTAACTGTCCACAATTGAAACATGTGCCTTGGAATCCTCAACTTGTGCCTCCTCCATATCCACCTCTACCTCTGATTTTGTATGGTCTTGATCTTATTTCATCTTTCTCCTTTTTGACTCTTTGAAGGAATAGCCTCCTTACCATGACTATAGGTTTTTTGTTGCTGCACTTTCCCTTTGTTGAATCCACCTTTACTTGTGTTTGTTCCTTGTTTTCTTGCCAATTTCTCTTTAGCCTTTAGAGTATATTGATATGCTTCTTCCATGTTTTGTAGCCTTATCATGCTTAGTTCATCTTTGATGTTCAAACTCAATCCATTAACATACCTTGCTACTTTTTCATGGTCTAATTGATTATGACCAGTTGATGGAAATTTTACAAAACTCTTTGGTATAGGCCTTCACACTTAACTCCCTTTGTTTTAAATTCTGCAATTTCTTGATAATTTCCAGTTGATAATCACCAAGTAGAAACTTAGCCTTCATCTCAAGCTTACCATTTTATCCCATCTTGTGATCTTGTCTCTATTATTTATTCTTCTCTTGACATGCACCTCATTCCACCTTTGTATTGCATGACCCTTCAACCTTGTTTGAGCAACCTTCACTCTTTTGGGGTCCTCTACTTCATCATACTCAAAATATTCCTCCATCTATGTTATCTAGTCAATGAGTCCATTTGGTTCTAAAATTCCTAAGAAGCTTGGTAACTCTACCCTTGTTCCTTTCCCAATATTGGAAATATCTCTTATAATTCTTCTTTCACCTGCATCCATATCTCCATTTGCATCGTCACCATCTTGTTCAACCATCTTTGCTCCTCTATCATCTTCACTATCACTTTCTTCATGCGATTTGCCTCTTCTCATTCCACCTTCTAATGCATTCATTATTTCCAGCATTCCCTATAGGGTTTCCAAAACCTCATATATTCTTCTTGTTCCTTTTGCAGCTACAACATCTAGCATCCTTCTCCTTGGAGGCATCCTCCTGCTCTAACTCACCTTCTTACTTTAGTATGTTATCAGAAATACCCCTTGTACGGACACACCCATAATTCACACTCAAAAGGGTTTACTATAACCTCATTCTTAGGCCTTTATTCATCTTCCCATAGATTTAGTTGTGCTTTGATACCACACTGATGGTACCCACCCCCTTGTAGGTACCCAAAAACCCGCTTTAAAATGAGTAAATAGGTGGAAAAGGAAGGTTGTGTTTCTATCAATAGCCTCACACAACCTTTACACAAGTTTAAACATGAGTTGCAGGTCAAAAAATAAATTTTAAAAGCATAAAAACCAATGTAGAGGCACAAACTAAGTTGTAGAAAAAAACAAAGTGTTGTTATAGGTATCCACAACGTTGGTTGTAGGTGACTGTTCAAAATTTCAACGACATAAAAACTAAAAACTTTCACACATCTTTTGATACTTCAAGAATAGAAAACTCATAACCCATATAACTCATAAACAAATGCACAAAGATAAAATCTATGAAGGAAAGATATTGTATTAACTTCAAAGATCAAATTTTTACACACTTATACATGCATTTACATAAATATCTAAAAAAAAGTACCCTCTGTCAATCCTCTTCCTTTCTCTTTGTCCTCCTATTGTCTGCTACTGGCCTCTCTGACCATTTCCAAACATTCTTCTGTTTTCCTCCAATATTATTTTCTATCCTCTTCTTTTTTCCTCTATTTTTCTTGTTCCGACCTCTACTTTTTGTTGTTTTGTTCTTCTTCTCCCCACTGTCCAAAATTTGGAAGCTTCCCCCCGAAAATATCCCAAGAAAATCTTTCCTAAATAGTTACAACATTCAAAAACATGCATTAATTCCTCCACTTACCTATTTTTGACTTCAAAATATCCCGCTCAACTTTTCCATAATCATTTCTTTCATGTTCCTACTCAATAAATGAGCATACAGGTAAGTTAAACTGCCCCAAAATAAAATCAAAATTCATATTTTAATTTTTAAAACTTCTAGCTCCAATATGGTGGCATTAGTTGAGGAAAGTACAAAAGATATATTTTTAAATATTATGATGCTCCTATGTCAATTTTCTTGGTGGAAAACCCCTTAAAGCTAAAAAGAACCCCTTGCTAGGTCCTCCTAATTTTGAATTGACTCACCTTGTGAGGTATTTAGTCAATCCAATTAGGGTTCTTAGGACATTTTTGAAAGACCTAGATAAAATAGGAGGTAACAAACCCTTTCCCTATTTTCCCTATGGTTCACTTGCCATAGAAATGAGCACACATTTTGAATCCTAAATAAGAATTTGTTCTTTTCCTATGGGACTTGACTAGGCCATTAAGGTAGTCAACAATCAATTTAGAATCTCCTTCAATAACTACTTTTTCTCATCCTCTTAATACCTCTCTAGGAATCCATACACTTCACCTCCACATAGGTAGCATGTCCAATGCATTTATGATAAGCTTTGATACACCTCCCATTGTGGTCTCTTATCATACCACCAACAAAAGGCATCCCTAGATTTCTTTATGAACAATTGTCAAAATTTAGTTTAACACAATCTTTAAGGGGAGGCCTCTAAAGAGTCAATTTCCTACCGAGGATATCGGCCCAAATAATCTTGTTCAGGCCTTGGTTGAGACCCCAAAGTTACTTGATTCTAATATCTATGTAGTTGGGCATGACTTATGATAAGCCAAAAACTTTTGAATTTAGGTTCTCTATAATTTGTTGCTTTGTATAATAAAACACTTCTCCACTACTCCTCTACTTTTCCCTGAAAAATTATAATGTTTCTTTCCTTCCATAGATTCCAAAAAATCGAAGGGGGGACTTGCTTCCAAATCTCCTTAATTATAGGATGAGAAAAACGACTAAAGTTCCATTGGCTCACAAGGTCTTTCAAGTCTCTCAAAAAGACTTGATCTGAAAGGACATTTTTTAGTGCTAAAGAATAGACATCCCTAGAAAAAGGGCAATGGATGAGAAGGTGATTGATAGATTCCTCTATAGAGAGATAAAGCACACATCTTCTCATAAATTGAAATCCTTTCTTGTTGACAACATCAATGGTGAGTATATTTCCATGTATAGAATCCCACCAAAATCAGTTGAATTTTGGGATGAGTTTAGGATTCCAAATAAGATTATAATTAAAATTTTGATCAACTAAAGGGGCACCTTCCAATTTACTGTAAGAAAATTTAACCAAAAAATCCCTTAAGGGATTATCACACCAGATCCAATCATCATCCCCACCTTGAATAGTCAAGCAACAGTCACCCAAGAGGGATCTAATGGCGAGGAATAATTTAGAAGGGGGCAGCACAATGTTTCCTCTACTTAGTCTTAGGTCAATAACATTCTGTTCAAAGTTTCTCCATCTAGGAGTTTCCTCAGACTAGTTGACATACCCATTAATGGAAGTTCCATGGAGACATGAGAGATATTGTTTAAGGGGAGATGATTCAGTCACCAAAGATAGCCTAGGACCATTGCCCAACTCCCCATCCCATAAATTAATAGCTCTCCCATTCCCCACCATCCTTTTAGATCCTTACAATAAAAAATTTCTAGTTTTAAGGATATCATTCCATAAGGTAGACCCTCTTGGTAAGTCTTGGGGGGGCAACAAGAAACCAGGGGGGTCATTCCCCATATATTTAGCATTTAGGATGCTCAACTAGTCTTTCTTTTCCTGGACCATGACACACCCCATCTTTCTCATTAGGGCCTTATTGAGATCCTTTAATCTCCTAATTCCCAGCCCCCCAGCTTTTTTGGGGAGCACACTTTCTCCCAAGTAACAAGAAAAATCCTAGATTTCTCTTCCATTCCTAACTAGAGAAAGATATTTTGAATTTGTTCAATCTTCCATATGATGAAAGCGGGTATTTTAAAAAGAGATAAGTAATAGATGGGGAAATTTTGAAGAGAAGACTTAAGGAGCTGACGCTTACCAACTTGGCTAAGTAATTTACTCTTCAATCCAACTAACTTCCTTTGGATTCTCTCAATAATATCATTCTAGAATGAGTTGGGAGGTTTCCTAGTACAAAGAGGGAGGCCCAAATAAATATTCAAAGCCTCAACTACCTAACACCCAAGGATTATTTGAATCATATCCTTCACTTGTTGAGAAGTGTTAAAGAAATACAGTTTTCTCTTGTTGTAATTTATAAATTGGCCAGAAGAGTCAGCATACTTGTTAAGAATATCTTTCCAGTTAGCTTCTTCCACCACAAAAGCAGACCCAAATAAAAAGGTGTCATAAATGAACTATTGGTGGGAAGTAGGAGCCAATGAGGAAGCAACATGAATCCCTTGAAGGTGGCCACGTTCAAGATTCTTTTGGAGATTTTGGCCCAAGACTTTAGTAACATGGTTACACCATGATTATTCTCATTTTCTTTGCATTTATTACACCATGTTTAACTTTAGTATTACCATTTTAAAAATATTTTCTTGTTAGTCCAATTTTTTTAACACAAGGACAACGACTATTTCTAATGATTAGGGCATGTAAAATCTTTAGGAGAACTTTTTTTATTGTTTATTTTTATTCTATCTATTTTTTCTCGATTCTTTGGAATTTGTGCATGTCGTGAGTCTTTTTAAGATAGAAAAGCTACTTTGTAATGAATTGTTTTTAATATATTATTTTTCCTTTGAAAGAATTAAATTGAATTGAATTGGCTTAGCTTTTGAGTTTTTTTTAAAGTTACATTTTTAATTCTTTTAAGAGAACATATGCTTATATATATATATATAAATGGTGGATCTTAATGTATTGAAATAAAATAACTGAGTCAATTTAAAGGTTAAGAATCTATGGTTTACCACTATAAAGTATCCATCAATTGAAAACAAAAGACAATATATACTAGCATGTAGTTGTTCTCAAGGAAGTGATAAATAACCTTCCCTAAGCATATCAAGAATAATTAAACACATAAAGTATTTAATTCCAAAGCGTAAATCACCATCTTGCCTATTCAATGGATGTTGGGAGAGGAATTAATATTGACAATCCAAAAGCACAAAGTAAATTCTAATATTTCAGCAATGATATTTTGGACTATCTTGGATTTAGGAGTAGAGGAGTAGGCTTGAGTGATGGCCAAAGCTTTGATAAATAGGATATTTTCGGAATAACTAGACTCCTTTTTAGATTATTTTGTGCTTAGGAAAGGCTTCCTATTAAGAAAATAGTCCTTGGCTAGTGAATAATGGCATAGTTATTGGTCCACCAACCCCATTCATCACAACTAGAGAGGAGAGGAATGAGACAAAATAAAGGAAGAAGACTAAAAAATACCTACAATTTTTAAAATGAGTAACATGATTATCATTCATGGGAGATTTGGATTAGAGTTTTTCTCAAGAGAATCCAAATAAATTAGAAAAGGAAGAATAAAATAACTCAATTCTCTAAAATATGGGAAGGATGGACAAGATCTTAGATTTTGCAATAAGAAATTCAACAAGACCTAATGATATAGTGATATGCACAACACAACTAAAGACCAAATAATTGGTTGAAATATGTTATTTAGGCATTAATCAAGAGAACAAATACATAATGATATACATATTGAAGTAGATAGCTAGATCACTAAATGCAAATAAATAGAAATGCAGGTGCATCTATTCAAAATGAAAAAGAGGAAGGCTAACCACTCATCAATTAGGAATTTTTACTCCTAGGACATATGTGCACCTTAATTTGAAAATAGGAAAAGTGTAACTATTGCTAAAGAGAGACACCTATAACTCTCATTCACTAACATTATTTACTTAAATAAGCTTGCCTAAGCAACTTAAACTAGGTGTAAGAAAATGCTTTAAAAAATAATGAAAAAGGATAAAAACCTATACCAACGTGTCAAGTGTTTTATAAGTTGACAAATAGGTAGGTGAGGAGGTGGATGATAAGTCTAGGATGAATAGTTAAACAAAAGTTCCTTTATATTTTTTTTAGCATTTTTGGTTACATGAATTATGGTTGTGAGTCATCTAGTTGATAGAATTTTGGTTGAGAGTCATCTCTACTAGTATATTTTTCTTTTATAGTACCAATAAAAACCATTATGATTACCTTTTTATGTTGTCAATAGAGTGTGTTATAACTATTATAGTTATATTTTCTCCAAATGATATATTTTATGCTTTCTTTTCCAAGAAAGATTCCAATACATCCTTATTATTTAAATAAAACTAAACTAAAAAACATACATATTAATTTTTATTTATTTTTAATTATATTATTTAGTTTAATATTTATAACAATTTAAAACTATAGACCAACTGTGTTGTAGAAAACCCTCTTAGAACTACTTCTCATCTTCTAAATTATGCCATATAAAATACAAAGTACGGTTGGATATTGGAAACAAACATGTTTTAATATAACTGTAATATGATTCAAACTATGTTCCTATGCATACTATTTCCATATTAGACTGCAATCCTATTGGAGTTTAATTTTTTTCCTGAGCCTCTACTCATCCGTAAGTGCCCTTATAGCCTTCACCTACCCGTCAGGAGCCCTTTTGTTTTGGGGATCCTCCCTGCTGCTGCTTACAGCTCTAGAATTGAATGAGGTAGTTGTTTTTGAATTTGGTATTTTCTATGGTAGGTGATTTAAATTTTTTGAGGGGGAATGTTTGTTTTGGAAAAAATGGATTGAAGGCAGATTATTCTGTCAGTTGGGAAAAAGTTTGAGAGAAGAAGTCAGAGAAAAAGATTGCAGCAGTAGACTGTGAGAACAACATTCTCTCTGAGCTCCCAGTAGCTCCTGAACAACAATTGTTTGTTATTTGTAAGAGCAGAGATTGCTTGAGGTAGATATTTTTGTAGCTCTTGATAGTGAGTTGTTGATAGCTCCTAATCATTACTAGTCTAGTTGAGCATCTTCTGATCGCTCCCATAAGTTTGTAATAGTTTTTGTTTTAATTTGTTTTCTATTTTATGATTTCCAGTTTGATTAATAGATAATCAAAGTTGCATGTCTCCCTTATGTTTCTGCATTTAAGATTTGGGTATTTCCAGCTTGACTAGAAAATAGAGCAGTAGCTTTGTGTTTTGTGCTTGTTTTCAAATCTTGACATGGTATCAGAGCCATAGGCCCCATTTCCTTGTGAGTTTGGGCATTTGTATTTTTTGGGTATTGAGTTTTTTGTTGTAGGAGACATGGCTGGAGATGAAGCAAGGAGTTGGCAACAACCACCATCTTTTAATGGAAAAAACTATGACATTTGGGCCAAGAAGATGAGGACCATCATGGTGGCAAATGATTTGTGGGATTTTCTCATAAATGGGTTCATGGATATCACTAACCCAACTACATTTGAAGCTCTCACAAATAACCAGAAGACCCAGGTGAAGGAGCAGAGGAAGAAGGATGCAAAATATTTGATTTTAATTGAAGCAGCCTTGACAAAGGCCATTTTTCCTAGAATAGCAGCAGCTGAGTATGAAAAAGAAGCTTGGGATTTATCCTTGAGACTGGTTACAAAGGGACTGATAAAGTTAGAGGTGTGAAGCTCCAGCTACTTTGAAGAGAGTTCAAAGTTATTGAGATGAAAGAAGGAGAGTTTATTGTGGAATTTCAAACAAGGTTCTCTGGTTTGTTGAACCAACTGAGAGAAAATGGAGATGTGATAAAGGAGCTAAAGATTGTTGAAAAACTTCTTCGATGTCTACCCACGAGGTATGATCCTCTTTTCATTGTTATTGAAGCAACAAAAAACCTTTCTACTTTGATAGTGGATGAGTTAATGGGTTCTCTCCATACCCATGAGCAGTGTTTAAAAAGGTCTGCTACTACTTCCCATGAGCAAGCTTTCAAAGCTCAGTTGAATGCAAGAGGCAGAGGGAGAGGTAGAAATGGCTCCCAAAGAGGTAGAGGTAGATCCAGTCAAGGAAATGCTAGTGGAGAAATCTCGAGACGAGCAAGCAACCAAGAGGGAGTAGGAGGCTCTCAGAATAACTCTCAAAGAGGCACAAAGAATAACAGTTCAGGTGGGAGAAGTGACAAGAGCAACATTGAGTGCTACTACTATCACAAGTTTGGACACTATGCTAGTGAGTGTTGGAAGAAGCACGGTAATCAGCAAAGAAAAAATGTTAATGCTGCTGATTCAAATGTGGGTGAAGGCAACTAGTCCACAACCTTCATCATATGCAATGTTGGTGAAGAAGGAAGCCCCGAAGTCTAGTACATGGATAGCGGTTGTAGCAACCACATGAGTGGTAATGAAAGTCTTTTTTCTTTCATTGACAAAAATGTTACATCAGAAATTAGAATGGGGAACAATGGAGTTGTTCCTATCAAAGGAAAAGGATCTATCATGATCCGCACCAGCAGGGTGAAGAGAAGGAGGTTCAAAATGTATTCTTTGCACCAGGGTTAAAGCATAACCTCATGAGTGTAGGAAAATTGATCCAGAATGGATACAAAGTGCTGATGGAGAAGGGAAAATGTGTCATTTATGACAAGAATGAGAGGACAAAGGTGTTTGCAGCAATACAAATGACAAAGAACCGAATGTTTCCATTGAAGATTGAGACATGCTTCTCATCTTAGTCCGTTGCAGCACCTCTCATGGATGGAAAATGTATAGCAGTACAACTTGCAGCCCTCAAGAGCACCATTGAAGACCCCTCCAAGCTATGGAATCTCAGGTATGGACATCTAGGCTATGTAGGTTTAAGTCTTATGTCCAAAAGAAAGATGGTTGATGGTTTGCCAAGGATAGTAGAGCCTAATGTTAGATGCGAGGCTTGCATTTTGGGCAAGCGACATAGGTACCCCTTTCAATTGGGAAAATCTACAAGTGCAAGAGCACCATTGGAGTTGGTGCACACGGATTTGGTAGGCCCTATGCAAATCACTTCCATTGGTAATAGCAGATTTTTTATGACCTTTATTAATGATTTCAGCCGTAAGACATGGGTTTATTTTTTGCAGCACAAGTCTGATGCATTTAATAAGTTTTTATTGTTTAAAGCCCAGGCTGAAAAAGAGAGTGGACATTTTATTAAATTCCTAAGGTTAGATAGAGGAGGAGAGTATACTTCCAATTGTTTTGTGAATTTTCGTAGGCATAATGGCATAAAAAAGGAGTTTACAGCCAGTTACACTCCACAACAAAATAGAGTGGTTGAAAAGAAAAATAGAACCATCGTAGAGATAGAAAGAAGCATGCTAAAAGAAAAAGGACTCCCTATAGAATATTGGGGGGAGGCTATTGCAACAACTGTGCATTTGATTAATAGAAGTCCAACTAAGGTACTCTGTGACAAGATACTTCAAGAGGCATGGACAAAACGAATATGGACGGTTGAACACTTGAGAGTGTTTGAACATGTGGTTTATGCACACGTCCCTAAAGAAAAAAGGAAAAAATTGGATGACAAGGGTGAAAAGTGCATTTTCACGGGCTATAGTGAAGAGTCCAAAGCCTATAGGCTATACAATACGGTCACCAAATTTTTTAATATTAGTAATAGATCCTGACAGCTCCTGACAGCTCCTAACAGTGCAAAGTGATTAAGAAATTGGAAATGAAGATCTAGAAAATCCTGCAGCAGAAGAGAATGATGGCTCTCGATAGCTCCTGATCGCTCTTGATCAAAACAAACAGAAAGGAAAGCAGCCACAGATAGCTAGAGGATGAGCTTCTGATTGCTCCTGATGAGCTCTTGATAGTTTCATATGAGCTCCTAACAGCTCCCGATGATCTCCTAACTGCTCCCGATGAGCTCCCAACAACTCTTGATCGCTCCAGATTCAGCCTATTAAGTAGAACAACAACACTGAAAATTCAGAACCCACTCTCGCCTCCCTAATGCCAAGAAAGACCAAGAGTCTAAGGGAGATCTACCAAAATGAAAGGTATGATGAGGATTTGATGAGAATGTGAATTTTGCACTATTTTCTCACAATGATCCAATTTATTTTGAAGAAGCTGTGAAAGAGGATAAATGATGTGAAGCCATGGATGAGGAAATAAATGCATTAGAAAAAGAAAAAAAACATGGGAGCTAATTGACTTACCTCTAAACAAGCAAGCTATTGGAGTAAAATGGGTCTATAAGACCGAAAGCAATGCCGAAGGAAGAATAGACCGACACAAGGCAAGATTAGTTGTCAAGGGGTACAAACAATAGTTTTGAAGAGACTATGATGAGACATTTTCCCCTGTTGCTAGGATGGAGACTGTGAGGACAGTCATAGCTATTGCTGCCCAACACAAATGGAAGGTATTTCCAATGGATGTGAAGTTCACCTTTCTTAATGGAGTATTGAAAGAAGAGGTTTATGTTGAGTAACCTTTTGGATATGAAGTTCTAGGCCAAGAACACAAGGTGTATAGGCTAAAGAAGGCTCTTTATGGGCTGAAGCAAGCTCCAAGGGCATGGTACAATAGTATAGACTCATATTTGATGAGCAATGTATTTAGAAAAATTGATGGTGAGCCCACTCTCTACATCAAGGCAACAAATGGTAACATTTTAATTATTGTCTTGTATGTAGATGATTTATTTTTTACTGGGAAAGATGATTTCCTCATTGTTGATTTTAAAGAGGCCATGAAAAGAGAATTTGAAATGACAGATTTAGGTCTCGAGTTATTTTCTAGGCATAGAAGTAAAACAAATGCATGATTGTATTTTTATCTCTCAAGAGAAGTATGCAAATGAGATCTTGAAGAGATTTAGAATTCTTGAGAACAAGCCTACCCCAACACCAATAGTCGTAGGTCTTAAGTTGAGCAAGGAATACTGTAGCAGCAATGTGGATCCAACCATGTGTTAGGTTTTGAAGAAAGATATCTAAAAGCTAAATGCATATTTTATCAAATAAACTAGGAAATAAAAACACAGACAAGAAAAATAACACAGATAATTTAATGTGGTTCACCCAATATGGGCTACATCCACCAAACCACAACCATCCAATGATTTCATTAACCAGTGCGAAAAACCCTATTACAATATCGCGAATAATCATATTTTCTTATCATACTGTAACTCTATTACAAACCCCTTATAACCAGCTTTTTAGAAGCTTCTCGATTAGGGTTATACAAAGTTGGGGTTTTCCCTTTTTCGGTGATCTTTCCCTTTTTCGGTAATTCCGCAAAAAAGCAGAAGAGTGTACAGTATACAATGATCAGTTGCCACATACCAGCACCATGTATAAAATTTTGGTTGGAAGCTTGATGTATTTGACAAGAACTAGGCTGAATATAATGCATGGAGTGAGTCTGATTTCCAGATTCATAGAGACTCCAAGAGACACTCATTGGAAAGTGGGTAAGAGAATCCCGAGGCATGTGAATGGTACCAAAGGATATGGCATGTTGTACATAGCAACAAAATAATATGGGCTGGTTGGTTACACTGATAGTGATTGGGTAGGAAGTTTGGATGATAGGAAGAGCACTTCGGGCTATGTATTTCATTTGGGTTCGGGATCTATCTCTTGGGCTTCTAAGAAGCAACCTATTGTTTTCCTATCAATAACTGAAGCTGAGTATATAGTAGCAAATGCAATAGCATGTCAGACTATTTGGCTGAGAAGAATCTTGGGAGATTTGAAAGAAGAACAAGAGGATGGAACAGTGATCTATTGTGACAATGTTTCATCGATAGCTTTGACGAAAAAATCATGTGTTTCATGGTAGAAGCAAGCACATTGAAATCAAGTATCATTTCATTCATGAATTGGTTAAAAATGGTGAAATTAAAATGAATATTTGCAAGTCAGAGTAGCATCTAGCAGACATATTCACCAAGCCTTTGAGCATTAACAGTTTTGTGTGCCTAAGAGGAAAATTGGGTGTTGTTAATTTAAATTATAATTGATCTTGTTGTTTTATCGGCTCAGGACAAAGGGGGAGTGTTGGAATTTAATGTTTTTCCTGAGCCTCTACTCATCCGTTAGTGCCCCTACAGCCTTCACCTGCCCGTTAGGAGCCCTTCTATTTTGGGGATCCTCCCTGCTACTCTTGAAAGCTCTAGAATTGAATGAGGTAGTTGTTTTTGAATTTGGTATTTACTATGGTAGGTGAGTTCTAAATTTTGAGGGGTAATGTTTGTTTTGGACAAAATAGATTGAAGGCAGATTATTATATCAGTTGGGAAAAAGTTTGAGAGAAGAAGTCAGAGAAAAAGATTGTAGCAGCAGACTGTGAGAAGAACATTCTCTCTGAGCTCCCAGTAGCTCCTGAACAACAACAACTATTTGTTATTTGTAAGAGCAAAGATTGCTCTAGGTAGAGCTCTATGTAGCTCTTGACAGTGAGTTGTTGATAGCTCCAGATCATTACCAGTCTGGTTGAGCAGCTTTTGATCGCTCCCAAAAATTTGTAATAGTTTTTGTTTTAGTTTGTTTGTTGTTTTATCATTTCTGGAAAACAAAGCAGCAACTCTGTGTTTTATGTTTGTTTTCAAATCTTGAAAAATCCTATCTAAAGGGAAAAAAGAGAGTTGATAAGATACAATAATTAATTATTATTAAGTTTGGAGTGATTGAAATTTAAGTAGAACAGTTCAAAAAGACTTCAACTTTTTTTAAATGGCATAACATAATATTAGCTAACAGTAATTTTAATCTTTGTTTATCTGTTGGAAAGAAAAGTAGATGATAAACACTATCAATATGTATTTTTCAGTCAGTACAAATTATGACTTGAATGTGGAAACTTTTGCATAAAACAACAATTCAACAATCCCCATATGACGGTGTACATGCACTGCACTAAAGTGCAAGCTCTATGAACCCCAAACTTAATGCCAAAAACAAACTTACTTGTTTTAGGGGTTTTTGAGGACTGTACTTTGTGGAATAGACAAATTTCTAGAGTTGCTGCAAATTACTACTTTCTAGAAGTTGTTGTAGATTATATTGATGTCAGAAATATGTCTAATAATCCTACAAAGATATTAGAAAGATAGTTACATGGTCACCATATCTTAGTATGGACAAAATATTATCTTAAATGACAATTACAAAAATCCATGGAGTGGTTGCAACATTTAAAAGTTCTTACAATTGTAAATACTGAAAACCTATCCATTCTAGAGATTTCAAGAGAGAGATTATGTTTATAGGATGAATGGTTGAAAACGAAAAACTTATTAAGTAAATTTGTGACTAGGATTGAAGCTGGTTGTTTAACCAAATGTAAATTATGGATTAGTATTATTTAATCTCTAAAAAATATTTTATTAAAGTTTTAAAAAGAGATGAGTTTTGTAAGAGATTTTATAAGAATAATTGCATATTTAAAATATGTTATACTAATAAATGATTTTTAAAGAAAATTATATATAAAAGGAAAGCATTTAACAATAATAAAATATGAAACATTTGATTTAGCAAGATAAGTACCATCCTTTAAAAAAAAAATTTGATAAAACCTTTTCCAAATCCATTTCTATGCATATCTAAGCATAACTAGTGAGAAAAAACAAAGGGTATTACAACAAATGTCAAAAATTTATGAAGAGAATCATCAATCAAACTCAAAGTCATTATTGCAGTTGCATTCTAGAGGAAGATAGTAGAGAAATTGACTTTCAGGAGATCAAAGGAAGGAAACAGTAGCTTCAACCCCATGATACAATCATTTGAGACCCAAGGACTATATTCTCACAACCCGTTTTAGTCTTCTTAGTAAAAAGACACAGAATAATAAAAGAGCCTTGTACATATGGAACAAGTTGAATACAATGAAGACTACTCAAATTTGACCAAAAACAATTGATTTTGGTGATTGGATTCAATTTTGTTCTAGCAATTTCCACTATTTGCCTCATCCAAAGCATCAAAATCAACTAATAGTAAAGGCTCATCCTTTTTGTCTATCGCTATACAACGCTTTGAAGCTTCAAATATTGTCTATGTATTCAGAAGGTGGAACGGTTCCCTTGCATCCATCTAGAATGCTTCCATAAACATCTAACATAGATCCTACTACCACTTTGCAATTCAAGGCATCAGTGTATGAACGAGGAGTTGGAATTTATTGAATCCTTATGAGCAGACACAAAGGAGGCCTACAGGACAGTGGATACAGTGTTGTTGGTGGATGAATAAGAAAAATGGCTATTTATTTTTTGAGCCACCTTCAAATTCTTTGATTGATCCATGAGGTAGGATGGATGTGAGCAAGTCGATTAGGCCATGGACAAAGGGGCCCCGTGAAGTCTCTATTGAATAGAGTAATCAGGGCATTTCATTCATCAAATGGAGAATGCAAAGAGGAGACTTGAGGGCATAGGTCAACATAGATGGAATTTCTAGGGTGCATAATGTGGAGCTTATAATAGTCTAGTAAAAATATTAAAATTTTGGGTATATTTTTGGGAGATTTTACATTAATTTGAATTGGTTGATAATTTATAGAACACATGGGAGTAGGTTTGGTTTCTTAATATTGTTACATTAGAGCTTGTTTTGAGGTTTCTATATGGGAATTATAGGGGTGTAATTACCATAAATGCAACCCCCACCTCTAGGTGTCTACCTTGAGTACTAGAAGGGAGCCCCCACCTAATTGGAATTGCATATAAGTCTATGATGTGGAAATTTTGAGAGCTAAATCTTAGGGACATTTTACTATTTTATTGTATATTGCATTATAAGATATTTAAAATATTATTGATCAAATTCATTCAATATGGTGTAGAGTTTTTAAGGAAAGATTTTAAACAACCATATGTTATATTTTGGATTCAAAGACAAAAAAATCAAGTTTTTAGTCAAAATCATTGAAATTGATTCATATTTTACATTAAAATCATTCATCTACATGTATGTGTGCTAACACATCTTTTATAACACTTCAATGGTTTGTAGGAGAACAAAAGGCATGAACAAAAATAAAAAACAACTTCAGTCTAATTTATGCATAGAAAAACTCAAGAATTTAACACATACAACATTAACCCAGAAATTTTATATTATATTGATTTTCAAAAAACTTCTTTCATCACAGAGTTGCTGCTCATCATCTCTACATTCATGCTTCTGCAAATTATATTCACACTTCTTCACTATATTTTATTTTCACACAAAGCTTCGGCTATTTTCTTCTCTTCTCTTGAGAGCCTTCTTTTTCCACTATATTCAATGTTTGCTACTGCTCAGCAATAAAAATAAATTCTTCTCGTCACCCACAAAATACAAACATACCAGTATTTAACAAAGTCCATGACCACAAAAATTCAATACAATATTAAAGGCCATGTTGTCAAAACTCCAATCGATTATAAAAACATGTCCTACTGACTTAAATGTCCATCCATAAAGCTAAGTTGTCTGCCAACGCGCAAACCACTAACAACTGTCATAAGAAGGACACAAACCCGTGCAACCGAAGAGGAGAGAGAAAGGGTTGGCGGTAATGCGATGAGTACCGCTCCACCGTGATGGGTAAGAAGGAAGACCGTAGGGTGGCGGTGGTAGTCAAACTCAGACAACAAACAGCAAGCCTGCGTTACCGCAGTCAGTGAGCAAGACGATTGAGGTGTGGTAGTGGTTACCTTGCCACCGTGAGCAGTTAGTAGAGAGACTGCAGGACAATGGTAATGGCTTCTTGACAATTAGGAAATGGTTCAGTCAAAGAGCATCAATGGTCACCGCACCACTGCACATGGTCAGGAGGGTAACCACAAGACGACGGTAATAATGGATTGGCGGTTAACTGTATTGCTGCATGCATCATGTGGTTAATGCATGGTAACGAGGTGGATTGCAAGAATGACAACCGACAAACCGTGGACAAGAGAGAGAACGGTCATGGTAGCTCGGTATACGCCATTGAATCGCAAGCAAAACATAAGGACGACGCAGGGGCATGGTAGAGGTAGGAAAGAATTGGGCAGGAGATGGATGAATTCCCAACACTCCCCCATGAACACAACTTCTGCCCACATTGATGCCTAGTTGGTTTCTCTATGGATGAACTTATCTCTGCCTAGTGCCAAAGTGAGAATGTCTGCAACCTATTCCTCTGATCTGTAAAATTCCAATGTAATTTTGCCATTGTTGATAAGCTTCAACTCTCCCCCTTAATGTCGACTTCTGCCAGCATGTTGCTCATCAAAATACTTCTGAATGCTTCAACATTGTCCATGTTTTTCAAATTTTCTTCTTTTCAATTTGAATTGAAAATTCTGCAAATCATTTTCTCTCTTTTCCAGTAAGCTTCAATTTTTGATGTATTTCCCTTGTTTTAAAATTTAACAACTACAGCCTTGCGCTGTCATTCATTTCTTTTGCAACTTAGTTTTTATCATTAAATCTTAGAATCCCTTCTCATTCTCTTCTTACAGTTCTTTTCAGTTTGTTTTGTGACTTCATTCTTGATTTCTCTCAACTCTTCCCTTGAAAACATGCTGCTGGTCTGTGGGAGTTTTGTCATTAAATCCATCTTTTGTCTTCATACTGATTACTAAATGCTACTACATATCACTATGATATTTCTTTCTCTTTGATCCAAATTTATGATCAACATTTTATTCAAAACCTTCAACCTCCTCTTTCTTTCCTCACACTGCAATTATTGAAAATAATCAAGAACATAAAATATTTTGTTTCAAAAAGTAAAGCTTCACAATGTGGTTGTTGCCATTCATGCCAAGACACATTTTTAACTATTGTAACTTTTTAGACTTTTCCTCAATTAAGACAATTTTCTGATATTTGAAACTTGCAATCTTCCATTTATCATTACATCTCATTTTCTTCATACAAAAGGAAACTTTTGTTGCATGACTGTGAGAGCTACAACTCTGACTCTTTTTAATATTCTTTTGACAGTGACATTCAACCTCTACCCAAGATGGTAGTCTTTAACAGTTGTTGTTGTGACCTCCCTTTTTTTACCCATTCATGTGATTACAATCAAATTTTATTACTATTTCCTTTCTTGAAACCTTTTCATACTTTCTTTTCAAAAGAGCCAAGTGCATTTCTTTAATTGTTTCATTAACAACTGTTGCTGTCCCAAACTTGAAATTTTGTTGTGATAGCTTTAGTTACTTTTCTGAATTTTATTTCACCTTACACATGACCCATATACACTCAAACTTAGAAGTACTTGAGATTTCATCATGCATAACTTTGTTCTGTGATTACAATAAAGTTTTCTCACTTTACAAAATAGTCAAAATTCTCAACATACAAAAATAAAGCCATGCATCTTACCCTTTCTAATGCAACTGCAGTTTCAACATCTTTTGTACCAAATCTTTAAAACATTAACAAGGTACTTTCACAATCTAAAGGTGTCTCATTAGACAACAATTTCATTTCATTCAAATCATTTTTCATTCCTTGTGAACATTAATATCTCTCATAATTTTTATTAACCTTCACATATGAACACTTGTACAAATTTTTGAACATACCTGTTAGCTTGTGCCAACCTAAGTCACTAATGCATCCACAGTCCATCTTTATGCATTTTGAACCAAATACATCTTTTGACATATTTTTCCAGCACATTTCTTCACAATGATTGTTCGAGCCACAAAGACTGCAAGGGTGTAAATCCCAACACCTCTCCTTGTTGTGACCTTTTCTATGACAGTGAGAAAACCCATCATCCTTCATTTCACAAAAAAAATTACCTACATTTGTAGCAGTGTTTCCCTTTCGTGGGACATATTTGAGACCTTCATTCTTCGGCCTCATTGTTGCCTCAATTGTCTCTCTCATTCCTTGTTCTTGTTTTCGTAGACCTTGTCCAGTATAACCCATTTTTTCATGAGTTTCAACCCTACGCTCTCTTCAAAAATATCAACATCTTTTGCAGATTCTAACACATCATCACAGCTAGCCATATTTGTAAATTTGTCATCATGTTCATCTTGACACTTTTGATCACCAACATTTTTAACAAAAATAGTTTTATCAAATAAAGAACATAAATCTGTTGTGTCACATGAGACATCACAAATTGAAAATTTTGTTTTCACACAATCATTGCATGCTCTTAATTTATCATTTTCTTCTTTCAATTTTGTGATTTCTTTTAGCTATAAACAGTTTTCCTCTTCTACCCTTTTCAAGATTTCTTCCAAACCTTCATTATTTTTCTCTATTTCATCAAACTACTTTGCTCTCTATTCAAATGCCTCATGTCTTTTCTTACACTCTTCAAAGGATTTCAACCTTTCTTCTAACTCTCCATTTCTAGCTCTAACTTTTCTCAATTCTTTCTCGAGATCATTATTTTCATCTAATAGTATACACTTCTCTTTCAACAACTCTTTTATTCTTTCAATAAAACACCCATTGTCATTTTTAACAATACCCAGTTCATCTTTAGGCAAAATTAATTCTTCTTCTAAAACATCTTTTGCAGATGACGAATTTTCATTCTCTTTCTTAACCCTTTTTCCTACTTTCCCCATTTGTAAAGGAAGTTTCAACTTACCTCATTCAAAACTTGTTTCAGGGATATAGCAGCTTCGTTGAGCTTTTGATCTTCTTCAACCTTTATTTTTCACTTGTTCAACAATTGGGTCTGCAACACTTTGTATGATCTGGAAACTGATGTTCTGCTGAGTCTTTTTCCTTCAACACAACTTCTTTTTAACAACTCTCAACATCTATCTTCACAAATTTGAAATAACTCCTTGTAACAACTTCTTCTTCTTGTGGGCTTTTGCACAACCTCTTTTGTAACAACTATCTCTTCTTCGTCTTCAAAATACAGCTCTTCTAGCTCTTCTTAACAATTTTCTTCAAACATTCTTCTTTCTTCTAATATACTCAGCCTCTTGTTTACTTTTCTTAGCAACTAGTTAGAAAAACACTTCCTAGACTTCAAACACATTCTAAATCTCCCTGTCAACTAAACTGATTTTATTTTTTTTGCAAACATTCAAAACTTTTCTGATATCTTCCTTTCTAGGAATGGATTCTCACTTACTCAAAGTTTATACAATTAACAATTTTTTTTCTACTAACAATGCACTTGTGGCTTCCTAATGCAATGAGCTCCCTTTCTTTTAAAAAACTTCTTTGCATATTAATTCTCTTCACAAATTTCTAACCCTCGAGAAGCTTTTCAAATTTGTAGACAAAATATTTCTAGACACTCTATGACTCTTTCAAACTAGATAATAACTGCTTCACATAGATTCACCACAAAATCTCTACTCCCAGTGAGCTTGGCCTTCATGGCTCTGATACCACTTTGTAGGAGAATAGAAGGCATGAACAAAAATTAAAAAACAACTTTAGTCTTATTTATGCACAAAAAAAATCAAGAATTTAACACATACAACATTAACCCAGAAATTTTATATTATATTAATTTCCAAAAAAATCTTTCATCACAAAGCTGCTGCTCATCATTTCTACTTTCATGCTTCTGCAAATTATATTCACACTTCAATATATTTTCTTTTCACATAGAGCTTCGGCTCTTTTCTTCTCTGCTCTTGAGAGCCTTCTTTTTCCACTATATTCAACGTTTGCTACTGCTGAGCAATAAAAATAAATTCTTCTCGTCACCCACAAAATACAAACATACTAGTATTTAACAAAGTCCACAGCCACAAAAATTTAATACAATATTAAAGGCCATGCTGTCAAAAGTCCAATCGATTATAAAAACATTTCCTATTGACTTAAATATCTGTCCATAAAGCTAAGTTGTCTACTAGCGCACAAACCACTAACAACCGTTGTCAGAAGGACACAAACCTGTGCAACCCCAAAGGATAGAGAAAGGGTTGGCGGTAACGCGGTGAATACCACTCCACCGTGATGAGTAAGAAGGAAGACCGCGGGGTTGTGGTGGTAGTCAAACTCGGACAACAAACAACAAGCCTATGTTACCGTGATCAGTGAACAAGATGGTCGAGGTGTGGTGGTGGTTACCTCACCACCACAAGCAGTTAGTAGAGAGACCGTGGGACAGCGATAACGACTTCTTGGCGATTAGGAAATAGTCCATTCAAAGAGCTTCGACGGTCACCGCACCATCGCACGCGGTCGGGAGGGTAACTGCAAGACAGTGGTAACAATGGATTGGCGGTTAACCGCATTGCCACATGTATCATGCGGTTAGTGCACGGTAACAAGGTGGATTGCAAGAATGACAACTGCCAAACCGCGGATAGGAGAGAGAAGGGTCACGGTAGCCCAGTATACGCCACTGAACTGCAAGCAGAAGAGAAGGACAATGCAGGGGCGCAATAGAGGCTTGGGCGTGAGATGGGTGAATTCCCAACATGGATAAAAGTTTTTTTCTTTTTAAAAATAAAATAATGATTTAATACTTTTGTGTGTGAATGAAGTGATTAGTAAAATGATAAATTTTTCTATTTAAAAGTAATAAATTATAATCTCAAAATTTACCATTTGAATAAATTAACTTTCATATAAAACAAATTTCCAACAAAAATCAATAATTCAATTGATTGACTACAATTGATATAAACAATAATATGTTCCTCGAACCAAAAGATTTTTTTTTTTATAAAAAACTTATACAATTCTCATTATTTATCATAATTTTACATTTCTATTCTAATTCTGAATCCATCCTTTTCATCTTACTCTCCTTCAAAATTTATTTTTATCTAATTATTAATATTGCTTCACAATTAAAACTGATATTCGTGGAACATTTCTTCTAATCCAGTTCAAACAAACTAGAAAGGAAGATATATTGAGCTGGTTGAATTTTCGAAGAGATTAAAATAAAGAATCTTACAAATTATTCTCGTCCAATTCAAAAGAAGCAACCTGTACAACCAAATCACAAGTTTCAAAATTTCAACCGCTGTCAGTGATTGAGAGAGAGCTTCGATGTGTCGATAACTTAAAAGCATTGAATATTAGATCATAAGCTTTCCATATAAGCCTATATTTTATAAGCCCAGATAAAATATAGGGAATAAAGTAAGCTGACTTTTACTAATGTAGTTCTTTGCTAGTGATTAAGCAATGGATAAATTAAGTTTATAAAGAGAATAAACACTACAAAACCAATAAATCATCCTGCCGGTAGTACGAATAACCACAGAATTCCTCTACTGATCATCTATAAGACATAACAAACATTAAAAAAACCTTATTTTAAGCTCACCAATCTTCTCCATGCAGAGGCTCCTTTGCAGTAGTTAACCCTCTATATTTCGCCCATGTTCTGATGCCATTACTAAAATGATTCTGGTTAAGCTTGATTTTTGTTATGACTCCTCCTAATTTGAAGAAAAATGGGGGCAGAAGGTTTAACGGACTACAATGTTGCTCACGTTATACTCATCACGTCAACGTCATAATATCTATACTATATTTGTGAATCGGTAGATACGGGTTACTATAGTCCATCTAAGCAATTGGAGGGTATCACGAATAACACCCACATAATTTTTAGTTGAGAGTTTGGAAGATGCGTGCAATTTGATCTAACTGCAAGTCAAGCCCATGCTTTAACCAACCCTTGTTCCACATTTACCTGCTTCTCTAACGACAAACTCAACTACACTTCTTTATTCTATGGATACCTCATTTCATACCCAAGAGACTGTCACTGTCACAAAAAGCTGAAATGTTCTTTAGTTGAGTTGAGATCAATCAACTTTTGATTCAGCTTTTTATAATTCCATGAGATGTCTATAAACAATTCCATGAGATCCCTGGTGAATATGTAAAAAGCCCTTTTTAACTTTTCTTTTTTCTATAAAGCTGCTGAATTTTAATATTGCTGCAAAAAAACATGTGTTGACTGTGAATAGGAAATAATTATGGGGATATGATTTGTTTTGTGTAGATTCACAACAGATGATGTCCAGAGAAAATTTGTCTGCAAAAATAAATATTACAGTTGTTCTTGAATTGGTTGTCTGTTCCACCTTGAAGTTAGTCACTCCAGAACATTAAATTAAGGGTAATAAACTAAGTTTGAAGTGAAGAGTTAAAACAAAGAGCAAAGACCTTTTAAAGATATTTATGCATGATGATTCTACTTCGTTAAAGCCATAGACAGTCAGTCCTTGCATTCAGTTGGTTCTACTTTTTAGTATAGCACTCCTCCATTGTCTATTGCAGTTGTAGGAGTCTTCAATAAAATATTGACAATTTCTGTGCATACTCCAAATTTAACCAACAATAATTAAAATTAAATTAAAAACTGTAACCCTATTAACCTTAATGTGAAATTTCATTATTATATCTTATACATTGGATTTCTATATTAGAACAGTTTATTTTTAACAAGGTTCTTTGTTAGAGTTTTTATTTAACGTGTACAAAAACCTCACGCTTCTCTTCCAGCACATAATCCTCAACTAGAAAATGCTTTTTGCAATTTAGCAGCTGTCACCACAAAATTATAGATGGAAACCCAATTCACAAGACGTTTTGTTAAATCCAACAAGCAGCAATAATGTGATTAGAATTTTTAAAAATAATCCACAGATATAGTAACGATAGAAAAAGAAATAATAAGGTTCACATAAATTTCATTGAGCTTCAACAAGAAGTAGTAGTATAAAATAATATAAATTAGCACTTGCAATTAAAGGAGGTTAAAGGATTACATTGATGGAAAATTATATGTATGTTAATATGTTAAAGATGTGTTTGTGTATGGATGTGGATTAAGCAATTAATAATAAGTGGAATGAAATAAACTTAGACAAATCTAGATTTTTTCCTTAAATATATCAAGTATTATTTGATTATGAAATATTTGCATACAGATTATAAAGCAATGCAAATGAAAAAATAAAGTTGCCATCAAATTGACAAAAAACACTGCAAATAGAAATAGAATGTTCTCATCCAATTGTCAAATCAATATTTGTTTGGCTGTTATGTAATAAGTGAGATTTTAGAGGCTTTTACCATTAAACGGCTGCTAGTTGACTATTTAATAGCACCTGAAACTTGTTTTTCGATTATTCAATAGTGACTTATAGGCATGACTTGTTTCAGACTCAAATCTCACACTATATATAGCCTATCGGATACATTTTAAAGATTATTTATAGATGCAAGAACAGTCGTGTATATCAACCACAAAAGATGTGGATTAGAGGTTTTCTCAAGAGGGTCCAAAGTAGCTAGAAAAGGATTGAGGAAAATAAAATTGGCTATGGGTAGTAGTAAGAAAGTTTGGATTTTAGTTAATTTTCAATGATTATGTAGTTTTTTTTAGATATGCCTCTTTATTCTTAATAAGTTGTGGATTATTTTTGTTTGCTTAGTTCTTATAGGAATAGGAAATACAATATAGCTTCTTCCAAATTAGAGGTTTTTGTGAGGGAATGACAAACCTATTCTTGAATAACATGCATATAATTATTTTATTTTTTATATCATTTATATATATACAAGAGTGGCCAATATCACAACTCATTAAAAAAATAAATTAGTCAAACTAGAGTTAATAATGTATTTGTAATGTATCAAATAATTTCAATTTCATTTAATATTTTTTTGAACTTCATAAAAATGTTAGATTTCATTTTATTAACATTATTTATAATAATATTGTCTTTGATATTTCAATAAATAATCAACTCTTTAGTGTCTTTATCCCACCCAATTTATCTTTATCTCACCCCCTTTTAAGTTATTGGTGACTTCTATTTATATTAAAATTGATAACAAGGAATTCTATTGATACTTGAGTCAAGTAAACTATATTTATATTATAGGTTAAGATTTAATATGATTAATATTAGATATACGATTTTATTTTGAAAGTATAAGTTATGTTATGCTTTCGATTTTATGCACAAATCTCATAAAAGATGTGAGAATTTATAATTTATTCTAGATATAATCTTTTGAAGTTAATCATATTCATCTTAATTCTATCAACATTAATATCAAATCCATCAAATTGTTACAAGTTTCCCCTTGAAATTTTGTGATATTTTTTACAAGGGTTGGATAGTAAGTGACTTGATAAGATTGATTACAATTATGATGAAACTTGTTTAAGACCTATTAGAGTTATAATTGTTAGCAAAATAAATGGGGAATTAGAGTATGAAGATCTATACCCTAGTATCACTTATGTAGTTAGTTTATACCCCAGAGGGTATAGTGGTAGAAATGAGTAAGTACAGTACAAGATTCTATCTAATAGTAGCATACATATAACTTAAACATAAATAGAAATAATCCATAACACCTATATCCATTGAATCCTTATAACACCTATATATATATTCAAATAGTCATTACATAAGTAGGTCTTAGTCTTTTTTTTCCATGACAGTTCCTTCAAAGGTATCTATTTCTACTATGTCTAGTCCCTAATGATCATTTATTATGTTATCTATTACATAGATATACCAATGCCCAATCTCTTATAAATACATGACCCTTATAAGGTACCCCTTAATCTATCTCCCTAGTTGGCTAGATTCTCTACACATGCTTTGCAGTGGATTGTAGTAGGTTCTATTTTGTGCCATGTAGTTTACCAACATCATCCCCCCTTTTAAAATTATGTCTTGTTTTCAAGACATATTGGTTAGTTTCCCAAAAGAATGTGTTTGTAGATAAGACTATCAACATGTAAATTCATCGATCTTATGCAAAGGCGTTGATGTTTATGCAAAGACGTCGGTCTTTGACTTACATAAGCATCAATCTTTAAACAAAGGCACATCTTTGTATTTGGAACCTATAAAGCCAAAAAACTCCACAAAAAATGATTAAATAGGGACATGGGTCCCATAGGGCATTCCAAAATATCATATGGTTAGCTTAGAATGATCCAATAACAACATAATTGAACTAATTGTGATCTTAAAAACATTAAGAACCTACAAGATTAAGATCAAACAAGGTCACACTCAATGAAATTCATTTACAAAGAAACCAAATTGATTAATCTAAATAATTGAACTAAATCAAAGAAATTTAATCAAAATGAAAGTGCAAACCCTCAATCCCTTTGTGGATTGGTGCATAATTGTGATGTGGATGTGGATTTCTTAGTTTTATTCATTATCCATGTTGGAAAATATTTTTATCAAAGGATTAATTCAAAAGATAATCTCTAAAATGCTCAAGAAATGAGTCAAGAATTCTAGAGAGTAAGGATTCTTAGGAGTATTATGAATGATTTTATATTAGAAAGGCTTGATATTTATAGATCTTGAGAATTTTGATCAATGGTGAGAATTTAAAATGATAATCAATGGATGAGAGAAAATTAATGAGGTGAGTGTGGATCAAGGATTAAATCAATGGTTCATAATCCATGAAGGTGTGGATCAAGGATTGATCAAGTGTTCGTAATCCATGATATACTGAACAATATCCCTTAATTCATGGAAAAATGTTGGAGATATTCTAAATTGGAGAGAAGAAATTTAAAATTTAAAAGTGAAT
Organism: Sequoiadendron giganteum; assembly: GCA_007115665.2. Taxonomy (NCBI): domain Eukaryota; kingdom Viridiplantae; phylum Streptophyta; class Pinopsida; order Cupressales; family Cupressaceae; genus Sequoiadendron; species Sequoiadendron giganteum. The sequence goes on along the minus strand of CM021108.1, from coordinate 574,025,294 downwards.
ATTCTTTAGGGAATACTCTTTGTGCAAGTTGGATGATTAGTTAATTAAACAATTATGAAAATCATTTAATTTTGAAAGTTGGAAGAATTAATATATTTAATTACAATTATAAATTATTTAATCAAGAGGAATTATTAGTATTTTAATTAAATAATTTGAAATTATTAATAAAAAGGGAGAAAATAGTATAAGATGATGAATTAATCAAATAACTTTAATTATTTCATTAATAGAAGAATAAATTGAGTTTAACTAAATTGTTGAAAATTATTTAATTAAATAGAGGAATTAGGTGAATATGAGAGAAATAATGTTAGTAAGTGAAATCAAATATGTGATATGCTTAGGAATTTTTTAGGTGTCTACACTATTTTTATTCACAACCATATTAGATCTCTATGCTTAAATTAATTGACAAGTTATCAATGACAACTTTAATTAATACAATCTTTTATAAACAATTTATATATTTAATTTATTATGTTTTTATGTAGTGACAAAAAGGAGTGTAGTACTACAAAAATATTTTATTTTACCTTCAATTTGACAATTGTACACATCAAAGTATTAAAATTTAATTATAAGCATGACATGAATAGTTAATAATAAATATAAACACAAATATATAAAATATTAATGAAATCAATTTTTTTTTCATCTTGTAGGATTTTTCATTCTTTCTTTAAATACAAATTTGTAAAGAAAAATAACTTAATATATCTATCTAGACACACCAAACACTCATAGAATCTTCTAAATAAATGTAGTTAAAATATCTTATTGCATCCTTTAGATCTATTTAAAATATCTACACTAATCTTTTATTTAGATGATTATTCATTTTATATAATATTAAATTTAATTATTTCAGAATTTTTTCAAAAGAAAATAAGTAAAATTTCTAAAAAAAATTGATTAGAATTATTTTTAAATATTAAATAGTTGAGTATATAAAATTAATTTTTTGTTAGATAATAGTTAACCATTTAAAAAAAAAAAAAAAAGAGATGTAAAATTTGTAAAATTGATGCTAATTATTTAACTCGTTGATATTTGAGTAGCTAAAAAAAAAAACAATAAAGTTAAATGACATTACATCATATCATACGATAGTAATTTTAGTCACTTAGAAAAAAATATTGAAAAGAGAAATAGATGGTGACTTTACCATTTTCAATTTTTCTTGTTAGTACTTGAATTTGAAACTTATTTCTCTATAAAACAATTCTCATTCTTAAGAAATACCAATTTCTATTTTTTTCTTATCTTTGACCTGTACCTCTTTATACTATGATATTATAATATTTTTTCTAGAAACTATTGTTAAGAGGCTAAAATAGTTTCTTGTATAATTTATCTAGAATAGGAGGTTTATTCAAGGCTTCCAAATAATTAATTACATTTTAAGTGTATATAAAACCATTCACTTTGTCCATGATAAAAATAAAGGTTGTATGTTCATGAACTTGATCTTTCTATCTGGCTCATAATAGGTTTTTCTATAAATTATAGGAAAATATCTTGTGTACCTTTGGTTTTAATGATAATTGGATTCAATGGGTAATGGCATACATTGTATCTATCCTAATTTTTATGTGATTATAAATGGATCTCATATTATTTTCACTATGAAAAGAGGCCTCTATTAGGCCAATCGTCAATCTCCATCTCTTTCTCATTTTGGAAAAAGGACTAGGAATTTTTTTAAAACACCATAAGTTTTTTATCTCTATTTTTTGTATAACACTTATTTGATGGGAAATTATACTCTTGATGGAACTATTACTCTTAGGAAAGATGTTGGCATTTATATTAGTGCATTTGGTCAAATCCTAAATGAATATAAGTATCAAGTTCTTTTTCCCATACTAACTGTAGACACGTAAAATAGACATCATGCATCCAATTCTTCTATTACTCAATTAAAACAATTTATTGATTAATTCCCTAAGCTTCATCATATTTAATTAAATAAATCAAATTATTTAATTAAGTCCTTAAGTTCTTCTCATTTGATTCAATAAATCAAAATGATTTAAATCAAATATCAAACTCCTAAAATCCTCCAAGTTAATTAATCTGGATTAATTAACCTCTAATCATAATCACCCATTCTCCAGCTTTTGACTCAACTTGAGTCAAATCTAAAATCTTAACTAACCCACTCACTTGCACAATAAATCATTTAATTTTATTTATTAAAACACCTATTTTCCTCACAAGGCATATTCATTAACTCTCCTATTTGACTTTTTTGGCCAAACCAAAATTCTCCCCAAAACCCTCAACCATATTTATTTATTCCCATTTTCAAATTTGAAATGGGCACATTAGCTAAAACTTGCACAATCATGGGCCAATCCCATTGTGACAAGTGGCTCTCTCTCATTTAATGCGTTTTAGTCTCATATTTCTCAATCTTGGCCTCTCCTCTCTCAATCTCTCCTATAAATTCCATGTCTTTTCTCTCATTTTTCATCAACAATTTGAGCACTATCATTATAGGAAACTTGAGTTCACTTTGGATCTCATTGTCTATCATCTCATTAGCTTGGCAAGGATTGGGAAAGGGCTGCCTTCTACACAAAGGATAGCACCAATCCACTATGGAATAGATATATTTCATGTTTTATGTGGGTATGTGCAGGATCATGATGGGCCAAAAAGTGGCGATATGTAAGCCATATGATGGCCCATGTGGCTGACGACTTTTTTTTTACCCAAAATTGATGAAATGAAAAGGGTTTTTAGAGAAGATTCTCAGCTTTCCACCAATATAAATTATGCTTTAATTTGAGTTTAATAAATAATTATTATTCATTTTCTATTAGAATTACTAATAAAGTCCCGATTGATAGACTGATTGAAAAACATCTATAACTTTCAAATGGTATCACAATTTTTGAATCCAAATCATGTGTCACATTCTATTCTTCACATACTATAGGATTAAAAAAAAAAATTGAATTTCATGAATTTTGTACCAAGTTAAGGTGGTTAGACAGACGAGCTTTTATATTTTTTAAAAGTTGTAATAAAAAATTCATAATTAATTATTTACATGGAAACAAATTATAAAAAAATATTTATCACATCGGGACATGAGTCCTCTACTTATATATAAAATCTTATAAAAAATATTATCATTTTATTGTGGTTAAGGTGGTCAGACAGACACCTACTTCTTATTTTTACCCTAAAATTTAAATACTACTGCATTGAAATTTCAAATTTTCACCAAATAGATTTTATTATTTAAAATAAAGGTCTAGTATTTTAGAGACTAAATTCTATTTTCTACAAATTCTATTTTTATAGTTTTTTGAAATAATATAGATAACTTATTCAATTTTTTACGTCAAGTTGTCTAACTCTATTTTTTTTCTCTTTTTATTGCCACTTAAGGGCCTGTTTTTTCCATGATGATCCTGCACATACCCATGTGCTTTGATAATTCTTGTCATTTGTTTTCATTTTGAAACATGGAGTATTATTTCATAAGGATATGTATTTTTGTTATGTTATTTTTGTCATTTTACTAATATCATGCAGATTTTCATGTCCACAAAATGGCGCTAGAAGGACAAGGGATTCCATTCACACAAAGGACTTGCAACACTGGAAGATAAGGGAAGATTTTGGAAGAATATTGGAGCTAGATAATTGAGCATTAAAATTTAAATTCACAAAGTGTTTTTTAATTCTTTCAAGGGCTTCCAATTCCTGCTTTAATTTTTGGATTAGAAACACACTAGAATTTGGATTTTGGTCTAAAATTGAAAAAACAACTTCACATTTGATCTTGGTGCTCTAAAACGAACCCATCACTGCTTTTGAGGTCTAAAATGAATAAGTGTTTTTCATGTTTTGTACTCTTTTTCGCAAATTAATATCATTTAAAAGGCGTATGTGCTTCTCTCGCGCTTCACAACGATCTTGAGAATCAAAAGTATTTTTTTGATATTAAGTTATCAAAAAAGATTGTCTTCACACTTTGATTTGGGATCTAAAATTGAACAAAACATCTTGCGAGTGTGGGTAAACTTTTTGTGAATTTTCTCCCTTTGTTTCTAAACGAAGTTTGATCGAACTAGGAATATGTTTACTCACTTTTTTTTATCTTAGAGGGTCTGCCTTGTGGGAAAAATTACTCACCCAAGGGAATTACCCAACTGGTAACACACTAAAGCCAAGTGTATTTCCAGCTAGGATATAAAAGTGGGTATTGGAAATAAATCTAGTATCACGTGGTTGGCTCTGGCAAGAAGGGTAGAAATGGTCTCTTGATATATGGGTCAATCTCCACGAATGAAAAGTCTGAACTAAAACTCCTTGTTTAGTAAAGGCCAAAATCCTATCTATTTGTTGGTGCAAAAGGTCATGTCCTTTGAAGCCACCCCACATATACATGCAATTCTATTGTAGAGATGAAAATTATGCCATGGGAGATTCATGGGTATTGATTCTTGGCTGACCCAAGAAGCGACTACACTATAAGGGGGAGCCTATGTGGTCAAGCATCTAATCATCCGCACTGAATATGTGCACCTGTATTTATCCAAGTGGGATCCCAACAAGTACTATCTTTTCATCCTAGGATTGTGCATGGCATTGGCATCAAAACACTTTTCTTGGATCTAAAACATTGGAAAAACAAACATTCAATGAATCATTAGATTTTCAAACCCTTTGGAAGAACAAATACTTTGGAGGTGTCCACATGTTAGTACTTGTCCTTCGGGGTTCTTATCTCTAGAAGGCTTCTAAACATTCATACATCTCAATTTGTTTCTCCCAAAGTCAAAAATAGGTAACCTTTGCCTTGATTTCCTTGATTTCGCAATAATGCACTTTGTGGGATGAAAGAAAATTAGGACATTGGAAATTCATTTTGAAAAGAATAATAAAGAAATTATTTGTCATAAAAAGAACTAAACCTAAGCAAGGTAAAATAAAATTGAACCACACATGTGCTTGGTCCCTTTTAAGTCATTTGGTTTTCATGCAAACATTGATCTTTTGGTTTGAACCACTTTTAGGGAAAAACATGTTCTTTAAAACCTTGGTCTTATAAACAAGTCCTCTTAGGTTCATCTACGATCAAGTCAAACACTTCATCCATCCCTCAACATCAATCAAAAATCATCTCATTGACAAAATTTTGGAAACTTTGAAACCATCACTTATGCTAGACTTTTAGGAAAAATCTACATCACCTTGTTTGACTTAACACACTTAGTCAAATTATCAACCCTCTTGAACAAATTTGCCTCTAGGATAACACAACTTCTTAAGGTCTACTAGTTCATGATCACTTTGATTGGCTCAACACACTTAGCCAATTCATTCTCTTATGTGAGTTTTCCCTAGGATAACACAACTTCCTAGGGTTTACAAATTCACCATCATCTTGTTTGGCTTAACACACCTAGTCAAACTATCCTCAAAATCAAACCAAACTAAGTCCTAAAGTATAGCATTGATCCAAAGTTCCTAGAAGTTTAAACACCCATATCATTCACCCCTTTCATATGTCATCTCATCAGTGTTCCTAAACCCCTCAAAGGTCAACAAGGTCAAAACACAAGAAAAACATGGAATATAAATTTGATTCATCCATCATGAGTAATTCAATTCAACCAAACTATCCAAGCCTTAAAATTCCAATTGATTTTCAAAACCTGCATTTGTACAATCCATACATGGGATCATTATCTCCTACAAACCTCAATGGTACAACAAATGTGATTTTTCCCAATCTAAATTTTGGAACACCTTTCCCTTTGATAGATTTAAATCAAAGTCAAAACTTACAGATCTATCAACCAAACAATCAAGGCATGAGCCTTCCCCCTTTACCAACCATCAATCAACCAAATCCGAGCAACACCCCCTTCATAAATCAAAGCATCATATCAAATCCTCCCATTTTTCCATCGATATTGCAAAAATAGATGGAAACCATTCAAGCAACCCCAACAATCAACACCATTCCCAGTCCACCACCACCACCGCTACAACACAACATGACCAATTCATTCTCCATCATGTTGCAAGATGCTCAAAAATTTTCCCTCCAAAAGGAACTCCAAGCCCAACAAGCTGCACAAGTTGTGCAAGTGGCTTAAGTAGCCCAACAAGCACAGGTTCAAGCTCAATCCCAACACCAAGCTTGACAGGCACAAGCACAATTTCGGGCACTTTTGCAAGTAATCCATCAACAAGTGCGTCAACAAGTAGCTCAACAACAAGCCCAACAAAAAGCATTGTTGGAACAACAACAACATGACCAACAACAAGCATTGTTGGCTTAGCAGCAAACATAGGCATTACTTGCTCAACAAAGCTTGCAACATATTCCCACCACAATTGTTCAAATCAAAAATCAAGATCAATCTATCAATGAACACCTTGAAGATGTTTCCACCTCAACCAATGATCAAATCAACACTTACCAAGAGCCACTTTCCAACCATGATCAAAACTCACCAATTGTGCCCAAAAATGATCCAATCCAAGAAGCATTAACATCACTTGATCCTATGGGTGAAAACATTGACAATCTCTCCACCAAAACTATTGAAGACAATTATCAAAATCAATCCATCAATGAGCACTATGAAGATATGTCTATCCCATCTAGTGATCAAATCAACATTCATCAAAAGCCACTTTTTAGTGATCTATTTCAAGATGTGTTGACATTATTTGATCCTATTGACTTAATCCACAATCCATCGACCAATGATCATGTTGAAAATGTCTCTACAATGGCTTATGAGTTAGAGGACATATCTCAAAAATTCATTCCAAAGCATGATCAACATCTTCCATCAAGGTCTAGAAATGGTCCTTCCCAAGACATATTGGCATCCTTTGACCTCATGGTTACGGATAGTGAAGGAATCCTCAAAGAAAAATATGATATTGATCCACTTCCCATTCCTAATAACAATGTCCAAGAATCCCTTGTAGACAATCCATCCTTTGAAATCGACCCATGTCAAGAACATGATCCAAAGCATGTCGAAAGAAATTCCAAAATTAATCAAGATCAAGAATTCTTATATCCAAGATAATACAATGATCTGATAGAAAATCTCCTATCTATACAAGATGCCGCAAGTAATGATCATATCCATACAACACATATTCCTCCATCTACCCACAAGATGCTTTCTTTGGATGGACACGTAGATGATCTTCATTCAAAAAAAGAGTCTCATACTCTTGATATCATTACCAAGGAACAAGAGTCTCCTACTCTTAAGATTTGTACACACGACCAAAATATGGAAAATTCTAGAGACATAGTAGAAAAAAATCATGAAGAAGGCTTCTATAGAAGTTATGAATCGAAAACATCCTATGGACACATATCATAAACAAATCATGAAGAAGGTTTCTACAGAAGTTGTGAATCAGAGACATCATGTGGAAACATATCAGAAGGTTTATACAAAAGTTGCAAATAAGACATATCCTGTAGAGACATAGTAAAAACAAATCATGAAGAAGGCTTCTACATAAGTTGTGAATCAAAATAATCATATGAAATCATATAAAGAATGAATCATGAGGAAGAATTTTACAATGAATCATCAACACTTCTTAACGAAGCATTACAATATGATATCTCACAAGATCAAGCCAAAGATATCAATTAGGAAGTCATCCCACATACGGAGGATCCTATCAGGTATAAACCTGGATCCCTCACCTTTTTAAGGGCAAGCTATTTTATCAATGAAGAAGTTGTCACTTTTGAAGATACACCACAGAGCAGAGAAGGATTTGCACCTTGCTTCCAAGGTAAATCATATCCTATTGCAAATAAAATGTTTCAATGAATGAATTATCAAGGCAAAGGATTTGGCATACATGAATAGGGTATCTTGGAACCAATGCAAATTATTTGTAATCCTAAGCATCAAGGCCTTGGTTATTCGACAATCAAGGGATCTCAACATATCAATAATACTTCCACAAAACTGGGGGCAACTTTGTCTTGAGCAAACATCAACATAGGGAGCATGAAGGATCCTTATGATGAAATCAATGCCAATACTATAACTTGCCACATCACGAGTCTTCATCCACCCATCACCCCATCTACAAATTGGGACCAACATCAAAAGAAATATTTGAATCAAAGCATGAAAAACATCATTAAATAAAAAGAAGTACTGAAGCATGAAAGACAAATCAAATACATATGGATACCAAAGAAAACAAAGAATGATTATCCCTATCAAACTCCATTAGTCAAAGAAACAATGGGGAAAAATAAAGAAGGGAAAGGTATCCATCAAATATGTCCACAAAGGAAAAATAAGGTTTCTCAAGCAACGTACAAATTATACCGAGCTGTTGGTCCTAATTCCATGCACACTTCTGTATCCACTCATTATTGCTCATCTTCCCAAGTTTGGACAGTCAAAGGTTCCAAACTGTCAACCAATCCACATTTCATTCCTAAACACACACCATCCATTCCTCCATGCATGATATCCAATTCTCACATTGACCATGTGTTGGCAACGACCCTTCATCATAAGGATTCAGAATGCACTCTATCACGATGTGCGCACAAAGATGAAGTTAACTCTGATGGCAACAAAGCAAAACAAATTTCTCAAAATTTTCTTTCAAGTGCACGTATCTTGGCAAAGAATCTTCTTCAAGCAGGATATCAAGGGCACATTATGACATAAGCATCAATGTCAACAGTACTAGGTGATTCAACATCAACTTAAAATCTCTCAGAATTTAATACAAAAAAAATATAAAAATTAAAAAATTAAAAAAAAAACGGAAAAAGGATTGAAAATAGTAAAAATAAAAAATCGTCCTCCTATGAAAACCGCTTCGATGGCACTTTGGATAGGGTGATCCCAAAATAGTGGTTTACAATTTTTGGCCAAACTGGACACTGAAATTATTATTTTTAACTAAATCTTCACATTTGAGCACCTATAGCGGCTAAACCATGAGGAATTTGAAGATGATGTAAACTAGAGTCTCATCAAATTTTGTCTGTAGATTCTAAAAATATTTTTTTCAAATTTTTTGAAATAAGATTGCACTTCTTTTTCCATCTTGCATGAAAACTAGCTTTTTTTTAGAAAACAACATTTTTAAAAAGTGATGCTCATAGTATACAACATAAATTTTTTTGTATGAAGGATAAAATTCTAAATTTTTCGAATTTAGATTTTTAACTATGATATCTAGCACTTTCATTTGGTCTCATATTTTTTTATTGAATATTTTTTGCTTAATAGAGTTTTGAAGTCAAACCAATTGCAATTCAAACATAAGCAGATTGTATACAACATAACTTTTTATGTATGTATCAAAATTCAATTTTTTTTTTAATGGATCAAGGACATCAATACACAACAAAAAAATAATTTTTTAAAATTTATTTTGATAATCTGGTATTTTTCCCCATGTGCAAACCAGAGAGCTTGATTTTTGGTGAAAAACCTATGTTTAATAAAACTAAAAAACACATACATAATAAAACCAAAACATATTAAAATTATATTCGTGGGATAGCTCATTTCAAGCACAACCATAATTGTTTGAATTAAATTTTAAAGTAATTCATTTAGTCCCCAAAAAGGTAAATCAAAAGTGATTTTTTATGAGCATTTTGATAGGTGTAAAGGAGACTCATTTATAGGTATGATTTAAAACTAGCGAGGTTCTATCCAAGGGGGTTTGATCTAAGGTGGTTTGATCAAATCCTCTTGAATCGAAATCCTTAAAATGGAATTTTTAAAGGCTTAAATCATTATATTTTCTAAAAATATGTGATTTCAGCAAAAATTGGTTCCTCTCAGAAATTGTAAACCAGCTTTGTGGGATCACCCGACAAGTACCATGATGAAAAACTAGCAAATAGCCATCATGTGTATAATCAAGCATCCGCGTGCACCATTTCAAGTGTTCAAAGCATCTTATCACATCCATAATAAAGTCGATATTCCATCCATATCATCCATTTATCCAAAAACCACTTATCCAATCCATTTTCATATATTTGCATCCATCTTCCACCTTATCTAGATCTTGATAAAGGTTTGGTAAACGCTTTACACTCACTTATGGTAGTCATCTGGACATGAATCATTTTCATTGATCCTATCCTACCCAATGTTATCTGAGCCTTGAAGCATTATCCGAATGAGAATCCTCTATTTAAACACCCTTATCTTTTCACAAGATAATCTTACCATATCCATCCACCCACACACCTATTCAAGAATCTACCCATGGCATTCCATACATTGCTAGACACTGGGGGCAGATGTTTACATCTTGCTTCGAGAATAAATCTTGATATATATACTCCAACTTATGAAGTAATTTGAACATTGGCGAACATGAAATCAAATTGGTTAAAAAATTTGTGAGAACCAAGTCAAATCACTAGCCCATGACATATTTTGACAAGACGATGTTCCTTATCAAGCTTTATATTTCATCAAACATCAATCCAAGAAATCCATATCAGTTGCATCTAATGTGTACTTCAGCGTCAAATCAAATCATCAAAACAATTTTGTTCCAAAAGAAAGCTTCATCAATTTTGATCAATAGAATCCAATCAATTATCACCTTTGTTTGACTTAACACACTTAGTCAAACCACCCTCTTGTGTATGAGTTTACTCTAGGATAACACAACTTCCTAGAGTTTACAAGTGCATTATCAAATTATCACACTTAGTCAAATTATCAAATCCAAAACCACCTTGTTTGACTTGACACACTTAGTCAAACTACCTCTATGTACAAGTTTACTCTAGGATAACACAACATCCTAAAGTTTACAAGTGCATTATCACTTAATTGTTTGACTTAACACACCTAGTCAAACTATTTAATCCATCAATCTGATTAATCAACATTAAGCTTGGTTTTCAACAAAATCCAAAAACAAAGCACTCATATCATCACATATCCATATCCAAATTGTCAAAATCATGCGAAAATCCAAAAAATCCAAAACATATCAAAATCCAAAAAATAAAAAAAAATAGAGTCGTTGTCCAAACTACATCATCTCTGAGCTTAAACATAGGTAAGGCAATCCTTGATCGGCCCCCAAGACACAAAATCCAAAAACATTCATAAATCTTGAAAATACCAAAAACATTTGTAAAACATCTCAAAACTCAAAAACTAGCCTCAAAACATTTGAAAAAACCCAAAATGATGCATCTGTCTCATCTCGGTTTCACCCACAATAATCATCATTCCCAATAAATCATCATCACTTTCATCCTTTGGTAAGTCTGTCACAAGCAAGTCTAGCAGGTTCAAAAGTGAATGCTCAATCGTCAAAGTCTCAAGTCTGGATTCGTGAGTCAGCAAGTTGGTCAACTCAGAGTATCAATAGCTTATCATCCAATCCAATCTCATCAAAACCTTGATCACAACATGTCCTAGGAATACAACCTTCCTGCAATGGACATCAACATCAGGTAATCCAGTAGTTAGTTTTGGCTAGCGGTATGAAGAACATTAGCTTGTTTGGTTTACTTTATTGGGTCTTTTATTGACTTATCTTATTTTGTGCTAATTCCAAGGACCTCTCGATGATGCCTAAACAAAAGAGGTTTAGAGATAAAGGAATGGGGTAATGATCATTATCTTTTTATCTGTTGTGCTTGTTGGATATTCTTGTAAAATAACTTCGTCATGTGTACTTTGTTTTGTTTGTAGGAAGGATGTTTTAGGTGTCCTGTTGACCACATAAGAAGGCTTTCCTTTTTATGTTTTGGCCTGATATGTTTAGAATATTTTAACTACATTCCGAATAAGGTTTTTTTTTTCAAGTGTGAACAAGAGTACTCCTATCTAATTATCGAGTCAAAGTCCATCACACTAGACACAACTCCATCTTGGTTCTTAGTACCTATATGTGTTATCAAACATAAAGAAGGGTATGCTCTTTATCTCTCCCATCCTTGGATAAGCAATACATTATCATCATTCATCATCATATCCAATAAAGTGTCCATGACTAGTGGACTTGTTGGACTTCTGCATCTTCTTGGATTTAAGGGTTGATCCCTCTCATTCTTCTATCCTCTTTCGCGCTAACAATGCATCCATCCCGTATCCATCCTACATCCTGCATCCTATGTAATCATGTCATATCATCATAGGACAACATCATCCATCTCATCCAAGCTCACATACATTGCATCATCATTCAAGTTGTTTAGGATAATATAAATGTGTTATTCTAAGCATCTTCCAAGCATCTTATTTACATCATCATTATCATATAGATCATATAGTCTAACCATCCATACATCCATTTTTAGCCTCTTTTTCATGAGATTGACCTCAAATTGAAATTTTCGCTCAATCTCTAGAGGGGGCAATGTACTAACGTACTTCTTTTTGCTAAGGCATCCGAAAAAATCAAGAAATTTTTAATTTCGATGTCAGAAGCATCATTATTTGAATCAATGCAACAAGTACATTTCTTCAAAGAGGGGAAAAATGTATACATGTAAAATAGACATCATGCATCCAATTCTTCTATTAATCAATTAAAACAATTTATTGATTAATTCTCTAAGCTTCATCAGATTTAATTAGATAAATCAAATTATTTAATTAAGTCCTTAAGTTCTTCTCATTTGATTCAATAAATCAAAATGATTTAAATCAAATATCAAACTCCTAAAATCCTCCAAGTTAATTAATCTAGATTAATTAACCTCTAATCATAATCACCTATTCTCCAGCTTTTGACTTAACTTGAGTCAAATCTAAACTCTTAACTAACCCACCCACTTGCACGATAAATCATTTAATTTGATTTATTAAAAAACCTATTTTCCTCACAAGGCATATTCCCAAGGAATATGCTCTCATTAACTCTCCTATTTGACTTTTTTGGCCAAACCAAAAATCCCCCCCAAAACCCTCAACCATATTCATTTATTGTCATTTTAAAATTTGAAATGGGCACATTAGCCAAAACTTGCATAATCATGGGAAAATCCCATTGTGACAAGTGGCTCTCTCTAATTTTTTGGGTTTTAGTCCCACATTCCTCAATCTTGGCCTCTCCTCTCTCAATCTCTCCTACAAATTCAATATTTTTTCTCTCATTTTTCATCAATAATTTGAGCACTATCATTATAGGCAACTTGAGTTCACTTTGCATCTCATTGTCTATCATCTCATTAGCTTGGAAAGGATTGGGAAAGGGTTTCCTTCTACACAAAAGATAGCACCAATCCACTTTGGAATAGATATATTTCATGTTTTATGTGCTTTGATCATTCTTGTCATTTGTTTGCATTTTGAAACATGGAGTATTATTTCATAAGGATATGTATTTGTGTTATGTTATTTTTGTCATTTTACTTATATCATGCAGATTTTCATGTCCACACTAACTCTCTTATTTAGGAGTAAATTGCTAATATTGTTCATTTATAGGTGACTTCTCATTTTAAATATTTGGGTATCGCTATTTCTCCTACCTATCTTGAGAAAAAATATTGGAATGTTATGTTGGATCCATTCAACATCATATTATCACTAGAAAAAGATATACCTATATTTGGTTAGTCATACAATACTTCTTAAAGTTTTGAGTTGAGTTTTCTTGGTTTATAAATCTATGATTCTTGCAGCTCCAAAATGCATCCTCCATGATTTGAACTATAAAATGAGAAATTTTCTTTGGGAATAAAATTCACAAAAGATGGAGGTTCATCCCATAGTGTGATGGATAATTGGTGGTGTTTTTGTTGTAGCCACCAAGGTTCAAAACCCCATTGGGATATTATGATTACGAGACTTGTGCCCTCACTAATCCAATAGTTTCACAGATTTGAACCTTAGAATTGATGTTGTTGGTGTTCATGCCAAGTGACATAGTGCTCTATACCCCCACTAGGCTATTGTACTGACAGGTTTGGAAGATTCATGTTGATTTTTTGCATTCATGTGTTGAAGATGAGGTACTTCATTTGTGGCCTCACACAACTAGTCAAAAATATGATCAAGACAAGAACAAAAAAAGAAAAATGACTAGTAGAAAGAATAGAACCAGCAACCAAAGGTAGAAAAAAGAGGAAAACAAAAGGGAAAAGCTCATGCACCAAAGCTAGGACCCAACAACCTTTTCTCTAAGGGCTTGTCATTCAAAACCGATACTCGCTTAGAAGAACGTTTATTCTTACATCTCACTAATGTTTAAGAGGAATCAAAAGCCAAATTAGAAACATTTTTAATCCGAAGGGGGAGTATCCCCTCCAGAGTAACTGACAAGATGAACAATAGATACTTCAAGTGAAGCATCCAAATCCAAGCCAGAATCATCATGATTTGAAGATGAAACCACCTTTTCCAGAATGGGGACAACAAGGGTCTCAAAGGAAGCTACAAAATCAGCAGTAGAAGTTGTCTTGTCTAGAAACAACGCATCAAAAACTATAGGAAAATTTGCACTATCAATACTAGGATTATTTTGTCGCACTAAAGGAGAATGGGGACTAGAATCATCATATTCAGAAGAAGAATTAGCATTAGGGTGCATTGTTAAATGGGATAAGATTTGTTAGCCTAAAAAGAGATGGGGATTAAGTTTGATATCTTCCTTCGATAATAATATTTATTTTTCTACCAAATTACACTGGATATATGTTATGTGGAGGATTTTCTCATATGGAGGATAATTCTTAAGCTCAAGTACTTGAATATGACAATCATACATTCATCCCTAGGATGTTAATCCTTGGTAAAGGTTCTTCGATATGGAGAACTATGAATTTGGGTAGTAGTATAATTGAAGGTAGATTTTTCTAGATTGTGGAGAAGTGATACCTTTCTCTTTTATAGGATGATACATGGGACCAACATAGCCCTCTTCATGTGGAATTCCCTAATCTCTTGGAATAAAAAACAAATATATTGAAGTTGGTTGGATTCATGCTTTTTTATGTTTAGTATGTATTCATGTAGGATGGTGTGAATATTTAGAAATGGAAACCTAAATACCTTTGGCTAAGTGAAAAATTCCCTCTGCTCATTAATTTTTAAGCTTATTTTATGAACCTACTAGGTCTCTTTAGCTAGAAATTTTGATTTCCTTAGATTAAGTTTGAAAGGTTCTAGGAATTATACTAAGAAATTTGGTTATAAAACTCTTCTAGAAGATAAATTGGAAGTTAAAATCTCTAAGCTTTGGAGAGGGATTTTGCATTCTAAATTTTGGACTAAGCTTAATATTTTTATGTGGTTTGTAGCTTTAGACAAAATTATTCATCAAGATGATCTTTTAAAAAAAGTGATTCTTGGTTCAAAAATATGTATTCTTTAAATTGAAGATGAATATTTTGGTAGATATATTTTGTTAGCTTTATCCTTCATTACTTTTTTTGACCAATTATGTGTTGGTGTCAACCATTGAGCCCAGGATCACTTGACCTGCAAAAACTATTCACAAAAACTAGAGAAGCAACATAAGGCTATTTCACTAGAGAAAAATACGTGATAAGATAAATTACATAATGTACAATAGTGCCTTATAAAGGCATGAACATATGTGATGGGTGAGAAAACTACCCAACATGAGAAAAAACCACCAGATTAATTAAATGAATTATTATGCCTTAGTAAACTTAAGTACCTGTAAACCTATTTACCCTAACACCCCCCCTTAAATGCAAGTTAGGGAGAATTATTATGCAAAAATTAATATGAAATATGGGTCTTAGCTACACCACCATGTTAGGTACCCATTTACAACGCAAAAAAACAATCTCTCACAAACTGGAGAAAAGGAGAAAAACCCTATGGAAAAAACCCCTCTCCAAAAAATTCAAAAGAAAACAAAAATGATGCATGGATGGAGGACTCAATAACACTCCCCAATGACTAGATACATCATGTATATATAGATTCAATGAACCCTCATAAGAGGGAAAGAGAGAGACTATATAGCCCCCCATAGTGTGTAATCACCTACAAAAATGGTAAGTGCCCGAGGACCAAATATGATCTAATTTCGACAAACAACTTGTCTCCCTTTTGGAAGAAATATAACCAAGTAAAAATGTAGGCATGCTTCCCACTGTGGATAGGAATTAGAAAGTGAAATATAAATGTAGGATGAAAATGTCTCTAAAATCTGCTCATGTGCTACCAAGACCTTGGAGGATGATGCCACAAACCAATCATGAACATGCCCAATCACAATAGAAAGTGACAAACAAGGTACCAATGGAAACTAATTATAAACATTCTCCAGAGACTAAGATGGAGTGACAATAGGTTTACCACAATTATCATCAAATAGAAGGGATCTACCCTCAAATCACAATCTTCCAAGTCATAAATGTGAGATTTTATGAACAATGAACCACATGTCTAGAAAATAAGAATCCCAATAAAAGAGACAATGATAATCCTATTCCTAAAGAATTATGGAAGTAATTAATGAAGGTGGATCAACTATCTCTGAAAAAGAATCAAGAACCTCTGAAGAAACTACAACCTCATCCAAAAGCTCAAAAACCTCCAAAGGATCACAAGCATGGTTTATCTTCTCTAAAAAACAAAGAGGCACACTGGTATTGGAAGGAGGGTCATCAAGAGATTTTGAAGTATCAAGATCTCCATATGATTCTTGAATGTAAGTCCAAAGAGCATGAGGATCTCAAAATCAAGTGAATCCAGAAAGTCTTGATCATTTGTATACTAAAAAATAACTCAAAAGACTCTAGCCCTAAATCCTTTCCAAATCATATACCTACTACGTGTGTTTGGAACAAGAACTTCATTATAAAAATGTGGTGAAAAAAACATTATCACTAAGATGAGTGAGAATAAAATCACTTCGTTGCCTAAATTTCCCTTTCTCCAAAGAAACCATTATAACTAAATTATTCAAAAAAATTCAAAGATAGTGCTTTCAAAAAATTCCAAAAAAGAATTAAACTTGATTTCGTGAAAAAAAAAATAATATAGCCCATTTCCTATCTTTGTGTTGACACAAAACATTGAGCACACAAACAAGATAGCCTCGTATGAGACTTTTTCACAATATTGAATGGTACAAAATTGTATATAAACACGGAAGGATACCACAACCTAGAGAATGTGGATAAAGATTCCCAATAACAACTTCAACGAAACTTGCAGCCTAAAACCCTAAATAAATATTTGCGAAAAACTTTATAAAATATAAAGTTTTAAAAAAGTTTTACCAAATCCATGGCCTTTGTGCATTACATGGAGGTTGGAGTATCCAATTGCACCTCCAAACAACATGATCACCCCCTCCTTTTCTCTTTCCAATACCTCCAGCACTATCAGATCTGCATGAATCAACCCCCAAGCAAATCACAAGAAGTTGCAAATGAAATCGGCCTATACAAATGTGCTCCAATTAGAGAAAATCATACCAAAACAAAGGATAGAAGCGTCGCCCCAGGTGGGAAAATGTGCTTTCCTCATATAGGAGTCGAGCTTGTGTCAGGCACGCCAAGCTCTCTAAAACGAATCTGCACCTTTCACATTAAAAAAATTGCACTGGGTAGTGCTAATTTCTCACGAAAATAGGAACCAATATTTCTCTAGAAACATCATCCCTTGTAGAGGTAATACACGGCCTACTAATGTGCAAAATCGAGCTTCAAAACCTCCAAAAAAAATGCGCCTTCACTACTCAAATTCAAGCCTCAAAGGACACAACACATGCAACAATGTACAACCAAAAGAAACTAGATATTGGCATCCTCCAAACATTCAAATCGAGCCTTCCAATGAAGTTAGGCAAAAGAAAAATGAATGGGAAGAATCAGAAAATAATGAAAATAGGCAACTTTGAAATTTAAGAAATTTCAAATGTCGAATAATCTCCAGTTAATAAATGACTTCAAACTCTTTTGATGAAAATTCTCAATGGCGGAAGAAGGTGCAAGTTGAAGTATTTGAAACCATGTTGGTGTCAACCACCGAGCCCAGGATCACAACCTGAAATTTTTTTTCACAAAAACCATAGAAGAAAGATAATGCTATTTCACCAGAGAAAAATACGAGATGAGATAACTTACATAATGTACAATATTTCCTTATAGAGGCGTGAAAATATGTGATGGGTGATAAAACTACCCAACATGGGGAAAAACCACTTGATTAATTAAATGCATTATTATGCCTAAGTAAACTTAAGTAGGTAAACCTATTTACCCTAGCATTATGGTGTGATTTTTTTTTTAAATATGGAATAATTTTGATTATATCCAAGAATCTCTTGTAAATTATGTGTGACTTTCTTTGAATTTAAAATACCTCAATATTTTTCAAGATATCATCCTAGTTTGGTTTACTGGAATACTTGGTGGGAGAAAAGTTAGAGAATTTTTAATGGAAAAAAAAAGACACATAAGTTAGGTGTGAGATAGAATAATGTCAAATATGAAAGAAACCTATTAGGTTGGGATTTAGGATTATCAATTGAGTTCTTTGTGGGAGTTCAGTGTTTTCATGAGACTTGGTACTCTTGTAAATTATCTCTATTTTGCCTCTTCCAATAACAAACCTTTATATTATCAACTTACTCAATGGGAAGGCCCTCCTCAAAGCTTGGTTAAAATTAATATTTATCCTACTTCAAAAGATGATCCTAGAAATGCTAGTATGGAAGGTGTTTATTTTTATCCTACTAAAAAGTTAAGTGTGGTTTTCTAGTTAGTCTTGGTGTTGGAGCTAATAATTTTTGGATTCTATGGCTATTTTCCAAGATCGTTTCCTTTCTAAGAAAATTAATTTTACTAACATTATTCTAGAATCTAACTCTGATATTAACACTTTTAATTTTATGAAAAATGAATGAGTGCTTGGAGATGGAAGCAATACGAAGCCCTGTGCAAGCCGCGCCTTGCATGAGGTTGTGCCTTTGAGTGCATGTATGTGAGCACTATGGGAGGTCATTGGGTGGTTTCTTTCTGGTGTTCGTTGGGGTAAGGGCATTGAATGCGAGTAGGGGTGGATAGTTTGGGCACCAATTGGGGATGTGATTGGATTTTTATATTATGTGGCTGCATTTTATTTTTTCTTCCACCATTTTTTGTACTTCATTTGATTTGTTCTTCGACTCATGGGCTTTGGGGTTTAAGGTGGATTCCTTGTCTTGGGGTTTCATAATTATTTTTTTTCTCAGTAATGCCTCCAGGGGAGACATCGGGGATCAAATCCTTTATGGATTATCATACTGCATGTGGGGCTTCATCTCCAAATCATTCTTTGAGGGTTTTTGATAACATTTTATTTTCAAATGATACGGGTAATGAAGGAGTTGCTCCATCCAGAGGTCCTTGTATTCTAAAAATTAATGGATGCCTAGAATGAAGCAAAGATAGGTCGGTTCTAACGATTCAACCAAAATTGATCATAAAGGGTATTGAGTATTACTTGAAGCATGCTTTGCAAATTTTTAGGAATGAGGGTTTCACTTAAATTTTTAGAGTCGTGGGCTCATTGTACCTAGTCCCTAAAGGGTGAGATGGAAATAATGCTGCTAGAAACAGTTATTTCATGGTGACATTTAATTACATGATGGATCAAAATAGATTTTTCGAAGGAGGGCCTTATTTTCACTACCATATTGGTTTATTTATTAAACCCTAGCATGGGAGTTTTGATCCTTCGAAGGAGCTTTCAAATCGTGTGTCAGCGTGGGTTTGGCTCCCTATATTTCTAGTTGCATACTGATGCAATGACATCTTGCATCGAGTTGACTTGTTGTTGGGGAAACTAGTAGGTCCATCTAAACAAACTCAAGATAGAAAGGTAATGAATTTTGCTCGCATTTTTGTTGAAATGGATTTAAATAACCCTATTTCAGATTCTTTACAAATTTGTGCGGGTGCATGTTCTTGGGTGCAACAACTGGATTATGTGGCATTTCCATTTTGTTGGCATCTCTATCATGAATTTGGCCATCTATAGAGGATATTTCTGAATTCCAAACCTTCTGTGTCTCAAACTTTTTAGCCTTCTTGCATTCCTCCTAAGGTGGACAAAGGCAAGGAAACCGTTCCTTGAGAAGTTGTGGGCGTGGAGGGTTTTCTTCTTGTTCAGGCTTGTAATAGGAAATAGGGTCAAAATAGGACTCTTAAGGAGCACCAATCAGGAGATAATTTCAATAGATTTGAGATTCTAGATGACCCTAGTTAGTAAGAGGTGAATCTGGGAATGATTCTTTTGAGCAAGGTATTTCATATGGGGTTCAAGAAGGAATTATTCCAGACTACATCCAAACTTCTCAGGAGACTAGGGCTATGCAAAAGGAAACATATCAGAGATTGGTGGTTGATGGGAGGTCTGAGTCTCTTGTGGATTTGTAGATGGGGGAGGGAGAGATCTCTACTCCATTGGTGAAAGTGGGGTTTGATTCGGTAAAAGGTAGCAAGGCTTCTCCTTCATTGGGAATTATCCAAAAGGACCTAAAGATAGGGGTGGTTGAGAATTCCTCTAAATTTTGGAGAAAGAAGGATTTGGAAAAAATAAAGTTAATGGGGGAGACTTTGGTGAAATTTGGATCTATTAAGACCCTAGATTCCCATTTTACTTACCCTAGAAAATGATCGTCCTCTCTTGGAATGTAAGGGGCTTGAACAATGGCCCTAGAAAAAAAGTTGTTCAAGATTTGATGAGAACTCATTCTCCCGATATTTTGCTTTACAAGAGACTAAGTTAACTATTGATGGTATGATCGGTTTGTGGCCTAAGATGTGGGGCCGGGGTGGTTTCGAGTGTATTGGGGATCATGGGAATGTTGGGGGTGTGGCTTGCCTATGGAATCCATTGAAGAATCATCCTCTTTGGTGGATGTCCTCCAAGTCTTCCATATTTGTGGTTCCTTCAAGTTTGGACTTAGGGGAAACTATTCTTCTCTCAAACATCTATGCGCTTACTGATTTTTATGGTAATTGTTATTGTGGTCTCATATTAATTTCTTTCAGAGTCTTTTTCTTTTTTTCCTTTGGATTATTGCGGGTGAATTCAATGCCATTACTGAGTTGGATGAGAAGAAGGGTGGTATTGCTAGATTGAAGCCTTCTACTTTCCTTCTTAGGGATAACATATCTGTATTGAATTTGGTTGACATAAAGCTATACTATAGTCAATTTACTTGGAACAATAGGAGAACGAGAGAGAACTGTATCGCTGAGACTTGACTAGTTCTCAATTTCTTATTTCTAGGTTGGTGGATTGTGATCTACTTACACTGAGATTCTGGACTAGAGAGGCTTGTATCACTAGCCTATTAAGTTATCTTAGCTACGTCAGCTCGTGTTGCTCGGTCCCTCTCTTCCAATTTCTATCTTATGTGGTTAATAGATTCTTCTTTGTAGGTGCATTTGGTTGAATGGTGGTGTAGGGGAAGACCTACTTATGGCACTGCTATGTATTCTTTTTCCAAACAGCTGCAATATGTTAAATATTAGCTCAAAAGGTGGAAAAGGTAGTGCTTTGATAGTATTTTTCATGCTAAGGTTGTTGCTCAAGATGATTTGGATGTCATTACTCGAGATATAAGGGAGTTTGGTCTTTTTAAGGAGAGGAGGCAAGGGAATTGAAAAATTTGGAAGAGTGGGAGATGTGTGAGGAAATTTATTGGAAAAAAAGGGCTCGAGCTGAGTGGTTATAGGAGGGAGAAAGAAACTTTTCTTTCTTCTTCAACTCAGTGAAGGCCAGGCGACATGGTAATTCCATGCCTATTCTTGTGAATGACAAGGGTAACCATTTATCTTCTTGGTATGATATTTCTAGAGAAGCTTCTCAATTCTTTTCTTATTTATTTAGAGAGGATTTTCAGGATGGGTTGGAAAAATAAAATCAAGTTTTAAATTGTATCCCCCCTTTGGTTACTAGGGAGATGAATGAGAATATTTTGGGAAACATCTTGCTAGAGGAATTGGAGGATACTAATTTTCAAATGAAGAAAGGGAAATCCTCGGGCCTTGATGGCTTTTTGGTTATTTTCTTTCAAGAATTTTGGTATATCATTAAGTTGGACCTATTGGAGGTTGTGTGTGAGTCTGAAAGGAATAAGAAGATACTATGGGCTTTGATCTCTACATTCCTTTCTCCCATTCCCAAATATGAGGGGGTAGATTGTCTAAGTCAATTTTGACCCATATCCCTTTGTAATGTGGTGTATAAAATCATTTCCAAGCTGATTGTTGAGAGGTTGAAGTGATGGCTTAGAGGGTTTATCTCCGAGGGAAAAAAAAAATTTGTGGAGGGGGTAAGTGCACCAAGATGGTTCCCAAAAAAGGGACTGAAGTGGACAGATTTTTTTTGAAATCAGGAAATACTGACCTTGGACATGAAATTGAGGATACTTAGACTCAAAATTTTGAGATGGAGCTAAAAGAAGGATTCAAGTTCTCTGAGTCTACTTTCTAAAATACAAATTTATTTTGAAAATGTTTGAGATTAAGGGGTTCAAACGAGGGTCATACACAAATTGGTGTTTTTTTTGTCAGAAAAACATAACATAGCAACTCTTGTACGACCCTCGTACGGTGAATTTTTTTTTAGTATTTTCAAAATCGCAATAGTCAAAAGTTAGCTAACAATATTTAGTTGATGCATGATTTTTATGATAATTTTTTAATGAATATTTGATTTTTTACTAATTTGTGAAGTGGACATTTCCTAAAAAATATACAATTTTGCCCGTGCTACCCCTACAAATTTTGGAAACTAATTGATTTTTTTAATTTTTAATTTTTTAATTTTGTAGAATGGAGTCTAGTTTCTAAAAATGTAACTTATTTGAAAAATTGATGAACTGTTAATTTATAACGAAAAAAATACCAAACACTTTTTTTTGGCAAAAAAAAGACATACAGAAAAAATAAATTATGGATGAAAGATTAAACATTTTCAGAAAGCACAAAAAAAATTACTTCGTTGGATAGCTAAGAGATAACCCAGCATTACCCATGCGTTTGATTTTTTTGATATTGAACCATGTACAATCGTGACGGTGAGCACAAACTCGATTATGAGAAATATGGTGGATTTTTTAAAAACACGTCTCTAGTCATTGGGAATGCCCTCCAAGACTTTGGGTTGGTATTCCAAGGAAAATACCAAGCCTAAGTCTCAGGAATTCCCAAAGCAAGATATAATGTGAGCACATTATAACGCGCTCGCGTTATATCTCACTTTTCACATGGTTTTTGCTTCTGTGGGGAACATGTCAACTAGGACATAATGTGAGCGCATTATAACGCGCTCACATTATGTCTTCCTTTATGTTAAATGCCAATATATTGAATGTATTCTGATATATTTGTATGTTTGTATGTACATGTATGTCATGTATGTATGTATGCTTGTATGGATGTAAGATTATATGTACATATGTATTATGCTTGTATGTATGTCTTTAGATGGAGGGAGAATTTAGAGAGAGAGAGAGTCTAGAGAGATGGAGAGGGGTGGAAGTGAGAGGGAGTGGGAGAGAAGAGGTTGGAGTGAGGGGGACTTACCTAGGTAGGGTTGGAGGGATAGAGGGAGGGAGAGAGAGAGAGAGGGGGAGGGTGGGAGAGAGAATTGAGGGAGGGGGGGAGAGAATTGAGGGAGAGAAAGAGAGTGTTAAGCAGGTAGGTTTCCAAAGGGAGAGACTTGAGAGTGTGAGGGGGGGTGAGAGGGAGAGACTTGAGAGATAGGTAGTGAGAGGGAGTGTGAGAGAGATGGAGTGTGAGAGGGAGAGAGTGGGAGAGAGAGGGAGTGTGAGAGAGAGGGAGTGGGAGAGAGAGGGAGTGTAAGTGAGAGACCTGAGAGAGGGAGAGGGTGTGGGAGGAAGTGACTTGATAGAGGTAGAGAAAGAGGAGGGTGGAGTGACAGGGACTTATCTAGGTAGGGTTGGATGGATAGATAGAGAGAGGGGAGAGAGAAAAAGAGAGAGTTACCTAGGTAGGTTGCCAGAGGGAGAGACCTGAGAGAGAGAGGGGGTGGGAAGGAGAGACATGAGAGAGAGGGAGAGAGAGAGAGTGGGATGGAGTTGGAGGGACATAAAGAGATATTGATAGAGGGAGCGAGAGAGGGTGGTAGGGATTGATTGAACAAGAGTTATGAAGAAAGAGAGAGACGTTAGATAGAGACAATTAGAGAGGGTAGGAGGGAGGGAAGGACGGAGAGGTGATATGTATAGATAGAGAGATGGTGATAGCGGTTGAGGGTATATGGTTGAGGGATTAGGGTGGAGGACCTATAGGGTTGATGGTTTCTAGGGTATTAGGGTTTTAGGTTTGAGGGTTGAGGGAATAGGGTTGATGGTAGAGGGTATTTGGTTGAGGGTGTAGGGTAGAAGGTTTAAGGGTTTAGGGTTGAAGGGTTTGGGGTTAAGGGTTTACTTGGTTGAGGGTAGAGGGTTTAGGGTTTAAGGATTGAGGATTGAGGGATTAAGGGTTGAGGGTTGAGAATTGAGGGTTGAGCATTTAATGTATATGGTAAAGGGTAGAGGGTTTAACGGTTGAGGGTTTAACAGTTGAAGGTTTAAGGTATAGGGTCAAGGGATTAGGGTTGAGGGTCCAATATATAGGGTAGACGTTATAGGGGTTGAGAGATTAAGGGTTGAGGGTTTAGGGATTAGGGTAGACATATTTCTTGGATTTCATGGTATAAGGGTTGAGGGATTAGGGTTTAGGGTAGAGAGTATTGGGTAGAGGGTAGAGGGTAGAGGGTTTAACAATTTAGGGTTTAGGGGGTTAGGGTTGAGGGTGGAGGGTTTACGGTTTAATGTGTAAGGGTTTAAGGGTTGAGGGTTTAAGAATCAATAGGGTTGAGGGATTAGGGTAGAGAGTTTACTAAGTGGTTTTAAGGGTTGGGGGATTAGGGTTGAGGGTAGAGGGTAGAGGATTGATGGTAGAGGGTAGAGGGTTTACGGGTTAGGTTTTAAGGGTTTAGGGTTTAGGAATGAGGGATTAATAGGTTATAGGGTAGAGGTTATAGGGGTTAAGGGATTAGTGTTTAAGGGTTGATGGTTGAAGGATTTAGAGGGTATAGGGGTTGAGGGATTAAAGTTTAAGAGTTGAGGGTTGAGGGTTGAGGGATTAAGAGGGTATAGGGGTTGAGGGTTGAGGGATTAAGAGGGTATAGGGGTTGAGGGGTTAGGGTTTAAGAGTTGAGGGTTCAGGGATTATGGGGGTATAGGTGTTGAGGGATTAGGGTTTAAGGGTTGAGGGTTGAGGGTTCAAGGCTTAAGAGGGTATATGGGTAGAGGGATTAGGGTTGAAGGGTTCAGGGTTCAGGGTTCAGGGATTAAGAGGGTATAGGGGTTGATGGATTAGGGTTTAAGGGTTGAGGGTTGAGGGATTATGAGGGTATAGGGGTTCAGGGATTAGGGTTTAAGGGTTGAGGGTTGAGGGTTCAAGGATTAAGAGGGTATAGGGGTTGAGGGATTAGGGTTTGAAGGGTTCAAGGTTTAGGGTTCAGGGATTAAGAGGGTATAGGGGTATAGGGATTAGGGTTGAAGGGTTGAAGGGTTTAGAGTTCAGGGTTTAGGGATAAGAGGGTATAGGGGTAGAGGGATTAGGGTTGAACGGTTGAGGGTTCGCGGTTCAGGGATTAAGAGGGTATAGGGGTTGAGGGATTAGGATTTAAGGGTTGAGGGTTCAAGGATTAAGAGGGTATAGGGGTAGAGGGATTAGGGTTGAAGGGTTGAGGGTTCATGGTTCAGGGATTAAGAGGGTATAGGGGTTGAGGGATTAGGGTTTAAGGGTTGAGGGTTCAAGGATTAAGAGGGTATTGGGGTAGAGGGATTAGGGTTGAAGGGTTGAGGGTTGAGGGATTAAGAGGGTAGAGGGGTTCAAGGATTAGGGTTTAATTGTTAAGGGTTGAGGGATTAAGAGGGTATAGTGGTTGAGGGATTAAGAGGGTATAGTGGTTGAGGGATTAGGGTTTAAGGGTTAAGGGTTGAGGGTTCAAGGATTAAGAGGGTATAGGGGTAGAGGGATTAGGGTTGAAGGGTTGAGAGTTGAGGGTTTAGGGACTAAGAGGGTATAGGGGTTGAGGGATTAGGGTTACAGGGGTTGAGGGTTCAAGGATTAAGATGGTATAGGGGTAGAGGGATTAGGGTTGAAGGGTTGAAGGTTGAGGATTCAATGATTAAGAGGGTATAGGGGTTGAGGGATTAGGGTTTAAGGGTTGAGTGTTCAAGGATTAAGAAGGTATAGGGGTAGAGGGATTAGGGTTGAAAGGTTCAGGGTTCAAGGATTAAAAGGGTATAGTGGTTGAGGGATTAGGGTTTAAGGGTTGAGGGTTCGAGGATTAAGGGGGGCATAGGAGTAGAGGGATTAGGTTGAAGGGTTGAGGGTTCAAGGATTAAGAGGGTATAGGGGTAGAGGGATTAGAGTTAAAGGGTTGAGGGTTAAACGATTAATAGGGTATAGGGGTAGAGGGATTAGCGTTGAAGGGTTGAGGGTTGAGGGTTGAGGGTTGAGGGATTAAGAGGGTATAGGGTTTGAGAGATTAGGGTTTAAGAGTTGAGGGTTCAGGGATTAAGAGGGTATAGGGGTTGAGTGATTAGGGTTTAATGTTTGAGGGTTGAGGGTTCAAGGATTAAGAGGGTATAGGGGTAGAGGGATTAGGGTTTAGGGTTCATGGTTCAGGGATTAAGAGGGTATAGGGGTTGAGGGATTAGGGATTAAGGGTTGAGGGTTCAAGGATTAAGAGGGTATAGGGGTAGAGGGATTAGGGTTGAAGGGTTGAGGGTTCACGGATTATGAGGTTATAGGGGTAGATTGATTAGGGTTGAAGGGTCATGGATTAAGAGGGTATAGGGTTTGAGGGATTAGGGTTTATGTGTTGAGGGATTAAGAGGGTATAGGTGTTGAGGGATTAGGTTTTAAGGGTTGAGGGTTGAGTGTTTGAGGATTAAGAGGGTCTAGGGGTAGAGGGATTAGGGTTAAAGGGTTGAGGCTTGAGGCTTGATGGATTAAGAGGGTATAGGGGTTGAGGGATTAGGGTTTAAGGGTTGAGGGTTCAAGGATTAAGAGGGTATAGGGGTAGAGGGATTAGGGTTGAAGGGTTGAGGGTTCAAGGATTAAGAGGGTATAGGGGTAGAGGGCTTAGTGTTGAAGGGTTGAGGGTTGAGGGTTGAGAGATTAAGAGGGTATAGGTGTTGAGGGATTAGGGTTTAAGGGTTGAGAGTTGAGGGTTGAAGGATTAATAGGGTATAGGGGTAGAGGGATTAGGGTTGAAGACTTGAGGGTTGAGGGTTCAAGGATTCAAAGGGTATAGGGGTTAAGGGATTAGGGTTTAAGGGTTGAGGGTTCAAGGATTAAGAGGGTATAGGGGTAGAGGGATTAAGGTTGAAGGTTTGAGGGTTCAAGGATTAAGAGGGTATAGGGGTAGAGGAACTGGGGTTGAAGGGTTGAGGGTTCAAGGTTGAGGGATTAAGAGGGTATAGGGGTTGAGGGATTAGGGTTTATGGGTTGAGGGTTCAAGGTTTAAGAGGGTATAGGGGTAGAGGGATTAGGGTTGAAGGTTTGACGGTTCAAAGATTAAGAGGGTATAGGGGTAGAGGGATTAGGGTTGAAGGGTTGAGGGTTGAAGGGTTGAGGGTTAAGATGGTATATGGGTTGAGGTATTAGGGTTTAAGGGTTGAGGGTTGAGGGATTAAGATGGTATAGGGGTTGAGGGATTAGGTTTTAAGGGTTGCCGGTTGAGGGTTCAAGGATTAAGAGGGTATAGGGGTAGATGGATTAGGGTTGAAGTGTTGAGGGTTGAGGGTTTAGGGATTAAGAGGGTATAGGGGTTGAGGGATTAGGGTTTAAGGGTTGAGGGTTGAAGGATTAAGAGGGTATAGGGGTAGAGGGATTAGTTTTGAAAGGTTGAGGGTTCAAGGATTAAGAGGGTATATGGGTAGATGGATTAGGGTTGAAGGGTTGAGGGTTGAGGTTTTAGGGATTAAGAGGGTATAGGGGTTGAGGGATTAGGGTTTAAGGGTTGAGGGTTGAGGGTTGAAGGATTAAGAGGGTATAGGGTAGAGGGATTAGGGTTGAAGTGTTGAGGGTTCAGGGTTAAGGGATTAAGAGGGTATAGGGGTTGAGGGATTAGCATTTAAGGGTTGAGGATTCAAGGATTAAGTGGGTATAGGGGTAGAGGGATTAGGGTTGAAGGGTTGAGGGTTCAAGGATTAAGAGGGTATAGGGGTAGAGGGATTAGGTTTGAAGGGTTTAGTGTTCAGGGTTCAGGGTTTAAGAGGGTATAGGGGTTGAGTGATTAGGGTTTAAGGGTTGAGGGTTCAAGGATTAAGAGGGTATAGGGGTAGACAGAATAGGGTTGAACAGTTGAGTGTTCAAGGTTTAATGATTAAGAGGGTATAGGGGTTCACGGATTAGGGTTTAAGGGTCGAGGATTGAGGGATTAAGAGGGTATAGGGGTTCAATGATTAGGGTTGAGGGTTGAAGGTTCAAGAGGGTATAGGGGTTCAAGGATTAGGGTTTAAGTGGTGAGGGTTCAAGGATTAAGAGGGTATAGTTGTTGAGGGTCCATCTCTCCCACTATCTCTTTCTCCCCTACTCCCTCTCCCTCCCTCTCTCCCTCTTTCTCTCCCACTCTCTCTTTCTCCCCCTCTCCCTCTCCCTCTCCCTCCCTCTCTCCATCTTTCTCTCCCACTCCCACACCTGCTCCCTCCCTCTCTCCCTCTTTCTTTCCCACTCTTGCTTTCTCCCCCTCTCCCTTGCCCTCCCTCTCCATCTTTCTCTCCCACTCCCTCTCCCTCCCTCTCTCCCCCTTTCTCTCCCACTCTCTCTTTCTGCCCCTCTCCCTCTCCCTCTCTCTCTCTCCATCTTTCTCTCCTACTCCCTCTCCCTCCCTCTCTCCCTTTTTCTCTCCCACTCTCTCTTTCTACCACTCTCACCCTCTCTCCCTCCCTATCTATATCCATGTCTCCCACTTTATATTTCTAACGCTCTACCTTGCCCTCCCTCTCTCCCTCTCCCTCTCCCTCCATCTCTCTCACTCTCTCTCTCCCTCCCTCTCTATCTCCATCTCTCCCACTATCTCTTTATCACCCTCTCCTTCTCCCTCCATCTCTCCCTCTTTATCTCCCACTCTCTCTTTCTCCCCTCTCCCTCCCTCTCCTCTCCCCCCTCCCTCTCCCTTCTCCTTTTTCTCTCCTCTCTTTCTCCCACTCTCTCTTCCTCCTATCTATCTCCATGTCTCCCACTTTCTAACCTATGCCTCTCCTCCCTCTCCCTCTCCCTCTCCCTCTCCCTCTCCCTCCATATATCTCCCTCTCTCTCTCCCACTCTCCCTCTACCTCTCTCTCTCTCTCTCTCTCACACACACACACTCACCTCTATCTCCTCTACTATAAGGGTGCACGAGACAACTATAGAATTAGGATAGAGGGTAAAGACAAAGAGGGAGAATAAAAATATACTAAGAAAACCATATTTCACATAACGTGCTCGCGTTATAACGCGCTCACATGTTGTACTCCACTAAAATGGTAAAAAAAAATATATACCCATGATTTCAAGGCCCACAGTTCGCATATTCCCTTGGTTATGCACGTGCTCTGACAAAAAGTAGATTTTTGATGATGTTGTGAAGTGTGCAAGCATGTTTTTCAAATTCCATCACCTTTTCCATGATCTTTCTACCACCTTTGCATGAAATAGAAGAGTTTCCATGTTGAAAGACATATAATATCAATTGAAGTTTGAATTCCATTGAAAACTTATATACAATTGAAGTTTGGAGGGGAACAAGCTTTTGAAAAATTTAGATTGTTGTGGAGTTTGAAGAAAGAAGCTAAGGCTACATAATTGGGTTGAACTCATCCATTTTAAAGTCTCGTGTTTTAGGTATGTGAAGTCTTTACAAATTTTCTTTCATTATATTATGGTTTTCTTTCATTTTTGTTTGTCATTATAACCTTAGGTTGTCAATGCACATTTTAAATTACCATTATATACAAAATTATATACACTTGCCAATTACTATTTTACACTTGATGCAGAACATCTACCAGGATCCACAAATCATCAAGGGTAATTTTGAACCTAAATTAAATTAAAGAAGATCAACAAACAAACTCAATCATCTTTTCATCAAAACATTAGAACTTGGTTTCAACTCTTTGTTAGACTCAAAAAAATAGATTAACCATCATAAATTGATTGTAACTAGCATAAAGTTGATTAGAAACTCAGAACCATTCACCAAAATTCATCCTTTAATACAACTCCAAGCCTCTCTCATTCCTCTGAAGGGTCCAAATACCTTCCAATACCTTTGCACAAACTGATGCAGTACAAAGGAAGAAATCAACACCTTTCTTGACACACTTATTCAACTATATTTCCCTTCACAAAATATTTGATCTGTATACTCAAACTAGCATTAAGAGTTCCCAATTCCTTTTAAGGACCCTAAAAAAACCTTGAAAATATTGAAAATAACTGATTACAATCAACTAGGTTCCTCAAAACATCAACCAATGATTATGTCATTCACAAGTTGTCTTAAATCTTCCATAATGGCACCATTGTTTGAGTTAGTACAACAAAAATGAAACCTTTCAAAATTCTGCCCTTCCACACAAACTTAGTTCCTTTGTTCACTATCCACATTACTAGTAGCAAATCATCTACAAAATGTCACATGTATCTCCCAAACCATGCACACACTTTAGACTGTGATACTCATTTTTGATGCAGAGTTAGAGGACCCAAAACCATTGAAGATGTCAACTTTCCTTCAAGAGGCATCTAACAAGATTAAAAAGGCATAATGGACCAATCCCAACACTCCTCCAAGCTGGACAATAAACATACACACTATTTCCCACATTTCACCCTTGGAATCTAGTTATTGTGCAAAACCAGTTTTGGGCCCTTAACTCCAAAACTTTCCAAAACACCAAGAAAATAAATGAATGATAATAGCACCCATTTTAAAGTTGCAAGACATACCTCAACCCATCACATGACTCCTTTGGGACAACTTTAAGAAAACTGACCTTTTCACTATTTTAGGCCTCCAAGTAGGCCAATTTTACAAAGGAACTACCCTTAGATCCTCACACCAGACTTCTAGACCCAAAAAAAGTATTTAACTAGGTCTCAAAAGAAGATATTTTCTAGGTCTTAGGACCTTACCCAATCAACTAGGCTTCCAATACAAAAACCTCCATTTTTTAATGCAAAGAGGGAGGGTTTATAGAAACTCCTATACCCAAGCCTTCCCAAACCATTCCAAAGCATCAAACATCTTCAAAATACCTGCACAAGGTCAAAATTTCATTACATAGACCACTCCTTCATCACTTTTTCAAAATCACTCCTTGGTTCCTCAAATTCTCATGGAAAAGTACTTGTTTCAGCCTAAGAACCCCATCCTATTGTCATTAGTTTCATTCCAAGGAATTTTCAACAATAAAATACCCTACTCTAACAATGTACATTCCATCCCACCAAGAAACAAGTCATAACAGTAGGTGGGATGGTCATTTCATAATTAAATCCTACTCAAACCCTTGATTGGCTTTAAATGAGCAGTTTCAGAAAATTGTCAATTGCTCCCTTCAAATGTACTATTAAGCCCTTAGAACTGATGCATTAGAGATTTAAGACATTTTCCTACAAAATTATATTATTTTTCTATCTAGGGGAGGTTGTATAGATCTGTACAAGTGCAGGAAAGTGCAAAAAGACTAGTGAATTTCTGGAAAACAACATTTTTTTATCAAAAAAATGGATTTCAAAATGAACAAAAATCCTCCTTCAAGCCAATGGAGGTTGTTTAAACCTTTTGAAATGACAAAAAATTACCCCCAATGCCTATAAAAAACAAACAACCACCTTTGAAAGCTCATATAATCGAGAAATGGAAAATGTCCTTAATGACCCTCTTACAACATGAAGACACCCAAAATTGAATCAAATTTAAAAATGGAAGCATAGATTGTCAAGGTACTCCTACACCACAAACTTATCAAACACTCACAATTCCATTCACTCATTATTTTTTAGAATCACCATCATGGTTATTCACTTTTAGTTAGAAATGTGCTCTAGCCAGCCTAGTGCTTCCATAGTTTGTACACATTTGTCTACATGCCAAGTTAAATTTTGTACATGATGATTGTAAGTATTATTTAAATGAAGCCTTCAATGACATATTTTTCAATTAATTTGAATGGATACATTTTTTAGGAACTAATATTTGTCTCATTACCATGTTACAGATAAAATTATCCTCCATGTCGAAGAAAAAGACAAAGAGGAAACTAACAGACAAAGAGAACGAAACCTTGAAAGAAAAGGAGAGAGTTTGGGTGGTTTCATATCATGAAAAGAAGAAATTTGAATGATTGATGAAAACAACCTGATTGTAGAGGAACCTCAACCGTAAAAAAGAGAACGAGAATTGGTAGCACAACAAGCACGAATGTGAAAGCATTGTCGTAAGACAGATTCAGATACCGTAGTTGGAGACACGCCCTCTATGACAAGTGAATATGAAGGGACACCATTAAGCACAAGTGAATATGGAGGGAAACCATCTAGCACAAGTGAATATGGACACAAACCATCTACTACAAGTGAATATGGAGGGACACATGTACCACAAGTGAATATTGTTGGACACCATCCAACACATCTCAAGTTGAGAGTACATCATCACTTGAAATTGACGAAAAAGGTATGCCATCATCCCCATGTGAACCTCAAGGTATGTCTTCTTCTCCACCCTCAATCGACAGTATGCAATCTATCCCACCTCAATTAAATATTGATGAAATTCCTAATGTTGAGATGTATGTACCTAGGAGAACACCACCAAGAATTTTGCATAGAAAGCCAAAGTATTTGATTAATATTGATGATGAGATTTTGGAACACATGGAAGGTAATATTTCAACATGCACTTGTAGAAGATATGCTGATAAGATTTAGGAACGATTCTTTGAGAGGCTAATTGAGACTGCAAGATGTCAACTATTTGTTGAAATGATGCGGGGTGTAAATTATAGGAACATCATGAAGACTCTTGGGTTGAGAACATCGAATGCACCGAGTGAAGACACTATTGTGAAGAATCTAATGGATTCTTATGAGAGTGTGGGTGAGACCTCATGCTCAAAGGATAGTAATGTCACTCGACATGTCATTATATCAACTTTGGTTAGCTGTCAAACAAAGAGAGCTCGTCCAATTAAAAATACTAGTGAACAAACGAGAATTAGTAGAATTTTTTAATCAAGAGCCATTCAAAGGCAAAAAAGAATTGAGGGCAATGATACAAATGAATTATGGGCATTCTCGGGGAGATTTTCATGAAAAGATAAAGAAGTTTTCGAAGCCTTGAGAACTAATTGAAGAGTATTGGAAGAACAACACAAGGCCATCTCTGAATTAAAGGGATGTGGTAATAAGGAGAATCGGTAGTTGGAATCATGAGCCACATCCAAAGCATGTTTTGGATATGACTCAAACCTATTTTTTTCAGAAATTTGAAAATGATTATCCTTAAATTAGTATTTCTCAAAGAGTTTTTGAACTACTGAAACCTTTTTATGTCAAGATAAATCACGCACGCACTACTTGTTGTTGTAGACTACATATTGAATTTTCTAACCATTATGATGTTTATCGTTCTATATGTTTAGATTTTCATAATAACGATGTTTTGCAGGATTGTGGCATAGAAGCCCCACCAAAATGTTCAAGAGAGTTCTTATCAAAAAAATTATGTGAAATAGAGGAAGGCTAGATATTCTATAGGACAACATGCTTGGATGGTTCATGCGAGTGTTACGGTGGCTTCCATCGTATGCTAGTATGTTAGCATATGGAAAGAACATATTAGGTGGGATAGAAAACTAGTAGAGTTTGGGAAGTATAAAACAATGGAATATGCTACAAAAGATGGGTCTCAAACAAATAGGTGTGATTTGGTTATTGAGAAGATTCCAGTGTACCAATTTATGACCATATTTCGTGACAGTATACTGTCTGAGTATGGAATGCATACCCATAGAGCCCAATGGTTAGACATGCAGTTCAAGCTATGCAAGGACACCTTTCCAGTTGGAAGCATAGTATCCGTGGTTGACTTTGTAGAGAACTATACTCTACAGCCACAACATGAGGTGCAGTCATAGTATTACAACTACACAAAAGTTTCGATGTTTGTGCACATAGCATTCATTCATGCATCTGATAGTACAAATGAGCAAAGGAAGGTATTCAGGGAGTACTAATTTTACATTAGTGATGATCACACACATTCTCTAGAGTTTGTGCAAGGTTTGTTCTATATGTTCTACAGTGGTTTGGCTCATAGGGGCATAGAATATGATCAACATATAATATGGTCTGATAACTATGAAACACAATTCAAGAACTCGTGCATGTTCTATTGGTTGTGCAGGATGCATGTCATTACAGGTGTTCAATATATGTGGAACTTTTGTGAGGTTGGACATGGAAAGGGGGAGCATGATGGTGTAGGAGCATGTGTGAGAAGAGCATTAGAACGAGAAGAGTTAAAGTATAAAGACAGTGCAATGTTGACAAATGAAAAATCAATCGTCGAGTGTTGTAATGCTTTGATGGGTCCAGGTAATTAAGGTATGTCTTCAGTTCATAGATTTTTTTGGTTGATGGATGATACTAACATTGCACCATATGAAGACTATTGTACACTAACAAGATTGAGCGAGGTACACTCTTTCCTTAGCTCAAATGCAGGCTCATGGAGTATCGATATACGAAAGATGGAATGCTTTTGTTCTTCATGTACAATGCAAGCCTGGAATGATTGTGAGTCAGGGGAGTGGGCTGAAAAATGGTTCACAAGTTATCTTAGCCCACTTCACATGTATCACCCTTCGATGGCATTGGAACTAAAACAGATTAAATCATCAGTCGACTTAGACCACATATTAGATCTAGTTCAACCAGGTGATATATCTACTTTCTTAGTTGTTGAAATTCCATATCGTTATCTTAGTTTGTACTGTATTCGTAATGTTGACAAATTTCAAGAGGTTTTTTGCACATATCAATGCAGGGCATGTTTATGCAGTTATTGCAGATGAAGACAATGAAGAGGGAACAGACTATTACTTGTGTCGCTGTGTTGAGACCAAAAAAAATTTTGAGGCCCCAGTTATAGATGGAGAAAACATCGAATACCCTACAGGCTCAGTTGTGGTTACTGGAACATGGCTTAGAAGGTGCCCACATTCAACTGTTAAACATTGGCTATTTCAGTACTTTGGCATGCATCGTAAGATTCTTCATTAATCAAACCTTGTTGTGGCATCCAATGTTCATTTGACCAAATATGGGGTTAGAGCTTTGAATAAGATGTTATGGAAGGTCCGTGAGTCTGACCATGAGGCAATACTTGATACAATAAAGAGTAGAGCATACCCGGATGGTTTGTTTGATTAATTTGTAAGTATATGCACATTGGTTCTTATTAATTTATACTTGTATGCACATTAATTGGTTTTATGCTAATGCTATCATCTTCTTTTACAGTGATTGGTGTCCCCTTGCAAAAAATGCAGATATGTGAGCCATCCAAGAGAATGTCATCTAGAAAAGAAGTGCAACATTCTTATTTTGATGTCTGCATGCAACATTTGTAAGTGCCTTCCATCTATTTTAATTTCATTTCCATTTTGGATAATCTTTCTTTTTCTCTTTTACTTTGTGTATTTGTAAGTAAACTACTAAAAATTGATTGATCTTTCATTGCAGAAAATGTTGATTTAAGAGTCATCAAAGAGAATCTCAGCCAAAAAAGCAATGCAACATCCTTATTTTGATGATCTTGATAAATCTCAATTTTTATTTCAAGCCATTATAAAACAGTGTGTGAAGCTTAGCGAGGGAATCTCAAGTTACTCATTTGAAGTTAACCTCATAATGAGCACCTCTGATGTAGACATTTAAAGAGAATCTCAAATGTATGAGTGACATTGTAAAAGATTTGTGAGAACGAAGTGCCTGAGGCATTGTAATAAGATTTAATTACATAATGAGATATACTTAAATATTGTAAGGTTTGAGTTCATATTTGGTGTAGTAGCACCTTGTTCTGTAAATGCCTTGAATAGGAAAATTTGGAAACTTTGAATTTTGAAATGTAAACAATGTGAAAAAGGTCATATAAAGGTCATGTAAAAAATTCACAACTTTTTTTTGCAACTCGTGTAACTAAGCAGACTATTCCAACATGTCTAAATATGTATGCTTATGCTAGGCATGGTCCTCTTTCACACCGAAACACATAGAATCGCTCTGAGCTATGTTCCAAGGGTCCAAAGTGCAAAATGGCTGCAAAATTTAGCATGTTATTATTTGGATACCATGACACTTAGAAACTTCTCATCTAATCCTATAGGATCATGTTGGACCCCTCTAGAAAAACCTCTCTCGGTTTTGGCTATTTCGGAGTAGTTTTCTCGTGGCAGTGGATTTTCACTTGATAGAAAAAGTGTCAAATTCAAGTTGTGCAAAGTTGCAAAGTGGTGCAACTTTTTCTCTGTAATTCGTATGACCAAAATAACTATTCCAACACGTTCAAATAGGTATTTTTATGCTAGGCATGGTCTTGTTTCGCACTGAAACACATGGAATCACTCTGAGCTACGTTCCACCAGATCGATCCCTAAAGGGTCCAAAGAGCAAAATGACTACAAACTTCAACATGCTATTACTTGGATACTGTGACTCTTAGAAGCTTCTCGTTTGATCCTATAGGATTATGTTGAGCCCCTCTACAAAAACCTCTTTCTGTTTTGGCTATCTCGGAGTTATTTTACCGTGGTGGCGGATTTTCACTTGATGGAAAAAGCATCAAATTCAAGCAGTGCAAAGTTGCAAAGTGGTGCAACTTTCGTTCTACAACCTGTGTGACCAAGCAGAATGTTCCAACACATCCAAATAGGTATTTTTACTCTATGCACGGTCCTCTTTCACACCGAAACATGTGGAATCACTCTGAGCTATGTTCCACCAGATCGATCACTGAAGGGTCCAAAGTGCAAAATGACTGCAAACTTCAACATGCTATTAATTGGATACCGTTACACTTAGAAACTTCTTGTCTAATCCTAGAGGAATGAATTGGGCCCCTCTAGAAAAACCTCTCTTGGTTTTGTCTATCTTGGAGTGGTTTTCTTGTGGCGGTGGATTTTCACTTGATGGAAAAAGCATCAAATTCAAGCAGTGTAAAGTTGCAAAGTGGTGCAACTTTCATTCTACAACTTGTGTGACCAAGCGGACTGTTCCAACATGTCCAAATAGGTATTTTTATGCTAGGCATGGTCTTCTTTCACACTGAAACACCTGGAATCGCTCTGAGCTATGTTCTACCCGATCGATCCCTAAAGGGTCCAAAGTGCAAAATGGCTGCAAACTTCAACATGCTATTACTTGGATACCGTTACACTTAGAAACTTATCGTCTGATCCTACAAGAATGCGGTGAGCCCCTCTAGAAAAACTCTCTCAATTTTGGCTATCTTGGAGTGGTTTTCTTGTGACGGTGGATTTTCAATTGATGGAAAAAGTGTCAAATTCAAGTTGTGCAAAGTTGCAAAGTGGTGCAAATTTTGCTCTGCAACTCGTATGACCAAACTAACTATTCCAATGCATCCGAATAGGTATTTTTATGCTAGGAATGTTCTTGTTTCACACCGGAACATGTGGAATCACTTCGAGCTACGTTCCACTGGATCAATCCCTGAAGGGGCCAAAGTGCAAAATGGCTGCAAACTTTAGCATGCTATTAATTGGATAACATGACACTTAGAAACTTATTGTTTTATCCTATAGGATCATGTTGAGACCCTCTACAAAAACCTCTCTTGGTTTTGGCTATCTCGGAGTGATTTTCTCATGGTGGTGGATTTTCACTTGATGGAAAAAGCATTAAATGCAAGGAGTGCAAAGTTGCAAAGTGGTGCAAATTTCGTACTGCAACTTGTCTGATCAAGTGGACTATTCTAACACATCCAAATAGGTATTTTTACTCTATTCATGGTCCTCTTTTGCACCAAAACATGTGGAATCGCTCTGAGCTATGTTCCACCGGATTGATTCCTAAAGGGTCCAAAGTGTAAAATGGCTGAAAACTTTAGCATGCTATTAATTGGATACTGTTACACTTAGAAACTTCTCGTCTGATCCTACAGTAAGGTGTTGAGACCCTCTAGAAAACCCTCTCTCGGTTTTTCCTATTTATGAGTGGTTTTCTTGTGGCGGCGGATTTTCACTTGATGGAAAAAGTGTCAAATTCAGGTTGTGCAAAGTTGCAAAGTGGTGCAACTTTTTCTCTGCAACTCGTATGACCAAAGTAAATGTTCCAAAACATCTGAATAGGTATATTTATGCTAGGCATGGTCTTTTTTCACACCAAAACACGTCAAATCGATCTGAGCTATGTTCCACCGGATTGATCCCTTAAGGGTCCAAAGTGCAAAATGGCTGCAAACTTTAGTATGCTATTACTCAGATACCGTGACACTTAGAAACTTATCGTCTAATCCTATAGGATTGTGTTGAGCCCCTCTACAAAAGCCTCTCTCGGTTCTGGCTATCTTGGAGTGGTTTTCCCGTGGTGGTGGATTTTCACTTGATGGAAAAATCATCAAATGCAAGCAGTGCAAAGTTGCAAAGTGGTGCATCTTTCGTTCTGCAACTTGTATGACCAAGCGAACTATTCCAATACATCCAAATAGGTATTTTTATGCTAGGCATGGTCGTCTTTTGCATTGAAACATGTGGAATCGCTCTGAGCTATGTTCCACCAAATCAATCCCTTAGGTTGGAGGAGTCTAAAGTTGCAAATTCGTAAGTTGCTTAAAGCAACAAATTTGAAATGCAATGGTTACTTGTTTTGAAAGTTTTTTTTTAGTTATTTAAGGGCGTGGATCAGTTAGACAAGGATGTAAAACACTATGCAAAGCCTTGAGAGGCTCGCATGGAGGTTGTTGATGAACTTTTGGAGAAGATAAGATAAGAATTATTCACATTGTTCTCTATTTTTTAGATTTTTTATACAAACTTGTTGATCTTGTACTTGGTACGACCTCCAGCTTCTTGACGGTCCCAAGGCTGAAATGGATTGAAAGAGGGCTGAGTTCACAAGAACCCATCTCTCATGAAAATGAATGGCCCACTTGACACTCATTGCTTGTAGGTGATGCTCATAGAGGTGAGGCACTAGGCCTTCCTAGGAGGTCACCCATCTCAGTACTACTCTAGCATAAGCGTTTAACCATGAAGATTTTTTCCCCAAGGTTAAGCCCACTTAGCTTGCAACCCCATTTTCAAAACCTTCAACAAGTGTTGTGCCTTATGAAAAATTCATTATAGAGCACCTTTAGCTCATCAATTGATAAGTAGAAGGTATTTTCTTCAATGCGTCAAATTGTGATATTGCTATCAGGATTCAATTGTGTAGTTTTCGAGTATAAAAGAGAATAAGAAGGGAAGATCAGGGCAATCAATTTGCAGACTTATTTTTATTATTGAATTACCTCGTGTTGGATTGTTCTATATGAGAAAAAAATTATAATATGGGAGTATACGATTCAAGCATATAATCTGGAAATGACTCAAAGTTAGGTGCATGAGTACAAAGTATCGATCAGGAAAGGCATCCCAATTCTCAAGGCCTATATATCAATGATAGGAAGATTTATATTAAAATCTAGCACATGATTTTAATTGATTAATTAGAAACAACTATTATATTTATTTATCAAATTAATATTTGAATTAGATTTCATATTCAAAATTTATTTCATTTATAATTTGGGGACTCTGTTATCTATCTTAATAATATTGGATGACAACCTTTGTCAATCTAATAAGAAATAAATGAAAAATCTATTGATTCAGAGCTTGAGTTATTACAATTGTATTAGAGGGAATGAACCTGCTAGCC
This sequence comes from Sequoiadendron giganteum, assembly GCA_007115665.2. Classification (NCBI taxonomy): domain Eukaryota; kingdom Viridiplantae; phylum Streptophyta; class Pinopsida; order Cupressales; family Cupressaceae; genus Sequoiadendron; species Sequoiadendron giganteum. Next base: position 573,985,297 of record CM021108.1, on the reverse strand, counting down.
TTTGGGTATTGCAACAAATTGACTTTCCATTAGAAGCATGGAAACTGATGATAGTGGTTGGCATTACTCAAGAAGGATGAACATCTTAAAGACATTTGTGGAAATCGAGAAAAGTAACCTTCTTGTGGACTTAGGGTTTCAATATTTGATCTACAACATGTTCCACCATTTCTTCAATAGGATCAAGAACACACATAATGAAGGTGTGTTTGCAGCCATGAAATATTATGGTTCAAACTATCTAGAAGAGTGATGTTTTATCTCGACCACCCATATCTATACCATGGTTTGTTTGGAAACAAGGATGGGTTCTCTCTTCATTGGCATATACATTATTCCTCCACGTGTTCACACTAGTGTTACAAGACTTGGACTCGCTTCGGACTTGACAAGCTAATTTTTGACTTGGACTCAAACTCGGAGCCTAGACTCAACAAATAGAAAAACCTAAGAAATTCAAATATTTTTAAGGATTTAAAACTTGTTTCATGCACACTTTAATAAATAAACCTTAAAGACACAATAGCATCATCAAATAGAAATTAATATGATCCCATAAATAAACATACATCAATCACATAAGTATAAGCATCCATAAAAGATATTTGTATTAACATAGAAATTACCTTGAATACAGATAACTCATAACTATTGAACCATCAATTTAGAATGCTCTCCATGAATATATCTCGATATAAGTATGAAATATATGTAAAAAATAGCCATATAGGCTTACGAGAATGCCATATAGGCATACAATGTCAAATATTTCCAATAAATTTATGTACAAAACTGCCATGTAGGCATACAACAAAGGACTCTAGAATCAAAAGTCATTGCTCTCCATGCCTTGGAAATAAAATCTTTCCCTTTGCTTTTCGCTCAGATGGCGATAGGTCTGTCACTCATTTTTTCTACGCTCGTGGAGTGCTCCTACCACTCCTCCTAGGTTTTAGTTCATGGTCAAGTGTTAACTATTACAATAAGAAGTAAAGACATGAATATATAGAAATTACATTATAAAAAATGATATATTTGACAAAATAATCACTTATAGCCATCTCACGATCTCTCTCCATGAGGGAAATATTCTCACACCCATGCTCAAGTGTGCTCAAGCCCTGTATAAACCATACAAATAGAAATTAAACTACGTGAATCAATAATGGTTTGATTTTTCACTAACTAACATCTATAACAACAAATGTAAATTGAAATTTACTAATTTTCCTCATACCTCTTCTGTCAGAGCCATCGAGGATTGTATAGCATATGTCACACCAATATCCATTTCCCTCGTCACATTCAGAGGTGTATCGTCTCGCAACAACTGAAAATAAAAGAATAAAATATTCAACGTAATCAACGATGTGCATATAAACTACACAAATCTATTAAGTACTTGATTCATTAGTTAACCTCTTTATTCTATTACCTATGTGAAGGCTTGAGTAAATCCACCACAACTAGGAAGTGTTCAATCAAAACCTCCAATATTAGTCTGTTCAACATCCAAAATCGCATATTAAATTACCATTTGTAAAACAATGCTATTAACATGCAATAAATTTATAATTGTTTACTAGTTGCATACCCTAGCGATAGGTGTACTACAGAAATAGGTTGGTGGGGGGCCGGTGTATCTAGTCTCAACACTGTGACCCTACAATTTTATTAAAATCATAAAACATTTTTAGTTAATCTTGCATTTCAAAATCAAAATTTAATAAATTAAATTCAATGAACACATGCACTAACTTTTAGCTGACTATCAATGCCATATGCCTCATGCAAAATGTCAGTTGCCCTCTCCATCTCCATAGCTGCAGACGAATCCTGTGTACCAGTCTCTTGAGTGTTAGTGGGGTCATATGAACAAGTAGCCCCACAAGATTGACACACATGTGTTCAAAGTCCATCACTCGAAGACTCCCCTGGATGGCATTGTAGAATAGGGCTAGTATGATGGATGACACTTTGGGTCAAAATGTTGATTACCTACAATGTCTCTATGTCAACACTTTCCTTCACGATGGAAGGCATAACAACGTGCTCAGGAGGTGGCCTGGCGAGAGCTCGTCTACCTTGCCGCATAGGATCTAGCTATGCACCAGGTCTATCTTGAGCTGACCCCTCACCTCTCCCCTGAAAATCCCTCATATCAAAATGATTTGGGATTTTTTTCAATATGAACTCACTATATAGTTTCCTAAGGAAATATTTCAGGACCTCGCAATTGTTGCATGGTGGGTAATCAAAGACCATGTACCACCTATCATAAAATCGATCCCTAATATGTTGGTGGTGGCACCAATGGATAGGAAACCTCTTCGCATTGAGGGTAAGATTTTGATTTGTGTGTTGGTCGATGAATAATGAGCACAAATCACCTTTTATAATTTTTAAATCCTTCGCATCCTTGTATGATAGTTTATTGGCATAATAATCCCTAGCCGCCTACCTCCTATCTTGCCATCCAATTATTTGTTTGCTAATTGAATCTAAAAATTTTAACATATCTTTTAGTGAATTTGCTAGGGTCATTCTTTCTATGGTTGAACCATTCAGATCACTCAACCTACTGATCAAATCCTCAATTCTCTTTTTGTTGTTCTCAATTTCACTCATTAAATTTTGTTGAGTGCTAGCAGGGGGTTGAGTCATTTGTGGAGAAGGTTGATGTTGTGGTTGATTTTGATCTTGAGGATTTGGTTGGTCTTCCTATTGATGATTTTGAGGGTTTGTAGGTTGATTTGTATCTCCTAAAAATTCAAACAAATAGATATCAAATTCAACCTAAAACTAACTAATTCAAAACAAAAACCATAGAATCCTTACCTCTCACAACTCCTCATTTTTGTGGTGCTATTGTTGCGAAGAAATAGGGATTGTTGGTGAAGAAATTTGTTGAAATTATCTTCCTAGAACGCGAGCGCAAAATTGTGGTGGTTTTGACCGTGGCTGCAAAAAAAACCAGTCGAAATCCTAATGAGAGATTTGTATTTCTTTTTTTTCTTTTAACAATCAATAATGCAAGCATGTTATAACGTGCTCGCATTATTTTTTTATAGTTTTCGAGCCTTAGGCTCGACATAAACATGCTCGCATTATGTTTTTCCAAAAAATAAATTAGGGGGTGTCCATGAAAGTGCTACCCATTTCCATGCACTCTCCCGAGGATCAACAAATTTTGGATGGGATGGTCATTTCTATTGAGACCATCCATTGTATGGCATCCTCGAAAGAAAAGGCCATTTTCATCATGCTGGATATAGAAAAGGCCTATGATAGAGTGAAGTGTTCCTTCTTATGAAAATTCTTATTGCTTTTGGTTTTGTGGAAGAGTGGGGTCAGTGGGTTATGTTTTTTTTTACTTCCATTTCTTTCTCGGTATTGGTAAATGGCGAGCCTTCTTCTCTGTTTAGTGCTTCTATAGGCCTTCGTCATGGGGATCCTCTCCCTCCTTATTTATTTATTGTTCTTGCTAAAGGCCTAGGGATATTGGTGAAGCATAAGGTGGAGTTGGGTGATATCCAAGCATGGGGGTGGGGAAATTATTTTCCTCCTCAATCTCACCTACAATTTGTGGTTTATATTTCCTTAATGGGCATGGCTAAGATCAGACGGGCTATGAATTTGTGCAAGGTTTTGGATACCTATCTTATGGCTTCTAGCCAAAGGATTAATGAAGATAAATCTTCCATTTTTTCTTCAATAGTCTGAGGCTTATTTAGCAAAGGATTGCTCGTATCTTGAGGTTTTAAATTGGTTATCTCCCTTTAACTTATCTTGGTATTCCTATCTTTATTGGTAGATCTTCTAGGGATTCATGACAGAATATTCTAGACAAGTTCCAAGTGAAGGTTAATCGTTGGACTCATAGATGGTTGTCCTTTGCAGGTCATGTTCAGTTATTAAAATTTGTGGTACAGGCTTTTCCTATTTATAGGTGCATGGTACAGGTGGCTCCAGTTGGGTTTGTGAAGGATTTGGATTCTATGGATAGGCATTTCTTATGGGCGGGTAGCTTGTCCTCTTCCAAGTGGAGCTCGGTAAAGTGGGATATTATGTGTAGCCTGAGAGACTTTGGGGGTCTTGGATTGAGGCAGTTGACTTGGTCTAGGCTGGTGTTGGATACAAAGCTTTATTGGAGATGGTGTGTGGAGAAGGGTCATATCTAAGCCAGGATTTTATCTCACAAGTACCTTCCAGGGGCTTTGAAGGAGGAGCTTCCTAGGTTTCCTCTAGTGGGGAAAGTTTTGGTGATCTAGGGAATGCTTAAGAAAGGGGTTTCACTTATCAAGGAGGACTTATTTTGGATTTTTAATAGGGGACCGAGGCTCTCTTTTTTTCTAATTCTTGTGATAGATTCTCTCCCATTTCATGTTAGTTTCCTCATTTGGTGAATTTGTGTCAACGCTTCTTGGAGGCTGTTTTGTCAAGGGTGAGTGATTTTTAGAATTTTTATCCTTATGGGTAGTTGGAAGTGGCTAAGTGGAAGGATCCTTGTGATTGGCCTATTATAGGGCTGGAGGAGGAGTGTGTTAAGCTACAAAATATTTTTTCTAATAGAAATTGTAGTTATTTGAGGGATAAAGATATTCTAGCTTGGTGTTTGAATCCTAAGGGTACTTTCACTGTGGCTAGTGGTTATCAGAAGTTGTTGTCTCGTAAGTTTGTGGGGGTGGAGGTCTCATGGTGGAAACACATGTGGAACAATTTTTCATGGCCAAAGTGTAATTGTTTTGTGTGGACTTTGGCTTGGAACAAATGTTTGACTTGGGATAATATTCGGGAGCATACATTCCAAGGTACCTATATTTGTGTTTTGTGCAACTATAGTGAAGAAGATTCTTCCCATTTGTTTTTCTGTTGTTCTTATTCTATGCGGCTTTGGAATTTGTGGTGAGAGGTTTGGAAACATCCCTATGTTCATGCTTCTTCCCTAGTTGAGTTCTAGAGAACTTTGGGTAGACCCCCTTCCCAAGCCTCTTTCTTGTAGATTGTGTGGTGCATTGATCCTACATTCATCCTTTGGAAAATTTGGTTGGAAAGGAATCATAGGATTTTTTGTGGGGATAAGATGAAGGTTATGCAAGTTTTGCAAAAAAAAATTGGTATGATACAAGAGATGATGGAAGCCAAATGTGAAGTGGCTTTTCCATTGGAAAGAAGTGATGATGAGATTGTGAATATATCGGGATTATAGGGGTTGGATCCTATCTCTACTTGTGTTAGATGAGGTAGGAGAGCTAAAAAGAAGGTTCAAAGGGATGGAAGATGGCTGCCTCCTCCGATGGTTTTTTTGAAGATTAATATTGATGGTTCCTCTAGGGGTAATCCTAGGCATTCAGGAATTGGTGGTATTGGAAGAGACTGTTAGGGTTTGGTTTTTTTCTTATTCTCCATTCATAAAGGTCAATAGTCTAAAAACCTTATGGAGGGGTTGGTGATTGTTAGGGATATTAAGTGTTGCTTTTGCCTTGGGTTGGAGTAGGATTATTTGTGAACTTAAGCACCTATAAACCTATTTACCCTAACATCGCCCCTTAACTGCAAATTAGGGAGAATTATTGTGCAAAATTGAATATGCAATATGGGTCTCAGCTACACCACCATGTTAGGTACCTATTTATGATGCAAACAAAAATATCTCACAAATTGGAGAAAAGAAGAAAACCCTGTGGGGAAAAACCCCTCTCCAAAAAAGAGAAAACAAAACAAAAATGATGCATGGATGGAGGAATCAATAAAACTCCCCAAGGACTACATACATCATGTATATACAATCAATGAACCCCCATAAGAGGGAAAGAGAGGGACTATATAGCCCCCCAATAGTGTGTAATCACTCGCCAAAATGGTAAGGGCCTAAAGACAAAATATGATCTAATGTCGACAAACAACTTGTCTCCCTTTTGGAAGAAACATAACAAAGTACAAATTTGTAGGTATGCTTTGCACTCTCGATAGGAATTAGGAAGGGAAATCCAACTGTAGGATGAAAATGTCTCTGAAATCTACTCATGTGCTGCAAAGACCTTAGAAGATGATGCCACAAACCAATTAGGAACATGCCTAATCACAATAGAAAGTGATAAACAAGCTACCAATGGAAACTAATTTTGAACATTATCCAGACACTAATATCAAGTGACAATAGTTTTACCACAACTATCATCAAATAGAAGGGATATACCCTCAAATGTGTCTTCCAAGTTAGAAATATGAGATTCTATGAATAATGAACCAATATTTAGAAAATAAGGATCCCAAAAAGGAAGACAATGATCATCTTGTTCCTCGAGAATGATGGAAGTACTTAATGAAGGTGGATCAACTATCTCTAAAAAAGAATCAAGAATATTTGAAGCAACTACAACCTCATATAAAGTCTCAAAAACCTCCAAAGGATCACAAGCATGGTTTATCTTCTTTGAAAAACAAAGAGGCACACTAGTATTGGGAAGAGGATCATTGAGAGATGCTAAAGTATCAAGATCTCTGCATGATTCTTGAATGTAAGTCCAAAGAGCTTGAGGGATCTCAAAATGAAAAAGTGAATCCAGAAAGTACTCATCATTTATATGCTCAAAAATAACTCAAAAGACTCTAGCCCTAAATCCTTTCCAAATCATATACCTACTATGTGTGTTTGGAATAGGAGCTTCATTATACAAATATGTCAATGAATTATTCTCACTTAGATGAGTGAGAATAAAATCACTCCATTTCCTAAAATTCCCTTTCTCCAAAGAAACCATTATAACTAAATTCTTCAAAAAAATCAAAGATAGTGCTTTCAAAAACTTCCAAAAAAGAATTAAACTTGATTTCATGCAAAAAATAACATAGCCCATTTCCTGATCTCCGTGTTGACACCAAGCATCATGCACACAAACAAGATAGCCTCATATGAGACTTTCTAACAATAATAAAAAGTACAGAGTTGTGTATAAACACAAAAGGATACCATAGCCTAGAGAATGTGGGATAAATATTCCCAAAAACAACTTCAATGAAACTTGCAGCTTGAAACACTAAATAAATATTTGGGGAAAACTTTATAAAATATAAAGTTTGAAAAAAAAATCACCAAAGCCATGGCCTCTATTCATTAAATGGAGGTTGCAGTGTCCAATTGCACCTCCAAACAACAGGATCATCCTCTCCTTTGCTCTTTCGAATGCCTCCAACAGTGTTAGATTTGCATGAATCAACCCCCAAGCAAATCAAAATAGGTTGGAAATGAAACCAGCCTATAGAAATTATGGATCACACCTTGAATGCTAAAAAAAATTGTTCTCCAATTAGAGAAAATCACACCAAAACAAAGGAGAGAAGTGTCGCCCCAAGTGGAAAAATATGCTTTCCTCAGATAGGTGACAAGCTTATGTACAGGAACACCAAGCTCTCTAAACCAAATCTACACCTTTCACATTAAATTTTTTTGCACTGGGTAGTGCTAATCTCTCACGTAGACAAGAACTGATGTTTCTCCAAAAACATCACCCCTTGAAGAGGTAATATGTGATCTACTAATGTGAAAATTCAGGCTTCAAATCCTCCAAGAAAATGTGCCTTCACTGCTCAAATTTGAGCCTCAGAGGACACAACACATGCAACAATGTACAACCAAAAGAAACTCAAAAATTTGCATCTTCCAATGAAGTTAGGCAAAAGAAAAATGCATGGGTAGAGTAAAAAAATTGAAATAGGCAACTTTGAAATTTAACGAATTTCAAATGTCGAATAATCTCCAGCAAATAAATGACCTAAAAATCTTCTAATGAAAAATATCAATGGTAGAAGAAGGCATAGGTTGAAGGCTCTAAAACCATGTTGGTGTCAACCACTAGGCATAGGATCACAACCTGCAAATTTTTTTCACTAAAACCATAGAAGCAACATAATGCTATTTCACCAGAGAAAAACAAAAGGTGAGATAACTTACATAATGTGCAATATTTCCTTATAGAGGCATGAAAATATGTGATGGGTGAGAAATCTACCCAACACGGGAAAATCCACTTGATTAATTAAATGTATTATTATGCCTAAGTAAACTTAAGAAGGTAAACCTATTTACCCTAGCATTATGGTGTAATTTTTATATTAAAATATGGAATAATTTTGATTATATCCAAGACTCTTGTAAATTATGTGTTACCTTCTTTGAATTCAAAATATCTCAATATTTTTCAAGATATCATCCTAGTTTGATTTACTGGAATACTTGGTGGGAGAAAATTAGAGAAATTTCAATAGAAAAACAAGACACATAAGTTAGGTTTGAGATAGAATAATGTCAAATATTAAACAAACCTATTAGGTTTTGATTTAATATTATCAATTGAGTTCTTTGTGGGATTTTAATGTTTGAATGAGACTTGGCACTCTTGTAAATTATCTCTATTTTTCCTCTTCCAATAACAAACCTTTAAATTATCAAAGTTTAATCAATGGGAAGGCCCTCCTCCAAGCTTGATTAAAATTAATATTGATGCTACTTCAAAATATGATCCTATAAATACTAGAATGGATGGTGTTTACTTTTATCCTAATGCAAAGTTAAGTGTGGTTTTGTAGGTAGTCTTGGTGTTGGAGCTAATAATTTTTTGGAGTCTATGGCTACTTTCCAATATCTTTTCCCTTCTAAGAAAATTAATTTTACTAATATTATTCTATAATCTATCTCTAAAATATTGGTTTATCATTTCATAAGAAAGTCCTTCTCTCACTTGAAGTAGTGGTAGCTAAATGAATGCAAGAAAAATATCAATATTCTCATTCATGGTTTCAATGTTGTTAAGTGGAACAATAATATAAGGGAAAGAAATCAAATTGCTAGTTTATTGGCTAAATTAGCTTCTAATTAGAAAGACATTAAGGTTGACATTGAAAAGGGCCAAAATCATCCTATCTTGGATATGAGTAGACACTTGATTGGTTTTGTGAATTTTGATTACAACGCCTCTTAGAATTTGTGATTCCTATTATTACGTTTCTTGTTAGTGTGAAGTTTATTCTAGTTTTCTTTGCATTGATTATACCATGGTTAACTTTATTATCACTATTTTAGAAAGATTTTCTTGTTAGCCCAAATTTTTTAACATAAGGGTGAAGATTATTTCTAATACTTAGGGCATGTACAATCTTTAGGAGAAATTTTTATTTTTTTGTTTTTGGTCTATCTATATTTTCTTGTTTCTTTAGAATTGGTGTGAGTCTTTTTAGGATAGAAAAACTACTTATTTTTTCCTTTAAAAAAAATAAATTAAATTGAATTGGCTTAGCTTTTGAGTGTTTTTAATAGTTACATTTTTAATTCTTTTGAGGGAACATACATGATTATTTTAAAATATTATTGATTATATAATAGGTGGATCTTAGTGAATTGACACAAACTAATTGAGCTAATTTAGAGAGGTTATAAATCCATGGTTTAACACTATAAAGTATCCATATCATTGAAAACAAAATACAATATATACTAGAATGTAGTTGTCATTGATGAAGTGATAAATAGTCTTCCCTAGGCACATGTCAAGGGTAATTGACCAAGGAAAGTATTTAATCTCCCAAAGCGTAAATCACCATCATGGTTATTCAATGGATGTTGGGGAAGGAATTCATATTAACAATTCATAAGTAAAAAGTAAATTCTCATATTTTACCAATGCTATTTTGTTCTATCTTGGATTTAGGAGTAGAGGAGTAGGCTTGAGTGATGGCCAAAGCTTTGATCAATAGGATAATTTAGGGAGAACTAGACTCCATTTTGAATTATTTTGCGCTAATGAAAGGCTTCTTAATAAGAAAGCATTCCTTGGCTAGTGGAGAATGGCATAAATATTGGTCCATTAATCCCATTCATCACTACTAGAGAGGAGAGGAATGAGACAAAACAAAGGAAGAAGGATAAAAAATACCTAAAGTTTCTAAAATGACTAACATTATTATCATTCATGGGAGATGTGGATTAGAGATTCTCAAGAGGATCCAAAGAAATAAAAAATGAATGATAAAACTTAATGCTCTAAAATATGTGAAGGATAGACAAGAGCTTAGATTTTGCAATAAGTAAGAAATTTAACAAGACCTAATGATGTAGTGATATCCAAAACACAACTCAAGACCAAATAATAGGTTGAAATATGTTATTCCCATTAATCAAGACAGCAAATGCATAGAATGATATACATATCAAACTAGATAGCTATATTGAATTAAATACAAATAAATAGCAAGGCAGGTGCATTTATTAAAAATGAAAAGGAGGAAGACTAACCACTCATCCATTAAAGAGTGTTACTCTTATAGTATGTATGCACCATTATTTCAAGATAGGGAAAGTGTAACTCTTTATGAAGAGAGACACTTATAACTCCCATTCACTAACATTAAACTTAATTTAAACTAGATGTAAGAACATGCTTAACAAAATAATGAAAAGGGATAAAAACCTACACCAACATGTCATGCATTGGTGAGTAGAAAAATGTTCTATAGGTTTAGAAAGAGGTAGGTGAGGAGGTGGATGATAAGTCTAGGATGAATAGTTAAACAAAACACTTGTGTTCCTTGATTTTATGGCTTTTTTTATTACACGGGTTATGGTTGTGAGTCATCTCTCTACTAGTATAATTTTACTTTATAGTGCCAATAAAAACAATTATGATTACCCTTCTATGTGATCAATAGAAACTATTATAACTGTTATAATTATATTTTCTCTAAATAATATTTTCTTATGCTTTCTTCATTATACTGCCTTTTGCAAAAAAGATCCAATAAATCCTTATTATTTAGATAAAAATAAAATAAAATATAAACATATTAAATTTAAATTTTCTTTCATATATTATTAATGGAAGTTTAATATTTTACCTTTTCATAAATATAACAATTAAAAACTATAGACCAACTGATGCTGCCTTGTGTTGTAGAAAACTCTCTTAAAAGTACTTATCATCTTCTAAATTCTGCCATATAAAACACAAAGTACGGTTGGATATTGGAAACAGACACGTTTTAATATAACTGCAATATGATTCAAATTATGTTGCGATGCATACTATTTCCATATTAGACTGTAACCCTATCTTAAGGGAAAAAAGAGAGTTGATAATATAAAAAGGTAATTTGTTATTAAGTCTGGATTGATTGAAATTTAAGTAGGACAGTTAAAAAAGACTTAACTTTTTTAAATGGCATAACATCATATTAACTAATGATAATTTTAATCACTTCAAAAATATGTTGGGAAGACAAGTAGATGATAAACATATCAATATGTATTTTTAATCACTTCAAACAACTGTTGGGAAGACAAGTACAAATTATGACTTGAACATGGAACCTTCTGCATAAAACAGCAATTCAACAATCCTCATATAACGGCTTACATGCACTGCACTGCACTGCAAGATCTATGAAGGAAAAACTAAATGCCAAAAACAGACTTACTTGTTTCAGGGGTTTCTGAGGACTGTACTTTGTGGAGTTGCTGCAAATTACTGGAGGTTGCTGCAGATTTTATTGATGTCAGAAATATATCTAATAATCCCACAAAGATATCAGAAAGTTCGTTACACGATCACCATATCTCAGTATGGACAAAATATTATCTTCAATGACAGTTATAGAAAGCCATGGAGTGGTTGCAACATTTAAAAGTTTTTACAATTGTAATTACTAAAAACCTATCCCTTCTAGAGATTTCAATGGAGAGATTATTTTTATAGGACGAAAGGTTGAAAACTGAAATCTTATTAAGTAAATTTGTGGCTAGGATTGAAGATGGTTGTTTAACCAAATATAAATTATGGAATAGTATTATTTAATCTCAAAATAGAGGTAAGTCTTGTAAGAGATTTTATAAGAATAATTATATATTTAAAATATATTATATTAAGAAATGGTTTTTAGAGAAGTTTTTATATAAAAATGGACATGTTATGTTTATGGAATGGAAAGTTGAAAGTAAATATTGAAAATAATTTTTCAATTATAAGATTTTAAAATATAGATAAATTTCAAAGATTTATTAATAAAGTTTTTAAAAGGAGATATTATAAGCAAAAATATGTATTAAAAGATATTGGACTAGCAAAAATATTTATAGTAATAATGAAAGAGAAATTAAAAATAAGAAAAAAAATCAATAAAACAAAATAATAAATGGATTATTTTATAGAGTTCTAAATTAAAAAAGAGTTTAGATACTAATTTTTTTCTTAAATTATAAATATACTAGCAATTTCCCTTTGATGTGAAATGGGTACACGGAAGAACTGTGGAAAGTGTAGACATGCAAAATTGACTCATGCATCTAATCATGCATCATTCAACATTATTTCATCTATTAATTAAGAAAATCAATTTAATTAATTCACCAAGGTTATATCTTTAATTAAATAAATCATTTTTTATTTAATTATCTCCTAAAATTTCCTGATTTAATTAAATCAAATGTATTTAATTAAATGGCTAATAATCATTATCTTCTCTCATCTTGATTTATTTTAACCCACAAATTTAAGTCAAACTGTCACAATCAACTAATCACTAGCTTAATTAATCAAATCCCTAATTACTGCTAAGCCTAACCCATGTCCCATCCTCTAGCTTTTCCCACTTGCACAATAAATCAATTTTTTTTATTTATTAAAAGCCCTATTTTCCTCACAAAACATATTCCTAAGGAATATGCCCTCATTAACTCCCTTTGTTTGAATTTGTTTTCCAAACAAATTTCCCCCCAAATCTCTCAACCATATGCATTTAATGACATTTTTTAAATTTTAAATTCACCTAAATGCATTTATCTTGCACATTAACCAAAACTTGCACAACCATGGCCCATTCACAAAGTGACAAGTGGCTCTTTCCTATTGGTTGAGGATTAGTCCCACATTCCTTAGCCTTGCCTCTTCTCTTTTCAATCTCACCTATAAATTCAAGGGGTTTTCTCCTTAATTGACATCGACCATTTGATTATTTTCACTATAGGCAACTTGAATTCATCTTGCATCTCTTTGTCTATCATCATCATTAAGCTTATTAGGGATTGGGAACGGGCTCTCTTCTCACATCAAGGGGCACCAATCCCCCTATGGGATGGTGGTTGGTTAACTTAGATTAGATATGCATATTTTAGATTACACATGCATTTCTTCATGTTTTTCTCTTCTATGTTTTATCGACAATTTCATAGGGAGAGGTTTATTTCAATTTACTAGCAATGGCTAACCCATCTGTTGTTAGTTTGTTGCAGATTTTCCTCACATTCTGGCACTAGAAGGAAGGCAGTCAAACTGAAATCCTTATAAATTGAACTTAAGCCTCAATTATCATCATAATATTATGCTTTGATTGTGATTTTTCAGTTTTAATTACAAGAATAGAAGGTTTTTGATTCTATTCACCTCTGTTTCATGCACTAGATAGAAATAAAAGTCTATGTTTCTATTTACTTAATGTTGATTGAGGCAAGAATGAGTCCTTGTGTCTTTCTTTGATCGTAAGATTTTATTTTTTTAAAGCATACATTTTTCAATATAATATTTCCTGCAAGTCTTCCAACAAATCTGATTGTTTTTACAGGGTACACAAAGTGATTTTACATTTTATATTTTGCACTCATACAAATCCTTATAGCCCAGATCTCTTTTGACATTAAAAACATCAAATTTTTTTAGTATTTACAAAGTGAAGCTCTCAATGTGTCCTCTTGCTTTTGCGCTAGATTTATCTTGACATTGAATATGTGAAGCTTGTTTTGTATTGTATGCTTGATTTCTTTCTTTAAATCATGAAGAATATCATTCTGATAGGAAATATCTCTTATGCATATCAAAAGAAAAAATGCAGTAAATTCTGACTTGAAAGAAGGCAATCATGGATGCACCTTTCAGATCACAAGAGGCCTTGATTGATTATCTTGTGAGTGCGGAGTTTGGAGAGTTAAAATCTCACATCGGAAGTGCATAGGCCATTTATCCTCCTGCTTGCTTTGCTTAGATAACTTTGAAGAGTCTTCAAAGTTGCAAGTTCATCAAGTTCCTTATGGGTTTTGGCCATTGTTTTTTGATTCCCTAACAAAATTTTCTCCATCTCATGATCTTTTGTTACTTACTTTGAGTTTCTCAGGTTTCATGTGGAAAGAATGAATCAAATCATGATGCGACCACACTAAAATTTGAACACTCCTAAACCTGCTCACGGGCACCCGGGGAAGCTCTCAGGAAAGCCGCAGATACTTCTGGTCAAAAGATATGGAATTCAATTTTACACCTACCCATTGCATTTGTTTGAAAGTTTCTTTCACCTTCTCAATAGGTCCTTTTGTGTATGAATTTCTTCTTATGAAAAATACGCTCTATCTGCTGAGCTATATGAGCCAGGTGACTTCTCCTATCGAATGCCAGGATTATTAACAAAATTAGTTTTACGATCTTTATAGTATTAAAATATGACTGCAAACCATGAACATGTAAGTGGAGTTGCTTGGTTGGTCACAGATCATGATTTAAAATCATGTCAACTCAGATTTGAAGTCTAGTTTGAGTTTGGCCATCCACAAATGTTTTTTGATTCTTGGTTTTTCATTGAGGAAACAACTATTAGGTGTCTTTTGATTTTTTCTTGCCTTTTCACAAGAAAAACAACCCCTACATTTACATTGAAATAATTCCTTGAGAGTAGATGCCTTTTCTATGTTGTTTGAGACCACTCTTTTAGGCATTCTATTGAAAAATTACCATGCCTTCTCTCTGCTTCGCCTTTTTTCCTATACCAAGAAAAAAAATGGAAGCATATAGAGGGTGTGAACCCCAATCCTATTCTTGCATAGACATGACAAGAAAAAACATTAGTTAGTTGATATGCAAGATAAAAAAAAGGATTCCCCATGAAATCCATTTACAAATACTCAAAATAGGAAAAACAAGAACAAACATGAAATATAGATGAAATCCTAAATTAAGAAAATGCAAACTCTTGATCCCATGCGGGAGTTGGTGCCAATTGGTGTGTCAAAATTAACCCTTTCCCAACTCCTATGTAAGCTTGATAATGATTTGATCCAGCTTGGTTGAATTCTTGCATAACCTAGCTAAGAATTTGATAAAGAGAGATGAAAATGGCTATGCTTGAGGATGAAGTTGAGTATAGTAAGTTTACTCAAATTATGGATGTTTGAATGAGAGGAAGAGTCTCTCATTTATAGAGATTCAAAATGGAAGAGAGAGTGAAAATAAGCGATGTGGGATCATTCAAAATCCAATGGCCAAGTGCCACTTGTCAAGATGTGAATGGTTGAGGAATGAGCACATTTTGGTCAATGTGCATGATAAATGATATTGGATTCAAATTTGAAATTTGAATGTGACATGTTTAGAGGGAAGGGAAATGGAGTTAATGTCACTTGGCTCAATGCACAAGGACATGTAAGATGAGTGAATGCCTTGTTGGAAGTACCCATCCACTTGGATTTTTGAATTCAAACTTGAGAGAATATTCCTTCCTTATTCCTTGTTGAGAGAAAATAGGGAATTAAATAAATCAAAGTAATTGATTTATTGTGCAAGATGCATTCTCTAAAGGATTTTAGTGATTGAAATTAAATTAATCAAGATTTGATCAATTTAATGAGAGATTAGGTGATTTGACTATTTTGACTTAGATTTATGAGTTGATTTAAATCAAAATGAGAGGAAAATGATTAAAGACTTAATTAAATAAAGATTTGATTTATTTAATTAAAGATGGATGATATTGGCTTTAAACCAAATAAAGATTTATTTAATTTCAATGAGATGAATTTAGGGATTAATTAAATAAAATGATTTATTTAATTAAAAGGGAGATTACATAATTAATTAAATAAAATTGATTTATTTAATTAACAAGAGATGATGACTTAATTAGATAAAGTTGATTTATTTAATTAAGAGATGAAGAGTGGTGAATTTAATCAAATATAGATTATTCGATTAAATGACTAGCAAAGGAGATGATTCAGGATGAAACAGTGTTAGTAAATTAGGATCCAGTGTGTCGAATCAAATTGTATATTTTCCATGTTTACATTTTTCCCCTCTTTGAAGCAATGCATTTGTTGCATTGATTCAAAGAATAAACTGTTGTGATCAATGTTCAAAAAATTTAGCATTTTTTGAATGCTCCACTGTTCCCCCAACAAAGGATTATGCTGGTATAGTGCCCCCTCGAGAGATCGAGCGGAAATGCTAATTTTTTTATCAAGATCACGATAAAATGTGAGAGGAGTGGTTCTATTGATCAAAGGACGAAAGATAATTCTTTGATGTAGACAATTCTGATGATGTATAGACACTCATCGGACATGGGTAGCCTCATGTATATTTTTAGATCTCACACCTACTTTAGATAGAAATTTTAGTAAAGATAGAAGAATAAGAAGAATAAGATGGATGGAAGGAGGATCCAACAAGCCTACGTTATTAATGATGATGATGATTTTCTTACCAAGGGTTGGTATTTTCAAAGGGAAAATTACTTTATGTTTGATAACACACATAGGTATGATGCATCAAGGTATAAAGAACTAGGATGGCATTGTACCTAGTGTGATGGACTTTGACTCAATAATCAGATAAGAGCATTCTTGTTCACACTTGACATACAAAAACTTTGCTAGGACGGACCTAACAAAGCAAGTATTCACCAAGTTATTTTACAAGAAAATGCAACAAGCATAGAAGATAAAAAAGATAATGATCATTGCTCCACTCCTTTCTCTCTAAACTTGTTTTGTTTAGGCATCATCGAGAGGTCCTTAGAATGAGCACAAAATAAGATAAGTCATAAAGACCAAGGACAAAGTAAACACACAAGTTGATGTTCTTCATACTACTAGCCAAGGCTAAACTACTGTGAGATACCTGATGCTTATGTCCATCATGGGAATAATTCACCCTAGGACATGTTGTGATTAGGGTTTTGGTGGGACTGATTGGGTGATAAGCTATTGATACTCTGAGTTGATCAACTTGCTTTCTTACTGACCTAGACTTGAGACTTTGACAATTAGGGTGTTCACTTTGGAACCTGCGAGACTTGTTTTTTATTGCTTCACCAAAGGATGAAGATGATGATTAGGAATGATGATTATTGCAGGTCAAATCGAGATGAGATGAAAGCACCATTTTGGAATTTTCAAATGTTTTTTTGAGGCTATTTTTTGATTTTTTGAGATTTTACAATGTTTTTGGTATTTTGTGTCTCGGGGGCTGATCAAGGATGGAATTGCCTACGTTTAAGCTCAAAGATGACGTAGTTTGGATAACAATTGACTTGACTTCTGATGAGATAGATGGGAAAACAAATTTCCATTGTGACGGACGTCTAAAGGACTGACCTAAAATATGAAAAAAATGGGCAAACGAATTGCCATTGCGACAGACCCCTAAAAGACTGACCTAAAATGTGAAATAAATGGGCAAACAAATTGCCATTGCGATGGATGCCTAAATAGATGGGCAAATGGATGCCATTGCGACGGACGCCTAAGGACTGACCTAGGGTGTGAAATAGATGGGCAAATGGATTGCCATTCCGACAAACACCTAAAGGACTAACCTAAAATGTATCAATGGATGATCAAAGATCAACCTTGCCTACATTCAAGCTCAAAGACAACGTAGTTTGGTTGATGACTATTTTTTTATTTTTTGGATTTGGACATGTTTTGGATTTTGAATGATTGGGATGTTTTTCTAATTTTTTGATGAATTTTTTAATGTTTTTAAATTTTTCGCATTATTTGGACGATTTGGAGGTGGATATGCATGACGATATCAGTGCTTTGTTTTGGGATTTTGTTGAAAACCAAGCTTAATGTTGATCGATTGGATTGATGGATTGATAGTTTGACTAAGTGTGTTAAGTCAAACAAAAGTGATAATGCACTTGTAAACTCCATGAAGTTGTGTTATCCTAGAGTAAACTTGTACAAAAGAGGATGGTTTGACTAAGTGTGTTAAGTCAAACAATTTGATGATGGATTGGATAATTTGACTAAGTGTGTTAAGTCAAATAAGATGATAATGCACTTGTAAACTCTAGGAAGTTGTGTTATCCTAGAGTAAACTCATACACAAGAGGGTGGTTTGACTAAGTGTGTTAAGTCAAACAAGGTGAGAATTGATTGGATTCGGTTTGATCAAGATTGATGAAGCTTGATTTGGAACAAAACAATTTTGATTCAATTTGATGTGACATTGACGTGCACATTAGATGTGACTGATATTGATTGTTCAGATTGTTGTTCGACGAAAGATAAAGCTTGATAAGGAATGTTCTCCTATCAAAATATGCCATGGGGTAGTGATTTAGATTTGTGGCTCACAAAATCTTTTACCAATTTGATTTTGTGTTTACCAATGTTTGGATCACCACATTAGTTGGAGGATATAGATCAAGATTTATTCTCGAAGAAAAATGTAAATATCTACCCCCAATGTCTAGCAATGTTTGAAAAACCATGGCTAGATTCTTGGATGAATGGATATGAATTATCTTGCGATAAGATAAGGGTGATTGATGGTATGTGCAGGATCATCATGGAAAAAATAGGCCCTTAAGTGGTGATGAAAACTCAAAAAATCAGAGTTAGGCAACTTGACATAAAAATTTGAATAAGTTATCTATATTATTTCAAAAACATGTAAAAATAGAATTTGTAGAAAATTGAATGTAGTTTCTAAACTACTAGACCTTTATTTTAAAAAATAAAATCTATTTGGTCAAAATTTGAAATTTCAATGCAGCAGTACTTAAATTTTAGGGTAAAAATAAGAAGTAGGTGTCTGTCTGACCACCCTAACCATAATAAAATGAAAATATTTTTTTCTAAGATTTTAGATATAAGTAGAGGAATCATGTCCCTTTTTTATAATTTGTTTCTAAGTAAATAATTAATTATGATTTTTTTATTACAACATTTTAAAAAATATAAAAACTTGTATGTCTAACCACCTTAACTTGGTCAAAACTTCATTAAATTCTTTTTTTTTTTATCCTACAGTATGAAAAGCATATAATGTGACACATATTTTAGATTAAAAAAATGTGATACCATTTGAAAGTTATATATGTTTTTCAATCAGCCTATCAATTAAGACGTTTTTTGTAATTTAAATAGAAAATGAACAATAATTATTTATTAAATTCAAAGTAAAGAATAATTTATATGGGTGGAAAGCTGAGAATCTCTTTTAAAAACCCTTTTCATTTTATAAATTTTGGGTAAAAAAAACGTCGTCAGCCACATGGGTCATCATATCACTTACATATCACCACTTTATGGTCCATCATGATCCTGCACATACCATTGAACAGAGAATTCTCATTTGGATAATGCTTCAAGGCTCAAATAACATTGGGTAAGATAAGATCAATGAACAATGACACATGTCCAAATGTTTACCATAAGCAAGTGTAAATTGTGCACCAAAATTTGTCAAGATCAAGATGAGGTAGATATATGGCAATGGTTTGGATAAATGGTTCATGGATGAACGAATGATATGGGTGGAATGTTGGCTTAATTTCGAGATGTGATAAGATGCTTTCTCCTAAACTGGCGTACATAGATGCTCAATTCTACACATGACAACTATTTGCCAGGTTTTCATCATGGTACTTGTCCAAAGAACCACTGAAGCGGTTTTCGCTGGAGGACGATTTTTATCTTTACTATTTTCAATCCTTTTTTCTGATTTTTTTGGATTTTTATATTTTTTGATTTTTTTGTATTTTTTTGAAAGATTTTAAGTTGATGCTAAACCACCTAGTACTGTTGATGTTGATGCTTCTATCATAACAAGTCATCAGTATCCTTCTTGAAGAATTTGCTTTACCAAGATACCTGCACTTGAAAACAAATTTTGAGATTCTTGATCTGCTTTGTTGATACGGGATTAACATTGTCTTTGTGCGCACATCGCGATAGAGTGCTTTCTAAATCCTTATAATGAAGGGTCGTTGACAACACATGGTCAATGTGAGAATTGGATATCATGCATGGAGGCGTGGATGATCGAGTGTGTTTAGGAATAAAATATGGATTGGTCGATAGTTTGGAACCTTTGACTCCCCAAACTTGGGAAGATGAGCAATTATGAGTGGATACAGAAGTGTGCTTGGAATGAGGACTAGAAACTTGATATACTTTGTGTGTTGCTTGAGAAGCCTACTCTTTCCTTTGTGGACATCTTTGATGGATACTTTTCCCTTTTTTATTTTTCCCTATAGTTTCTTTGACTAATGGAGCATGATGGGGATCATCTTTCTTTGTATTATTTAGTATCCAAGTGTATTTGATTTATCTGATATGCTTCTTAGCTTATTTTTCTTTGATAACGTTCTTCATGCTTTGATTCAAACATCCCTTTTGATGTTTGTCCCAATTCCTGGATGGGGTGATGGGTGGATGAAGATTCGTGACATGGCGGGTTGTAGTATTGGCATTGGTTTCATCATAAAGACTCTTCATGCTCCCTATGTTGATGTTTTCTTGTGACAAAGTTGCCCCCAGTTTTATAGAGGTATCACTGATATGTTTATATCCCTTTATTTTAGAATAACCAAGGCCTTGATGTTTAGGATTGCCAATAATCTGCATTGGTTCTAGGATACCTTGTTCATGTAGGTCTAATCCTCTTTCTTGATATTTCATCTATTGAAACATTTTATTTGCAATAGGATATGATTTACCTTGGAAACAAGGTGCTAATCCTTCTCTACTTTGTGGTGGATCTTTAAAAGTGTCAACTACTTTATTGATGAGATAGCTTTCCCTAAGAAAGGTAAGGGATCCAAGTTTATAAGGGATATGATCCTCCATATGTGGGATGACTTCCTGATTGATATTTTTAGCCTGATCTTGTGAGATATCAGATTGTAATTCTTTTTCAAGAAGTGTTGATGATTCATTGTCCTCATAAAAATCTTCCTCATGATTCATTTCATAGGATGTTTCTGATTCACAGCTTTTATGGGAGCCTTTTTCATGACCCATTTCTTCTATGTCTCCATAGGATGTTTCTCATTGATCTATTTATGATATGTCTTTGAATTTTTCTATATCTTGGTCTCGTGTACAAATTTTAAGAGTAGGAGACTCTTGTTTCTTGGTAATTATGTCAAGAGTATGAGAATCTTGTTTTGAATGAAGATCATCTACATGTCCATCCAAAGAAAGCATCTTGTGGGTAGATGGAGGAATATGTGCTATATGGATGTGATAATATTTTGTGACATCTTGTATAGATAGGAGAGTTCCCATTAGATCATTGTAGTATCTTAGAGATACAAATTCTTGATCTTGATTAATTTTGGAATTGCTTTCAGCATGCTTTGGATCAAGTTCTTGACATGGGTCAATTTCAAAAGATGGATTGTCTAGAAGGGATTCTTGGACATTGTTATTAGGAATGATAAGTGGCTTAGTATCCACTTGTTCTTTAAATGGATTTGGATCAAGTGTAAGTCAAATTTTCTTTCACTATTCTCAACCCTGAGGTCAAAGGATGTTAAAATGTCTTGGAAAGGACCATTGCTAGACCTTGGTGATAGCTGTTGATCAGGCTTTGGAATAAATTCTTGAGATGTGTCCTCTAACTCATAAGGTGATGTAGAGACATTTTCAATATGATCATTGGTCTATGGATCATGGATTATGTCAATGGGATCAAATAATGTTAACACATCTTGAAATAGATCACTTTTAAGTGGCTCTTGATGTATGGCGATTTGATCACTGGATGGGGTAGACATATCTTCATAGTTCTCATTGATGGATTGATTTTGATCATTGTCTTCAACAGTTGTGGTGGGGAGACTGTCAATGTTTTCAATCATCTGATCAAGTGATGTTGACATTTCTTGAATTTGATCATTGTTGGGCATTATTGTTGAGTTTTGATCATGATTCAAAAGTGGCTCTTTGTGTGTGTTGATTTGATCCTTAGATGAGATGGGAACATCTTCAATGTGTTCATTGATGGATTGATCTCGATCACTATTTTCAACAATTATGGAGGAGAGATTGTTAATGCTATCACTAGCGGTTGAATTTTGATTATTGTCCCCAATAGCTATTATCTTTTGATCAATCAGGTCTTGGATGATATTTTCTAGTTGAATACAATCTGATGTTGTGCGTCCCTTTACTTTTTGAAAGTCACAAAAGTTCTTGTCATACCCTAGTGGTTTCACCATGGGCTCTTGATAATTCACATAAATGGGGATTTTGATTGAGATTTTCTCATATCAACTGTTGCAAGACCGTTTCAATTCATTCCCCAAGTGGTGTGTATTTTTATTTGTTACCTTGTGAGACTTGCACTTTAAATTGACCTTGTGGAAATTGATTTTGGAGATGTGGTGATTGATCTAAGAGACATGGGAGTTGGGTTTGTTGTTGATGTTGTTGATCTTGATATGGTTGAGCTGGTTGTTTAGCAAGTAGATTTGGAATGCATCCTTGTGGTGTTTGATTCAGATCATGGACAAGTTGATTCTAGACAATTCTAGGATTTGGTGTGATTTTTAGATTCGACATGATAGATTGAAATTGAACATTGTTGTGGTTGGGAATCATATTGCCTTGATTTAGGTAACTTTGATTTTGCATGGTGTTACCTTGACTTGGATCCATACATGGAGTCGTTAACATATTTTTTGCACTTTGAACACCATTGGGGGGATTTGCAAGCATATCCATCCCAATGTTCACCAAGTGTGGATTTGAATTGTTTATGTTTGGAAAAATTGTACTTGGCATGTATAGATTTTGTGGGATAATTTTGTTTGCTTGAAAATTCGTGCATTGATTGGGCATGTGCAGGATCATCATGGAAAAAAGAGGCCCTTAAGTGGCAATAAAATTCAGAAAAATCAGAGTTAGGAAACTTGGTGTAAGAATTTGAATAAGTTAACTATATTATTTCAAAAATATGTAAGAATCAAATTTGTTGCAAATTGAATGTAGTTTCTAAACTACTAGGTTTATTTTTATTTAAAAAAAATTCTATTTGGTGAAAATTTGAAATTTCAATGTAGTAGTACTTAAATTTCAGGGAAAAAATAAGAAGTAGGTGTCTGTCTGACCACCCTAACCATAATAAAATGATAATATTTTATTATAAGATTTTAGATATAAGTAGACTCATGTCCCAATGTGATACATATTTTTTTGTAATTTGTTTCCAAGTAAATAATTAATTATGATTTTTTATTACAAATTTTAAAAAATATAAAAACTTGTACGTATGACCACCTTAACTTGATCAAAAATTAATGAAATTCAATTCTTTCTTTTTTAATCCTATAGCATGTGAAGCATAGAATGTGACACATGTTTCAAATTCAAAAAATGTGATACCCTTTGAAATCTATAGATGTTTTTCAATCAGCCTATCAATCAGGACTTCTGTCATAATTCAAATAGAAAATGAATAATAATTATTTATTAAATTCAAAGTAAAAAATAATTTATATTGGTGGAAAGCTAATAATATTCTTTAAAAACCCTTTTCGTTTCATCAATTTTGGGTAAAAACAAAGTTGCCAGCCACATGGGCCATCATATCACTTACATATCGCCACTTTTTGGCCCATCATGATCCTACACATACCCGATTGTTCGGTTGATAGATTTGTAGGTTTGGACTTGGATTTAAATCTATCATCAGGAAAGGTGTTCCAAAATTTAGATTGGACATGCTCACATTTGTTGTACCATTGAGGTTTGGAGGAGATAATGATTCCATGTTGGGTTTGCATAAATGCGAGTTTTGATACTCAATTGGTATTGCGAGACTTGGATAGTTTGATTGACTTGGATCACTCATGATGTATGAGTTAAGTTTAAACTCCATTTTTTTCTTGTGTTTAGATCTTGTTGCGAAAGTGAACCTCCAAGGTGTTTAGGACCAACGATGAGATGAAAGTTGAGAGGGGTGAATGATATGGGTGTTTGAACTTCTAAGTGTACATGTTGAAGATCTGCATGAGAGACTTAAACTAGTTCATGTTGTTAGCACAAGTCAGTTAAAATCAACAAACTCAACCTCCCTATGAAATAACTAATCATGTTCAAATATGCAACTAATGAGAACGAAACAAGCTAAACAAAAGCATATGCAAAAACATGATTAAACCCTTATCTCATAGTGGATTGGTGCCACTTTGTTGTGTAGGAAGAATCCCTTTCCCAATCCTTCACAAGCCAAATGAGATGATAGACAATGAGATGCAAAGTGAACTCAAGTTTCCTATAGTGAGAGTGCTCAAATTATGTGTTGTCAAATTGTGAAAATTCTTTGCATTTTATAGATTCAAAGTTGAAAGATTGAGTGATTTTTGATGAATGTGGGATCATTCATAGGCCAATGACAAGATACCACTTGTCAAGTTTTGATAGGATGAGGCTTGTGAAAGTTTTGGCTGATGTGCCAATTTGAAATTTGAATATGGCATTAAATGCATGTAGTTGAAGGATTTGGGGGGAAATTTGTGTGGCTAGAAAAATTCAAACAAGGGGAGTTAATGAGGGCATATTCTTTGAGAATATGCCTTGTGAGGAAAATAGGGGTTTTAATAAATCAAAATAAATGATTTATTGTGCAAGTGGGAAAAGCTAGAGGATGGGACATGGGTTAGGCTTAGCATTAATCAAGGATCTGACTAATTAAGCTAGTAATTAGGTGGTGTGACATTTGATTTGTATTTTTGTATTTGTTTTAAATCAAATGAGAGGAAAATGAATATTAGCCTTTTAATTAAATACATGTGATTTAATTAAATCAAAAAACTTTAGGAGATAATTAAATAATTTGATCTATTTAATTAAATAGAAAATGATCAAATATGATGCTAATAAATAATGTTGATTTTGCATGTCTACAGAGAGTATTCCATGAAGAGAAATTTCTTTGATGGCATGAAATAAAAAAAATGGTTTCTCAAAAGCCACTATTCATATTGCAAGAGATCCCTCTTTAGTCTTTGGGGCACAAATATCTGATAGAAATCATACCACAAAAGTCAAAAGGAGTGTAGAAGTATCTAGGTCGGGTGAATTAGATTAGATGCCCACAATCCATAACAACAAATAATGTGTAAAATTAAAATAAGATGAAGTCAAATCAAGGAAATAAGTGTACCTTTGTAATGTCCCCATTTTTCGTTAGCATCAGAGTTCGATGGTTTTGCCTATTTCTAGACCTCATAGGAAAACACAGATGGTTAGAGGGTCCTTCTTGGTTGTAATCAAGGTGTTTTCTCCTTCAGAGCTCAGTTTGGGTTCAGGTTTGGCCATCATTGACTCGATTCTTCATACTTACTATTTATAGTAAGTCACCATTTCAGGGGAGTTGGGGTTACTAAATTTAGTAAGGCACCTGGACAGGTCTCAGATGCAGTGTTGACCTCTTATTCAGCTAGATGGGAAAAGTATTAAATTTTTAATGAATAATTATCATTAAAGGTACTTTAATGATAATTAAATAACACAAAAAAAATCATTTATTAGTAGGGAATCTCAGGATTGTGCTTTAGATGGACATGTAGTTACTTTAGTAGTAGAAGGCTATGAATATATTGACAGAACAACTTCTACCTTGTGAGTCGAGCCATCCGGTGAGGTACATAGTAGCAGTGCCTTAGTTGTTGATGTGTGCACAATTGATAGCACACATGACTCTACTAGTACTTATTATGTGAATGATGGTGGGAGTTTGCATTCTATCTCTCCTAGTTGAGAGAAGGGTGCAAGGAGAGAGAAGGAGGTTGTTCAAGGGGAGGAGCATGAGTCGATACGAGAGTTTGATCCTATTTGTTACTCCTAGGATTGGGTGATAGATGATTCAAATTAGCAGGGAGTGGGAGTGCGTTTTGTAAACAATCCATTATTTGAGTCCGAAGTAGAAATGGTTTATGATAATCAAATCTTCGAGTCAGATGTTGATCTCCCTCCTGACACTATTTCAGAGTTGGGCAATAATCATAGTGTTTGGGATATTTCAAGTGTATCGGGATTCCAAACAGGGCTCACGAAGGAGTTTTACAGTGTTTACATGGTAAGGGGCACTTATAGTTTTTCCTTTGATCCACCTATACATGATATGTCTTTGATGCACAGTCCTTGTGCACATGGGATAGATATTCTGTATGATGACTCCTTTTGCAAAATTGAGGATCACGGGATGGATTACCATCATGTTGATGTGTACTTGACAAAGTTTGCAACTTTTGGGTTTCAATTAGAGACAGGGCTTCTAGGAGGTTGTTGTTGCATTAGGCAGGGTGGCTTGGTTAGTCAACACATCCATGGGATTTTGGAAGAGGGTGGTGAGAGATGTTGTGTAGCAAATGCTTCTAGATATTCTTACTTCCTTATGATGGATGGATGTGAGTACCGTTTATATTGAGATCTAGGTGGCGATAGGATTGGCACTATGTATTGGATGGGTCCTAGTGGATTGCTTCACCACTCTTGGCATGGTGAAGTTGGGATCGGTACTGAGCAGTAGAAGTCCGAGGATGTTCTTCTTAGCAGACTTCCATTCTAGATTTGGGATCTAGGGATATTTTGTGCAGTTGTGTTTATATTGGTGCTATAGGAGTTAGTTGGAGATGTGCGGGAAATTCACAGTTCTTCTTTTGGGCCTCTCGGGGAGTGGAGTTTCTTTGTAGTGAAGATTGCTTGAGGACAAGCAATTTTAGGGAGGGCGGACTGTAATGTCCCTATTTTTTGTTAGCATTAGAGTTCGATGGTTTCGCCTATTCCTAGACCTCATAGGCAAACATAGATGGTTAGAGGGTCCTTCTTGGCAGTAATCAAGCTTTATTCTCCTTCAGAGCTCAGTTTGGGTTCAGGTTTTGCCTTTGTTGACTCAATTCTTCATACTTACTATTTATAGTAAGTCACCATTTCAGGGAGTCAGGGTTACTAAATTTAGTAAGGCACCTAGACAGATCTAAGATGTAGTGTTGAGCTCTTATTCAATTGGATGGGCGAAATATTAAATGTTTAATGAATAATTATCATTAAAGGTACTTTAATGATAATTAAATAATATAAAGTTAAAAATGTACTTTATGTTCTATGAGGCCATGACCCTCAATTAAAATCACTTAAAAGTACATTAATTTTATATTATTGGTTTAGGTGCCCAAGTTGGAGATATTATAAGGTTTTTATTAAAAACCTAAAATGGATTTTAAAAGAAAATTAAATATAATTAAGAGGTTGACTTCTTGAAGAGATTATAAAAAGGCTTCAAAGGCATTCATTTTGATTATGTGAAATGATTATTCTAATTTGTCTTTTTCTTTTCAGAGAACTTTGGAGTTAGTGAAACAAGGGAATCTACATATTTCAGTCATTCCAGGCTTTGGAGAACAATACCTCTTCCTAGTCTAGCTTTCTAAAGTTGTGAAAGATCAACTTCAGATTTCTCATCTAGACGGCTTCATACAAAAGTCGAATCTCTCCTTATTGGAGAAAAATCATCAAGGGTTTAAAGAGTAGATTGCAAGATTTCATCTCCTACTACAGTAACTCGTGAACAATGATCGTGAATAGTGCATGTGAATAGTGATCACTACAGTGCACTTAAATAGTAAAATTGCTACAATACGCGCTATAGTGTGGCGCTACAGTCTGATTTAATAACTAGTCATTTCCAAACTTTATCTATAGCCCTCTTGGAGCCATGATTTTTCTCATTATGGCCACAATATCCATAATTTTTGGTCTTGGGTTGGAGCGCTTGACTTCTAAGGAGTTGGAGTTTATTATTGGAGCTTGAGGAGATCTTTAGAGTCTGTTTCATATTTATTTTATGAGGACTGCTATAACAAGGGTGATTTGGATTTGATGGCACAAATAAATTCATAGAAAATAACATATACATCTTTGGCTTATGGGTATTTGAGCAATCACTCTCTTGAGGCTGGGCAAAGATGATTGGTGAAAAAAATTAAAGGATCATTGTAGTTGTTAGTTATTCTTTTTTAGGTTTGAAAGTCATAGGAGGGGCAACTAGGGTTGAGACAACTCCCTTACCATATAAGGAGATCATTGCATTTATTTGTGCTTGCTTCTTCACCTCCAACACAAAGCGACTTCAAATACCAAGTTTCCATGTACATTATGATAGTTGCATTGATCATATGATATCTTTAGTATTGTTGTTGTAGATGACCATTTTCTTCAGAATTTTCATTGTACTTGTTTCATGAACATAAGCCAAGAGTCTTGGTGTCTACATATGCTATTGTACTTAGAGATTGCATTTTAGATATTGTAATCAGCCGATACATGTTGATTTATAATAGGAGGCTTGCATATCATCTAATTATTATCTTCTACTAGGTTATGGATGCATGTCAAGTGTTTTCATAAATATCTAGTTGTTGTAGATGCACATTTTCAAACCCTTATATGCATGAAAAGGTCAAGAATAGGTAGCATATCATTTCTATGAAATTTTTAGTCAATCTTGCATTGTTGGAAGCTTTCAAAAAGAAAAATTGCAGCATACCAAACCACAACAAAATACAAAACCATCAAAACAAAGAAATATCTTGCATTATCCAACATAGTTTGGGGTTGAGAGATGCTTGGTCTCTTACAACCTCGTTGTCATTAAATACACCCACCACTCAGCTCAAGCCATTAATTTTTTTTACACCTCTCTATGTTTAATGCATGGTGGACAATAGAGGTTTGATATATTCCTAAAAGAATTGTAATGTATTGTTTAGCACCTTGTGACACACTTCCCGGGGATAGCTGAATTTGATATTTGAAATCAGCTTATTATGAGGCGTCATACATTTATGTTTTTAAGCATCATTATTATAAGGCATCACTCATTTATGGTGTTTTTTGTAGGAATATAGAGGATGCAATCTTTTTGAGGTACTATTTATGGGCAGGTCATTGAATTTGGCAAACCAGATGGCCTAAGTGTTTTGCAACTTTACTTAGCTTCATTATTTTCTAGATTGAACTCTTGCAAGTTTTTTTTTTCTCTTAATATATTTACAATGGAAGAGTGTGAATGGGTCTTAATGATTATATTAGAAAGTTGATAAGATGTGCACAACTACTCTTTTCCAAGTCTTTATGTAGCTTAGCTTAACTTCATTTATGTGGAGACAATCGAGGAGAGCATAAATTGATTTAGGAAGATAGCTGAAACTTCATACAATCTTCTCAAATTTTATGTCACATGAGATTTATTTCCTACTGCTCCCATCAAGTGCTATTTGAGGTCAAGGGTATAAAATACAATTTCTATGCGAAAGCTGAATACGAAATAGTGATCAATTCGTTGCAAAATAACATAGGGTCGAAGCTTTAAAAGCTTTCTAATTTGGTGATTTGGTCTCCTATTAGAAACCATAGGGCTTCTTGGGGTCTTTTATAAAATCAGACTTATTAGTGCTTTAAAAATTGTTTACAAGCTTTACATAATGACTATAATTCTTTGGGATAATGTTGTGTATTTCATTAACTTTTTATATGAATCCTATTTCTGATAACTTTGTGTTGTTTATAGGTTGACGTTGGAAGTTGAACATCGAAATTGAACAAAAGCAAGTGGAGTGGAGTTAGAAAATCAAAAATGGAAATGAAGACTTGAAAAAAGAACTTTTGAATGCTTGTTATAATCTAGGGCTTCCATTTTATGCTCTTGTTTTCTTTTTTAAACCAACTCACCTTTCTTTTTGGGTTTAAAGTTAATCATTAATTTGATAGTTTTTTAAGTTGGATTAAAACTGAACCTTAGAAACATACTAGATTTCAATTTGGGTTCTAAAATTTGATAATCAACTCTCACATTTCGATTTTATGGCTTTAAAAAGAACTCAAATTTTTCCTTTGGAAATTAAAATGAACATGTGCATTCAGTGTTTTGTAATCCTTTTCACAAAGTAATATCATCTAAAAGATCTATGCACTTCTCTCGTGCCTCATGGAAATCTTGAGAATCAAAAGTATTTTTGTGATATTAAGTTGTCAAAAAACGTGGCTTCACATTTCAATTTGGGTACCTAAAATTGGACAAAACATCTTGCAAGTGTAAGTAAGCCTATTGTGTGTGGTCTCCCTTTGTTTCTACATGAAGTTTGATCAAACTATGAATATGTTTGCTCGCTTTTATTTATCTTAGAGGGCCAGCCTTGTTGGAAAAATTGTTCACCCAAGGGAACAACCCAAACAGTAATGTGCACTAAAGCCAAGTGTATTTCCAGTCTGGATATACAAGTGGGTACTGGAACAAATGCCAGTATCACACAGTCGGCTCTAACTAGAAGGGAAGCAATGGTCTCTCATCGCATGGGTCAACTCTTACGAATGGAAAGTACGAATTAAAACTCCTTGCTTAGAAAAGGCCAAAATCCTATCTATTTGTTGGTGCAAAATTCATGTCCTTTGAAGCCACCCCATATATACATGCGATTATGTTGTAGAGATGAAAATTATGCCATGGGAGATTCATGGGTACTGATTCTTGGCTGACCTGATAAGTGTGTGTTGTGGAGGGGAGCCAGTGTGGTCAAGCATCTAATCATCTGCACTGAATATGCATAGCTGAATTCGTCCAAGTAAGAACCCAACAAATATTGTCTTTTCAGCCTAGGATTGTGCATGTTATTGGAATCAAAAACACTTTGCTTCGATCTGAAACAGTGGAAAACAAACATTCAATGAATCATCAAATTTCAAACCCTTTGGAAAAAAAAATTACCTTGGCGGTGTCCACATGTTACTACTTGTCCCTAGGTGTTCTTATCTCTAGAAGGCTTCTAAACATTCAGGCATCTCAATTTTTTTCTCCCAAAGTCAACGCTAGGAAAATTTTTCCCAAATTTCCTTGATTTCCACATAATGGACCTTGTGGGATGAAAATAAAGTAGGACATTAGAAATTTAGTTTGAAACATAATCAAGAAAGTGCTTGTGTCAAAAAGAACCAAATCTAAGCAAGATAACAAATAACTGAACCACACATTTGCTTGCAATCTTATGTCTTATGGTTTTCCATGTGAAGATTGATCTTTGGATATTTTGGTTTGAAATACTCTTAGGTAAAAGCATGTTCTTCAATATATTGGTCTAGTAAAAAATATCCTCTTAGGTTCATCTAGGATCACTTGTCAAACACTTCACCAATCTCAAACATCAATCAGATCTCATCTCACCAACAAACCCTAGGGAACTTTGAAAACATCACTTATGCTAAACTTTTCAGAAAAATCAACATCACCTTGTTTGACTTAACACATTTAGTCAAATTGTCAATCTTCTTGAGTGAATTTACCTCTAGGATAACACAACTTCCTAAGATTTAAAAGTTCCAAAAATCACCTTATTTGGCTTAACACACCTAGCCAAATTATCCTTTTTTGTACGTGTTTACTCTAGGATAACACAACTTCCTAGGGTTTGTGAGTTCATTAGCATCTTGTTTGACTTAACACACTTAGTCAAATTATCCAATCCATTATCACATTGTTTGACTTAACACACTTAGTCAAACTATCATCAACCAAATCAAATCAAGTCCTAAAGTCTAGCTTTGATCCAAAGTTCCTAAAGTTTTTAAACACCCATATCATTCAACTCTTTCATCCTTCATCACATCTTTGGTCCTAAGCCCCTCAAAGGTCAACAAGGTCAAAATACAAGAGTGACATGAGATTTAAACTTGACTCATACATCATGAGTAATCTGAGTCAACCAAACTATCCAAGTCTCGCAAAGCCACTTGACTATTGAAACTCACATTTATGCAACTCATACATGGCATCATTATCTCCTCCAAGCTCAACAATAAAAATGTGAGTTGTCCCAATCTAAATTTTGGACCACCTCTCCCTATGATAGATTTAAATCAAATTCCAAACCTACAAATCTATCAACCATATAGTCAATACATGATTTTTATTCCAAACGACATTATCCCACCAAATACAAGTTTTCTGAACATGAACATTTCAAAACCATACTTGGTGAACTTTGGGATAGGTATGTTTGCAAATCATACAAACATTGTTCAAAGTCCAAAATATATGTTAATGACTCCAGGTATTGATCCAATTCAAGGTAACAACATGAAAAATCAAAGTTACCTAAATCAAGGGAATATGATCTCTAACCAAAACAATGGTCAAACTCAATCTATCATGTTGAATCTAAACATCACACCAAATCAGAGCTTTATCTAGAATCAAATTTTCCATGATCCCAGGAAAACACCACAAGTATACACTCTGAATCTGCATGCTAGACAACCCAGTCAACCATATCAAGAATATCAAGATCAAAATTTGTGGGTTCAAACTGCTTCACTTTCCAAAATAGTTGATCCATTGTGCCAAGAGACATCTCCACCCCAAAATAAATACATTCTTCCATTGGTTGAACCATTTCATCAAAGCATTGAGTTGTATCCATAATCACATCAAGAACAATATCTCCAATGTCAATAAATTGGATATCAAGATCAACAACATCAACAAACTCAATCACCACATCTCGAACATCAATCATCGCATCTCAAAGATCAATCACCACATCTCCAAAATCAATCACCACAAGGTCAATTTTAAGTATGAATCCCTCAAGGTAATAAACGAAAATACACACCACTTGGGGAACCAATTGAGTCTATCTTGCAACGGCTAATCGAAGGAAATCTCATTAAAATCCTCGTTTATGAGAATTATCAAGAGCCCATGGTGAAACCACTAGGGTATGATGAAAATAATTTTTTTGATTTTCATAAAGTAAAGGGACACACAACATCAGATTGTATTCAACTCAAAAATCTCATCCAAGACCTAATTGATCAAAAGATAATAGCTATTGGGCACAACAATTAGAATTCAACCATTAGCGATAAATTTAACAATCTCTCCCCCAAAATTGTTGAAAATGGTGATCGAGATCAATCCATCAATGAACACCTTGAAGATGTTTCCACCTCATCCAATGATCAAATCAAAATAAACCAAGAGATACTTTTCAATCATGATCAAAATCCACCAAAAATACCCAACAATGAGCAAATTCAAGAAATGTCAACATCACTTGACCCTAGGGTTGAAGACATTGACAATCTCTCTACCATAATTGTCAAAAATAATGAGCACATTGAAGATGTTTCTACCCCATCTGATGATCAAATCACCATACATCAAGAGTCACTTTTTAGTGATCTATTTCAAGGAGTGCTAGAATTATTTGATCCCATTGACATAATCTACTATCCATTGACCAATTTTCATATTGAAAATGAGGACATATCTCAAGAACATATTCCAAAGAATGATCAACATCTATCACCAAGGTATAGCAATGGTCTTTCCCAAGACATACTGACATCCCTTGACCTCATGATTGTGGATAGTGAAGGAATCCTCAAATATCAATAGGATATTGATCCAATTCCCATTCCAAATAATGATGTCCAAGAATCCTTTGTAAGAAATCCATCCTTTGAAATTGACCCATGTCAAGAACTTGATCCAAAGCATGTTGAAAGAAAATTTGAAATTAATCAAGATCAAGAATTTGTATCTCCAAGATACTACAATGATCTAATAGACACTCTCTTATCTATACAAGATGTCACAAATAATTATCATATCCATATAGAACATATTCCTCCATCTACCCATGTGATGCTTTCTTTGGATGGACACATAGATGATCTTCATTCAAAACAAGAGTCTCATACTCTTGATATCAATACCAAGGAACAAGAGTCTCCTACTCTTAACATTTGTGCACATGATCAAGATATAGAAAAATCTAGAGACATATCAGAAATGGATCATGAAGAAGGCTTCTACATAAGTTGTGAATTAGATATGTCCTATGGAGACATAGCAGAAATATAGCATGAAGAAGGATTTTACTGAAGTCGTGAATCAGAAACAACACCCTGTGAAATGAATCATGAGGAATATTTTTATGGGGACAATGAAGTACAATATGATATCTCACAAGATCAAGACAAAGATATCAGTCAAGCATTCATCCCACATATGGAGGTTCCTATCACTTATAAACTTGGATCACTTACCTTTCTTAGGGAAATCTATCTCATCAATAAAGAAGCTCTCACTTTTGAAGATCCACCATAGAGAAGAGGAGTAGCATCTTTTCTCCAAGGTAGATCATATCCTATTGCGAATTATTACTTTCACCAAATAAACTATGAAGGCAGAGGATTAGGCCTACGTGAATAGGGTATCCTAAAAATAGTGCAGATTATTCACAATCCTAAGCATCAAGGTCTTGGTTATTCAATAATTAAGGGATCTTAACATATCAGTGATACTTCTACAAAACTAGGGGCAGCTTTTTCACAAGCAAACATCAACATAGGGAGCATGAAGAATCCTTATGATGAAACCAATGCCAATACTACAACCCACCATGTCACGAATCTTCATCCACCCATCACCCCATCCACGAATTGGGACCAACATCAACAGAAAGCTTGGAATCAATGCATGAAGAATGACATCAAAGAAAAAGAAGTAGTGAAGCATGAAGGACAAATCAAATATGAATGGATACCAAAAAGTACAAAGAAATATTATCCTTATCAAACTCCATCAGTCAATGAAACTATGGGGAAAATTCAAAAAGGGAAAAGTATCCATCAAAGATGTCCAAAAAATGAAAAGAAGAGTTTTCAAGAGACGTACAAAGCATATCAAGTTGTTGGTTCTAATTCCACACACATTTCCGTAGCCACCCATCGTTGCTCATCTTCCCAAGTTTGGAGAGTTAAAGGTTCCAAACTGTCAACCAATCCATCTCTTATTCCTAAACACACTCCACCATCCATGCATCCATGCATGATACCCAGTTCTTACATTGACCATGTGTTGGCAATGAACCTTCTTCATAAGGATTCAGAAGGAACTCTATCGCGATGTGCACACAAAGACAAAGTTAACTCCGATAACAACAAAGCAAATTAGGAATCTCAAAAGTTTCTTTCAAGTGAACATATATTGGCAAGGAAGCTTCTTCAAGAAAGATACCAATGGCACATTATGACATAAAAATCAATGTTAGCACCACTAGGTGGTTCAACATAAGCTTAAAATCTCTCAGAAAATACCAAAAAATTAAAAAAATTAAAAAAAAATATCAAAAAAAAGATTGAAACTAGTAAAGAAAAAAATTGTCCTCTAGTGAAAACCACATGGGTGACACTTTGGGCAAGTACCATGATGAAAACTTGGAAAATAGGTGTCATGTGTAGAATCGACCATCTACGTACACCATTTCAAGAGAAAACATCTTATCACATCCATAATAAAGCCAACATTCTAGCCATATCATATGTTCATCCATGAACTATTTATCCAACCCATTACCATCTATCTACCTTATATTGATCTTGATGAAAGTTTGGTGCACACTTTACACTTGCTTATGGTAAACATCTTGACATGGGTCATTTTCATTGATCCTATCTACCTAACGTTATCCAAGCCTTAAAGAATTATCCAAATGAGCATTGCTTTGTTTGAACACCTTATCTTGTCACAAGATAATCCATGGTATCATTTACATGCTTACTATATCTATCCATTCATATGTACCAATCCCATAATCCACCCATGGTATTCCATACATTGCTAGACACTAGGGGAAGATATTTACATCTTGCTGCGGGAATAAATCTTGATATATATCCTCCAACTTATGTGATGATCTGAACATTGGCAAACATGTAATCAAATTGATCAAGGCATTTGTGAACCAAAAATCCAAATCACTAGCCCATGGCATATTTTGACAAGATGATGTTCCTTATCAAGCTTTATCTTTCATCGAGCATCAATCCAAACAATCAATATCAGTCACATCTAATGTGTACATCAGCATCACATCAAATCATCAAAACAACTTTTGTTCCAAATCAAGCTTCATCAATCTTGATCAAATAAATCCAGTCAATCCATCATCATCTTGGGATATCCTTCCAATTCCTCATGTTGCTTAACACTATCCTTGTATTGTTGTGTATCCTCAACATTGTTATAATCTGATCAATCAACCCTAGCTTTATTTTCAACAAAATCCCAAAACAAAGCATTGATATCATCACATGTCCATATCCAAATCATCACAATCATTCAAAATCCAAAACATCTCAAAAAGTCAGAAAACATCAAAAACATGTCATTCGTACTACATCTCTGAGCTTGAAAATAGGCAAGGTTGATCTTTGATCATTCCCTGAGACACCCTAGGTCAGCCCTTTAGGCATTCGTCGCAATTGAAATCTGTTTGCCCATCTATCTCATTAGAAGTCAAGTCGATTGTCTTCTGAACTACATCGTGTCTAAGCTTAAACAAAGGCAAGGCTAATCCTTGATCAACCCCTGAGATGCAAAATCAAAAAAACATTCACAAAATCTCGAAAATACCAAAAACATTAAAAAATCCCAAAATCAAAATAGCCTCAAAACATCAAAAGCATCCAAATATTTGAAAAAACCCCAAAATTGTGCATTTGTCTCATCTCAGTTTCACTCGCAATAAACTCGCAATAATCATCACTCATAATAAATCAATCATCGCTTTCATCCTTTGGTAAGTCAATCAGAAGCAAGTCTAGCAAGTTCAAAAGTGAACGCCTAATCATCAAATCTCAAGTCTAGGTTAGTAAGCAAGCAACTTGGTCAACTCAAAGTATCAATAACTTATCATCGAATCAATCTTATCAAAACCCTTATCACAACATGTCCTAGAAATGTGATCTTCCTACAATGGACATCAGCATCAGGTATCACTGTAGTTTAGTCCTAGCTAGTGATACGAAGAATATTAGCTTGTTTGTTTACTTTATCTTTGTATTTTTGACTTATCTTATTTTGTGGTCATTCCAAGGACCTCTCGATGACATCTAAACAAAATAGGTTTAGAGAGAAAGAAATGGGGCAACGATCATTATCTTTTTATCTGTTGTGCTTGTTGGATATTCTTGTAAAATAAAGTTCTTCATCATGCGTACTTTGTTTTTCTTGTAGGGAGGATGTTTTAGGTGTCCATCACACTAGGCACAAAGGCATCCTAGTTCTTAATATCTTGATGCATCACACCTATGTGTTATCAAACATAAAGAAGGGTATGCTCTTTATCCTTCCCATCCTTGGATAAGCAATACCTCATCATCATTCATCATCATATCTGGTAAAGTCTTGATGACTAGGGGACTTGTTGGACTTCTGCATCTTCTTGGATTCAAGATTTAATCCCTCTCATTCTTCTATCCTCTTTTACGCTAACAATGCATACATCTCGCATCCATCCTGCATCCTACATAATCACGTCATATCATCATAGGACAACATCATCCATCTCATCCATCTCACATGCATTGGATAATCATTTAAATATTTTTAAAATAATATAGATTTGTTATTCTAAGAATCTTCCAAACATCTCATTTGCATCATCATCTAAGTTGTTTAGGATAATATAGATTTTTTATTCTAAGCATCTTAAGAACATCTCATTTACATCATCATTATCAGACAAATCAGTTAGTCTAACCATCCATACATTCATTTTGAATCTCTTTGTCCTGAGATCGACCTCAAATCAAATCTTTTCACTCAATCTCTCGAGGGGGCAATGTACTAATATACTTATTTCTGCTAGGGCATCCAAAAAATATAGATTTTTTTTTAATTTCGATGTCAGTTGCATCATTCTTTGAACCAATGCAATGAGTACATTGCTTAAAAGAGGGGAAAAATGTAGACATGCAAAATTGACTCATGCATCTAATCATGCTTTATTCAACATTATTTCATCTATTAATTAAATAAATCAATTTAATTAATTCACCAAGGTTATATCTTTAATTAAATAAATCATTTTCTATTTAATTATCTCCTAAATTTTCCTGATTTAATTAAATCAAATGTATTTAATTAAATGGGTAATAATCATTATCTCCTCTCATCTTGATTTATTTTAACCCACAAATTTAAGTCAAAGTGTCACAATCAACTAATCACTAGCTTAATTAATCAAATCCCTGATTAATGCTAAGCCTAATCCATGTCCCATCCTCTAGCTTTTCCCACTTGCACAATAAATCATTTATTCTGATTTATTAAAAGCTCTATTTTCCTCACAAAGCATATTCCCAAGGAATATGCCCTCATTAGCTCACTTTGTTTGACTTTTTTGTCCAAACAAATTCCCCCCCAAATCTCTCAACCATATGCATTTAATGACATTTTTCAAATTTTAAACCCACCTAAATACATTTATTTTGCACATTAACCAAAACTTGCACAACCATGACCCATTCACAAAGTGACAAGTGGATATTTCCTATTGGTTATTATTATTCCCATATTCCTCAATCTTGCATCTTCTCTCTTCAATCTCACCTATAAATTCAAGGGATTTTCTCCCTCATTGACATCGACCATTTGAGCATTTTCACTATAGGCAACTTGAGTTTATCTTGCATCTCTTTGTCTATTATCATCATTAAGCTTATCAAGGCTTGGGAAAGGGCTCTCTTCTCACATCAAGGGGTACCAATCCCCCTATGGGATGGTGGTTGGTTAACTTAGATTAGATTTGCATATTTTAGATTGCACATGCATTTCTTCATGTTTTTCTCTTCTATGTTTGATCAACAATTTCATAGGGAGAGGTTTATTTCAAATTACTAACAATGCCTAACCCATCGGTTGTTAGTTTGCTACAAATTTGCCTCTCATAGAAAGTCAATTAAGAAATAAATTGATTTTTTTTTTGGTGTACATTTGTGTAGTGCAGGAGGTCAATTGGTAGGTCAATTAGATTTTTTTTTATATATATATTAAAGTATTATTATTATTATTTTTATGATTATCTGTATGATATTTTTATTATATATTAATATTATTATATTCATATTTTTTTTATGTTACTATTATATTTTTTATTATTAATATATCAATTTAGATAATGTTACATTATTATTATATTTAGATAATACCAAATTTTAATATTCAACTTTGTCACACAAATATCAAAATGCAATATTAAAATGAAAATTTTACAAAATTATAGACAATATCTAATTTAAAGGTGATTTTCTATTTGACTTGCATGAGAAACTACATCGTTATAGAATACTCTGCAATCTACATGGAGGGACAATTTTTTATTATGACAAACAATGTTTGCATGTTTATTAACACTTTATATTTAGATGACTTTGAAGTTGATTAAATTTAGATAAATTTGAAGTTGATTTGAAAGCCATGTGAAGTTGATTTGAAAGCAATGTAAACCATCTTTGGACAACCTATTTGCCAATTTAATAAAAAAATGAATTAGCTGAAATTGGTTTAAAAGCAATGTAAGTATTAATGGAATTGCATTGGAAAAAAAAAATTCCAATTTAATATAAAAATTTGAATTAGCTGAAATTAGTTTAAAAGAAATTTAAGTATTAATGGAACTATATTGGAAAAATATCATCCAAAGACAACACTGTGAAAATTCCCATTACAGAATATGTTGTGATGTTTTCTTGGTAAATTTTCTGAAGAATCTTTTTTGTTGCACTTGAAATTAATTTCTATCAGAAGAAAATTAGGTGGGAGGTTTTCTCAGTATATCTATTTTTATATGAAATCTATATAAATAACACTGAAAGATATATTAACACAAATGTTAATCTATAATCATCATCAAAAAATTCATTAAAAGCATATGCACAGAGAATCAAAACTTATTCTATGTAGTAGTATTTTGGGTTTGAGGTTTCAAGGATCAAAACAATTGGCTTGAGTAAATATTCCCATATGGTGTTTGCTTTGATCATCTAAAGAGGTGTTTGGGGAGGTTACTCTAAAAAAATGTCCAATAGGTGACTGAATAGCCTATCTGCCATTTTCAATTTTCTAAACATCAGATATGTGTAGAAGTTTGAAAAGTTCGCTAAATAGTAAATACAACTCCTTATTGTGAGCCAACAATAACCATAAATATGGGCTTTTCATTTTTTTAAACAGATGGACATGGCCTCAATTTTGGGAGATATTGTTGAGTACATGAATGCGCTTCTTCAACGTATCAATGAACTACATAATGAGCTAATGCAATCTTCAAAGGAACCTCAGGAGTGTTCAAAATTGAAGGGTAAAGGGAGGAGAATTTTGTGGGGCAACCATTGCAGGTTGATACCAATTCACTCTAGAAGAGGCAGTGGAAAAAATACCAACTGATGGTTCCACGGGTTTGACCATTTCTGGAAAATCACAAGGGCAATTCGTAGGACCGGGGCCTTCAGTTACTTAAGTAGTCTTAGTAATGTAGATAAAAGGTAGGGAAGTATTGTTGGAGGGGCACTGCAGCTTGACAATAATTACCTACATAAGAGGCATTGGAAGTAATACCGACTGATGGTTTGGGGGGAGTCATTTTTGGATAACCATGAGAGCAATTTTTAGATTGTTGTAGGCACCAAAGTCAATGTTGTGTGACTTCAAATGAGCTCAAGCAGATGGATTAGAATGATAAAAAAATCCAAAGCTCAAATAAAGGGTAGAAACTAGTGTTAGAGAAAAATAATGGAGATGAATACACAATGATGTAAAGAAAATAACTCAAATCAAACATCAAACATCAAACCTCTATTATTTTAGATGAGCTCCAATATGGTATGTTATTTCCCTTCCCAGTCTAGGGAAAGTTGATTCACAGTAAACAGCTACAAGGCATTTACCCTACAATCTAAACCTAAATCAATCATTGTTGAGTCGCGATATCAGATGAATGCCAAAAACATATTGGAACCATGAATACATATGAAACTTAATGCAACTTCATTCTATTAAAATAAAAAATGGTTACAAGATTGAACCTCGTTAACAACTCTGGTAGTCTTTCCCTCCTCATCGAAGTGTTTGATTTCTCAAAAAAGTGCTTGTGTCCTCAATGGAGTGTTTGCTTGCTAATAAGAACAAGACTCGAACGTCTGCATGTACAGTAGCATATTTCAAATACCAAACAAACTTTGAATGATAGTTTTTCACATTCTCAAATTGTCGGACATCTTATCTTACCTTCAATTATACATGCATACAAAAACAAAGCCTATATTCCTGTTGGATCACCAACCATGTACACCATTTTATTTTGTTTTTATTCTGTATTAATTATCAACGGTGCCGGATTTTCAGCGTAATGACTCTCTCTCAATCCTAGATTTACTCTGTAGTATTTCACGTCCTACACACAAGTTTTAATGAACTGCATTTTTTTTCCATATTAATTATCAACGGTGGCGATTTTTATTTCATCCTAGATTTACACCTAAGTTCTTATGTATACCAAAAAAATTCATTGTAGTGGTGCGTAAAAATTTCTTTCCGAATTTAGTGTTTTTTAATCTGTTTTGGTGTCATGCATAAATACCCTTGCAGTTGAATGGGAGGGAACTTTTTCCAAGTTATTTTCTCACAACGGATAAAAGTGGATGTGAAAAATGGAGGGGAAAACATGAACAAATCAATGACTATGGACGAAAGATCCATATTCCATCTCCTCATGAGTAGCATGCACCATGGATGAACAAAGTTAGTTGGCTATTCTTAAATAGGACATGCCTTTGGCGTAAAAATAGAAAAAATGTTTAAATTCAAAAAATAGTATTATATTATTGAATCTAATTATTATAAGAAGGCTTACACAAAATTCTAAATAAATTAAATGAAGAAAATATATTTACCATCTAAACATTTTTGAAATCATAATAATTTAAAAATGAGACAAATACACAACAATTTAGTGGATTTAAAAAAAAAATTGTAATATTGTTGTCAAATATTTCATTTTGACTATGTATTATTCTTTGATGCATTACTCAACATTTTTTGAATTAAATTAAAAATATCTTAAAGATTGTCAATCCAATTTCACTTTTTTTTTTTCTATGTTTCATTCTACAGAACAATAGATACAATGCTACAAAAAATGTCAAAATTCATGAAGAGAACCATCAATCAAACTCAACTCAACATTGAATTTGCATTGCAAAGGAAGATAGTAAAGAAATTGACTTTCAGGAGTGTTAGCCCAGAATTGAAAATGAAATTGAAAGTGGCAAACTGTAAGTGATTTTATTTATTTCATATGAATGAAAAACCTCATGTTACATAGCTCTTACTCATTTTACATAGAACTTGCAATCCATAAAGAAGCATGACATAAATATAAGAACCAAAAACATATAACAGTTAAAAAATTGTTAAAGAAATTGCCCAAACAAAAAATAAACAAAAACTAATACAACAAAACTAATACGAGAAAACCAAAACAAATACGGGACACCCGGAAGATTAGACATTAACATTCCCCTTGTAATCAGAAGGGGTTAAGCCAAGCAATCCTCGGAACTTCTCAAACTTTTCTCTACCTAATGCCTTGGTAAGAATATCGGCGAGTTGATCTGTAGTAGGACAATATTTGAGTTGTACAAGACCAACTTTCACATGATGTTGAATCAAATGAGACTTCGTATTAATGTGTTTGGTACGATCATGAAAGACTGGAGTTTTTGCCATTTTAATAGCAGATTGATTGTCAAGAAAGAGTGGCGTTGAAGAAACTTGTGGTGCCTGCAAGTCTTCAATAATTTTGCAAAGCCATAAAATTTCCCGAGTTGCTTCAAAAGCTACCATATATTTAGCTTTGGAAGAAGAGAGGGCTAGGACTAGTTGCTTTTTAGATTTCCATGAAATGACAGCAGACCCAAGATACATTAAAAAACCAAATGTATATTTACCATCTTCCAAGTCACCTACATAATCTGAATCA
Organism: Sequoiadendron giganteum; assembly: GCA_007115665.2. Classification (NCBI taxonomy): domain Eukaryota; kingdom Viridiplantae; phylum Streptophyta; class Pinopsida; order Cupressales; family Cupressaceae; genus Sequoiadendron; species Sequoiadendron giganteum. Next base: position 573,942,358 of record CM021108.1, on the reverse strand, counting down.
GAATATCCAAGCAAAGAAAATTATTTAGTCCTATAGTAGTGGAGCCCATAACTTTGAGTACCTTGGAGATATCAAAGAACTTGTTTGGCTTCCAACCAATGAGGTTATCTAGGCTGTTGCATGAATCTAGAAAGAACCCCAACAAAAAATGAAATATTTGGACGAGTAGTGGTAGCATAAATCAAGTTGCTAACAAGTTTCCTATAGGTAGTTGCATCAACCAATGTTGAAGAATCATCTGATGTGAGTGTAAGATTTTTCTCCATAGGAGTGCTAAGGGGTTTCCAATCAACCATGCCAAACTCATTTAAAAGTTCACCAATATATTTTTGTTGGGTGATGAAGATAGAATGGGGTTGTTGAATCACCTCAATACCCAAATAGTAATGAAGATGGCCCGAATCAGTCATATCAAATTTGTGCTTCAATTGTTTTTTAACATCTTGAATAGTATCCTCTTTAGTACCAGTAATAAAAAAATCATCCACATAAACAACAAGATAGACAACCACGTTGTCAACCATTGTAACAAAAAGAGTTGCATCATCAAATTCAAAATGCTTGAAATTTAGTTGTAGGAGATGCTCAGTAAGTTTTTCATACTAGGCTCGGGGGGGCTATTTTAAACCATACAGAGATTTGACAAGTTTACATACCTAATGTTCTTTAACATTGATGGCATACCCTTCAGGTTAAGTCATATACACTATTTATTTGAGATCACCATTTATTAACACAGTCTTGACATCCATTTGATGAATTATCCACCCATTTTGGGCTACAAGAGCCAACAAAGCACGAATGGTAGTCCATTTAGTTGTAGGTGCAAAGGTTTCATCATATTCTATGCCCTCTTTTTGAGAATATCCTTTGGCAACAAGTCAGGCTTTATGTTTTTCAAGTGAACCATCTGCTTTATATTTATTTCTATAAACCCACTTGCAACCAAAAGGTTTACAACCAAGTGGAGGATCAACCAACCCCCATGTGCCATTTTTCAAAAGTGCATCATACTCATTTTGCATTGCTTTCCTCCATACTGCAATATTCTTAGCTTCATTATAGGAATTCAGTTTTGAATCTATCATGAAATTGAGTTCATCAATGGTCTCTAAGTTATCTACAATATTGGATTGAGCCTGGAACCTTGCTCTGTAAGAGCTTCTTGTACATGTTTTACCTATTTCATCAGGTCTTAAATCTTTCAAAGTTTGTTGTACTTGTTTGGCCCACCTATGTGAAGATTTGGGTTCCACAAAAGATGTTTCCATTTGCTATTTAGATGCTTCATTAGTGACTAATGCATCTACAATTTTAGACTCATCATTATAAGAGCAGGTTTCTTCTTGCATATTTATAGAAGAAGTATCTTGAGTTGGGAAAACTTGGGATATAGATTCTATTAAAGGTATGTCTAAATGAGTTGGCTTCTCCTCACAAATATTTTCTATCCAAGGAGAAAATCTTGCACATTTATCAAGCTATTTTAATTGACATTCAACATCTGCATCACTTTTGGAAGATTCACAAAATACAACATCACATGTAATGAAGAATTTTTGATTAGCTTCATCATACAACCTATAGGCTTTGGATGAGTCAGAATAACCAAGAAAAATGCACTTATAACTGTGATTATGCAACTTACTTCTTTTGTCCTTAGGAATTAAAGCATAGCAAGTAGACCCAAAAATATGAAGATGTTGAACAGATGGAGGATACCCAAACCAAACTTCATATGGAATGGCATGTTGAAGTGCAGATGATGGAGATATATAACGAAGATAAACTATAGTTCTTGCTGCTTCAGCCCAAAAATGTAACTTGATTCCTTTGAAATATAACAATGCTTGAACCATGTTCATGATGGTTCTATTCATTCTTTCAACCACACCGTTTTGTTGAGGAGTACCTAGAATAGTGAGATGATGTTGTATCCCATTTTGAGAAAGATAATCCTCAAAAAATAGAGAAGTAAATTCTCCACCATTGTTTGTTCAAAGAGTACCAATTTGAGATTGGGTTTGATTTTCAATCATAACATGAAACCCTTTAAAAATTTCAAAAGCTTTCGATTTTTCTGCAAGAAATAAATCCAAGTCATGCGACTATAATCATCAATGAACAACATAAAATACTTAGATCCTCCAACATAAGTTACTGGTAAAGGCCCACATAAATTAGAATGAATGAGTTGCAATTTTCTATGTGCTCGCTAAGTTGAGCGTGGAAATGGATTTCTATGTTGTTTGGCAAGAATACATGCTTCACATTGTTCAATTGTTTTAGGCAGAACAGGAAAACCATCAACACCATTATTTTGCATGATATGAATTCTATCATAACTAATATGTCCAAATATTGCATGCCACAAAAGACTAGGAGATAGACTAGCTTCTTTAGTATGATATGCAAAACTTCTAGAAAGAGAAGAAGTACCATTGAGTTTTAATAATCTTCCATCTTCATAACTAGTAAATGCAACTCGATTATTAGATATTTTTCTAACAACAACTTGTCCATATTTTAACAAAATAGAGTAGCCTTGTTGTCGAATCTATACTAGTGATAACAAATTACGTTTCAAGTGAGGAAGAAACAACACATCATGAAGCACAAAGTCTGGGAGATTAGACAACTTAAGTCTAACAGTTCCTTTTCCAATAGGCTTGAGGCCTGATTTAGCTGCAAAGTAAATTGGACCACAATCATCTTCATGAAATTCTTAAAAATAATCATGCTAAAATGTCATATGTTGCGTTGCTCTAGTATCTAGAACCCAAGAATCATGCCATGAAAAATTAGATGCAAAGTCTGCAATAGTAAGCACATATTGATCACTATCACTGTCACAAGCAAATTAGGCTGCTCCTGAAATTTTATCATCATTGTGAGTTTTTCTTTGGGCTACTCTTGAAATTTTATCATCATTGTATATTTTTGTTTTATCTTTTTGTTTAAAATAATTTTCTTTAAAAATTTCTATCTTATCCCATGAGAGATTGCACTCATGTGCTTCATGACTACCTTTTTTACCACATCTTTTACAATATAAATGTTGCCTATCATTTTGATTATCATTTTGTCTCCATTGGCCTCTACCTTTTCCTTTATCACTATAACCACCTCTTGAAGAATTTTTGTTTAGGGGTTTTTATTTTTGATAAGGAAGAAAAACATTTTCACTAATATTATCTATTTTCCTTCCAAAAGCTTTTTCACGTTCTACTAACTTTTCAACCAATTGATCAAAGGTAATGGTTTTCAATTGATTTCTTGCTTGAAGGGACTCTAGATAAGTGGAATGTGTTGGAAGAAGTTCCTTAATAAAGGTTGTGAGATAGATATCAACTTTCCCACCAGCATCATCAACATCTTATTTTATGGCTCTGATTTCTAAAGCCAGACTCATAACATCACCATTCTGCAACTGAATATTAAATAATTTTAACTATAACTAAATAAAATCTAATTCAGAATGAGAATTAAAGAAATATTTTAATTTATAAAGGGCTTCCCAAGCATATGTGCATCCTTGTATATGTTGATACACATCTCCATTAACAAAAGCTCTTATAAAAGCTAAAGCTTTTGAATTTCAATATTGCCAAATTTTGTTTTTTTTTAGCATCAGTTGGTTATGTAGGTTGAGTATTTCCATCACAAATTTTACACCATAAATCATTAAAAATTAGTGTATTTTCTACTTTTATATGCCATTCCAGCCAAGTATCTTTTCCAGTTAAAGTTTCCCCAATCATTGAAACAATAGACTACATTGTGAATCAAGAAGAAATATACACACTCCATATTTAAAAAAAACTACTCAATTTTCTTGCTCAAATATAGAGATATGAAACCCTTTTAAACATAAATTGATTGATTTCACTTGAATCAATTGAATGTTTCTATAGATCACTCCAATATTCAAAGGCTTCACATATAAAAGTAAACCTATGCTCTGATACCATTGTTGGCCTAGAATTGAAAATGAAATTGAAAGTGGCAAACTGTAAGTGATTTTATTTATTTCATATGAATGACAAACCTCCCATTACACAGCTCTTAATCTTGTTACACAACACTTGCACTCAATAAAGAAGCATGACATAAATATAAGAACCACAAACAAAAACAGTTAAAAAATTGTTAAAGAAACTACCCAAACATAAAATAAACAAAAACTAATACATCAAAACTAATATGAGAAAACCAAAACAAATACGGGAACACCCAAAAGATTAGACATTAACACAGGAGATCAAAGGAAGGAAACAACAACTTCAAGCCCATGATATAATCATTTGAGAGCCAAGGACTATATTCTCAGAACTTGTCTTTGTCTTCTTATAAAAAAGCATAAAATAATAAAAGAGCCTTGTACATATGGAAAAGGTTAAATACAATGAACATTGAAGACTACTCAAATTTGACCAAAAACCATTGATATTGTTAATTGGATTCAATTTTGTTATAGCAGTTTCCACTATTTGCCTCATCCATGGCACTGAAATTAACTAATAGTGAAGACTCATCCTTTTCGGTTGTCGATATACAATGCTTTGGAGCTTCAAAATATTGTCTTATGGATTCGAATGAAGGAATTCCCCACTTGCATCCATCCAAAATTCTTCCATAAACATCCAATATAGATCCTACTACCACCTTTCTATTTAGGGCATTATTGTATGAATGAGGAGTTGGAAATTGTAGAATCCTTTTGAGCCTACAAGATAGTAGATACAGTTTTGTTGGTGGATGAATAAGAAAAATGGCTATTGGATTTTGGAGCCACCTTTAATATCCTTTGATTGGTACATGGCGTAGGATGGATGTGAGTAGGTAGATTAGGCCATGGGTAGAGGAGCCCCATGAAGTCTCAATTTGATAGACACACAAAGAAGAGGAAATACAAACAAGGCACAAAAACTTAGATGAAATCTGAGCGTTGCTATCCACAAGCTCTTCCATCAAATTTATAGATAAAAATGCCTTAATTAAATATAGACTGTAGCAAGCTTTGCTAGTTCTGAAATTTATTGTTTGTAGATGAAATAGTATAGATCATGAAGATTTTGGATGAAAGAGGCGACATTATTCAACACGTGGTCAGCAAGAGACGACTCTAGATGGTTCTGGAGAGACTATTTGCAGATAGTCTTGATAGACAATTAATTTACTTCTACCAACATTCCCCCATAAATTAATTATGCTAATCATTTCAAACACCCCCCCATAATCTAAAAATATGGGTCTCGGCCTAAAGCCTTATTAGGTACCCATTTACATTCACTTAATCAATATTACAATGATGGCCAAATTTTGTCTTTGTAATTTCTTCTTTGGAAATTATTTTCCTTTGTCTTTAACAAAGTCTGAGGAATTCCTCAAATTCTTTTCTTTCATAGCTTCAAAAAACTCTCAAATCTAATGGCATTCTCTTATCTTATTACGAATGCTACGACATTCTCCAATTCCTTTGCTCTTCCTTTTCCATTGACTAATGCCATTCTTTCTCTTCTTTGTCTTGTGGTTGCAACCAAGTCTTCAGACTTCTTGAATCCTTTCTTTTCCATCTTGATGATCTTCATGCCTAATGATGCCTTTGTCTTTGTCCAACTACTACGGCAGTCTCTCAAACCTTCAATTTGTATCTTCTTGAAAACTTTCCATCTATAGATGCCTTGCCAAAATTATTTTTTGTGCCTTCAAACATGCCTTGATTTCCATCATCTTTTACATGTAAACTTTTATACTTGAACAAATTCTTGATCATACTTGTAATTTTATACCAACTAGATCCATAAACCCATCCACAATACATACACATACAAGCTGTCATGGAGTCTTTATTCCAACATGACTTTTCATAATGATTTATCATACCACAAATAGAACAAGAGTGAAGATCCCAACAATTCTCTTTCTTATTCCCTTCTCTATGAAAATACAAACATTCCATTCTTTTACTTGATTTACATGAACTTGTAACACTAGCAACATCAATTATATTTTTCTTACCATATCTGAGGCCTACATTCTTGGGCCTCTTAACTCGCTGAATGGGATCTCTTATTCCTTGCGCATATTTTCTCAAACCTTTTACCTTTAAATCTTATTTTCTGCATGATTCTCAAACCAACATTCTTTTCAACATTTACAAAATAAAATACATTGTCATCATCTCTAGACTCATTATCATGTTCTTCTTCACATTCCTTTTTACAAATAATTTCAGCATAAATACACTTATCAAATGATGAATTCAAGTCCTCTATACTACATGAAACATCACATACCAGTTTCTTTGACCTTAAACTTTCATTTTATTTTGTGATTTCCTTTTTGTATAAACTATTCTCTTCTTCTAATTTATTCATCTTTTCTTCCGAGTCATTAACCAGTTTTACTTTTTGTACCAATTCCTAATTCCTTTTCTTAATCTCATCAAACAGTTTTAACTTTTCTTCAAGCTCTTTATTCTTTTCGTTAAGTTTGTGTGATTTCTTCATCTGCCAATTATATACTTCTTCCACAAACTTTAACCTATCCTCTAGCTCTTGAATTGCCTCTGTATAATCACTAATTTCATTTAAAAGTTTACATTTTTTTGCTCCCATTTCTTTTCTTAATTTTGTCAATTCTTTTTTTAAAAGATCCTTTTCACATTTTAAACTTATATTTTCTTTCTTCACCTTTATTAATTCTTATTCTAATTTTTTTTTTTTCTCTTTCTTTAATCTATGAGCTTTTCCCATTGAGATATTAACAATTTCAACTTACCTTATATACTTGATTAACGTTCTTTAATTCTGTAATCTTTCTACACTTGATTCGTCCACCTTCAAATTCCCTTCTCACAATAACAATCTTTCTTCAAGATTCACAAATCATAATTTTCAACAACTTTTTGACACATGCAATCTCTTAGAGATACTTAATACCTACTTTTCATTAGACATGACACACTTTTCTTTTTGACACATAATTTTCAAACGTAGTGACCTTTACTTTGGAACCATACAACATTACAATTAGTGATCTACCATTCAAATGCCACGATCTCAATCTTCTTCAGGTGGCTTCTACTTGGTGCAACAATCTCCATTTTGGCTGGTGATTTCTCAAACAATGACTTTCCTTCACCTATGAATTTTTATAGATCCTCAACAGTGATCTCCTCTTGATTTATAGTTGTTACTATGACTTCATCAATCTTTTAACAATGGCCTCTCTTTGACTTCTTCAGACTTAAGTATGTAAATTTAAATGGACTCTTCTTGGTTGGAAGCTACAAATTGCAACAAATATGTAGTTCTTTCTACAGAACCATCGATAAAAAATAATGACATATTCTAATGTGGACTATGGTAGCTACTATGATGCCTCTATCTCATTTTCGACGTCTTCATGATCTGGGACTTTGTATAGCTGTAACTTGGATTTATTGGGAGCAACTCTTTCTTTCTCCAGACGACTCATAAATCTTCTCAAACTCTTTTAACAACAAACTCTCCCATAGTCTTTTGCTCTCTAGGGTCTTCAGGATCTTCTACCATATAACTTTACCATTGGCTCTGATACCAAATGATAGAATTTGATAGGGGAGAAAACAAAGATAAATATAATAATGTAGACAAAATATTATATTACTCAAATAGATATTACAGAGATTGAGCTTCAACTCATACATTAACACAACTGTTGGAAAACAGGAGGCATAAAAGAACAAACACAACTTAATTCAAATTTAAACACTAAAATTAAGAAATTGAGACATATGCTTCAAACCCAGAAAATTTATATTATACTGATTTTCAAAAGCATATTTCAACTTCTCACAGAGTTGCTTCTCTTTTCTTCTTCAATCATGCTACTTACGATAAAATTCTACCTTCTATACTCTTCTGAGTTTTTATCCACAACATTACAAACTTCTAATACAATATATTTTTCTTTGCTCTTGAGAGCCTTTTTATCCACACTATATATACATTTCACCTCATGCCTACAAAATTATACAATTTCATACATATAAAAAGGGCAAGCATGAAAGGAGAAAATATGAGAGAAATAAATACATAAATTAAAGGCATTTAAAATAAGCCATGTTGTCATCATCCAAAAGCAATTAAAGCAAGTTCAAATCATATTAAAACCTTGTCCTTTCGAATTAAATACTGCCAGCTCAAACACCACTTGAACCACCGCCAAAATGAGAAAAATCGCACTACCGCGCATGTGGAGGAACAGGGTTGCAGTATTGCGGGGTACCACATTACCACGAGGGGCAATGAGTATAGCCGCAGTATCGCAGTGGACACTGCGCAACCGTAGGAGGAGAGAGTATCTAGTGGTATGGCGGTGAAGCTGGAGAGATGAAGAAACCACACAATCGCATCAGAAGAGTGAAGAGTTGGTGGTAAGGAGGTAAGCACCGCGCCACCGCGGGAGACCAAACTACAAGCCAAGGTAATGCGGAAAGGCGAAAGTTGGAATTATTTCCAACACTCCCCCTTAATTAAAACTTCTGCCAGTTCCATGGCCAATCAATTTCTTTCAATGCTTCTCCAATTGGTCCTCGAATGTTGCGGAATTCCTCAAATTCAATATTCAACTCCTTTTTCTTTGATAGGCTATAAGCTCTTCTTGATCAGCTATGGTTGATTTAAATTATTTAAACTCCTCTTTCATTTTCTTTGCATTGAAATTCAAACTCTCTAATATTTGCAGTAGTTCACCTATTTTCTGATTTCATCATCTACAACCTTGTGTTGTGGAACCACTTCTTCTTCAAATTTTGATTTCCAATTCAAATGTGGCTAGTGTTCATCATGTACTCTTTAAATTATTTCTCATTTTCTATTTGTAGGATTATCCTAAAAAACTGTTTGCACTTTCTCAATATTCCTCCATTTTCATCATGCAAATTTTCAATCTGCATTGTGGCTTCAGCCTTTTTCTGCAATTTGACTTTAGCAAACTCTACATTTGTAACTTTTCTTCTGCCATTAAATTATCATTGAGGTGGTTTCAAATTACCACAAACTCACTATAGTGCTTTCAATCCTCTTAATGACTTATTTTTGATTTTATCATTTCTTCCCATAGTGGCACTCTGTTGGTGCTAGGGAATTCTATCAATTGTTTTGTGTTCATTCTTCTTATAGAATGTTGTTGCATTTAACTATGTTTTTTCAAAGTTGTTTCATTTCTTCTACAACTTAGTGTTTATCATTAACTCTTGGAATCCCTTCTCATTCTCTTCTTACAAATCTTTACAATTTGTTTTATGACTTCATTCCTAATTTCTCTCAACTCTTCCCATGAAACCACTCTGTTGGTGCTTGGGAGTTCTTTCATTAAATCCATCTTTTGTCTTCATACAATTTACTAAATTCTGTTACATATCACTATGATATGTCTTTCTCTTTGGTCCAAATTTCTGATCAACATTCTATTCAAAAACATTAACCTCCTCTTCCAAAATGTAACACTTTCCATTGTGGCTGCTGCCATTCATGCTATTACAAATTTTTAATTGCTATAACTTTTCAAACCTTTCCTTTCAGATTTATGAGTCTTTCAAACTATCATTTTTCATCTTTTAACTTTCTATATTCATGAACACACTTTTGTTGAATGTTATTAAGAGTTGCGGCTCATATTCTTTTTACTAAGACTTCACACTTTACCCAAAATAGTGATCTTTAATAGATGTGACTATGATTTTTGTTTTATCCATTCATGTGATGACTTTTCTCTACTGCACAAACAAGTTTTATTACAATTTTATTTCTTGAGAGCTTCATATCTTGCTTTTCAAAAACATCTTTGAACTTTACTCTAACTGATTTTTTGGCAGGTGCAGTTGTATCAGACTTTAAGTTTTGCAATGGTAGCTTCAGCTACTTTTCTAAATTTGTATCTCTCCTTACACATGACCAATCTACACTCAAACTTAGAATTTCTTGTGACTTCATCTGCACTTCTTTATTATGTAATTGCAACAATATTTTCTAACTTTTCAAAAATAGTCAAACTTCTTATCACACACAAATAATGACATTCATTTTACCCTTTCAACTGCAACAATAGTTTCAACATATTTTGTATCAATTCTTCAAAATATTAACTTAGTATTTTCAATGTCTTCATGATCTAAAATTGTCTCTTTAGATATCAATTTCTTTCCACTCAAAAAAATTTTCATTCCTTGTGAACATTCATACCTCTCAGAATTTTTATGAACTTTCACATATGAACATTTGTATAATCTTGTAAACATACCTGTTAGCTTGTGCAAACCTGAATCATAAATCCATCCACAGTCCATCTTTATACATTCTGAACTAGATACATTTTTTGACATCTTTTTCCAACACATTTCTTCACAATGATTGTTCGAACCACAAACTCTGCAAGGGTGTAAATCCCAACCCTTTCTCCTTGGTGTTTCCTTTTCTATGACAATGAGAACACCCATCATTTTTTGTTTCACTAAAAAATTTACTTGTACTTGTAGTAGCATTTCCTTTTCTTGGGACGTATCTAAGACCTTCATTCTTCGGCCTCATTAGTGCCTCAATTGGCTCTCTCATTCCTTGTTCTTGTTTGCCTAGACCTTGTCCAGTATAACTTATTTTCTTCATGATTTTCAACCCTGCACTCTCTTCATAACAACCAACAACTTTTGCATATTCTAACACTTTATCATAGCTAGCTATATTTGCAAATTCTTTACGATGTTCATCTCGAAAATTTTTAACATCAACATTTTCAACAAAATCAGATTTATCCAATGAAAAACACAAATCTGTTGTGTCACAAGAAACACCACAAGCTAAAAAATTTGTTTTCACACAATCATTACAAGATATTAAATTATCATTTTATTCTTTCAATTTTATGATTTCCTTTAGTTGTGAACATTTTTCCTCTTCTACTCTTTGTAGGATTTTTCCTAAATCTTCATTCTTTTTCTTTATTTCATCAAACAACTTCATTCTCTATTCAAACTCCTCATTTCTTTTCTTAGCCTCTTCAAAGGATTTCAACCTTTCTTCTAATTCTCCATTTCTAACTTTGACCATTCTCAGTTCTTTCTCAAGATCATCATTTCCATCTAACAACAAACACTTTTCTTTCAACAACTCTTTTATTCTTTCAATAAAGCACCCATTGTCCTTTTTAACAATACCCAATTCATCTTTAAGCAAAATTAACTCTTCCTCTAAAACATCTTTTTCAAATGTCAAATTTTCATTCTCTTTCTTAACCCTTTTTCCTACTTTCACCATTTGTAAAGGAAAGTTTCAACTTACCTTTTTTTAATCTTGTGACTGGAATTCAGCAGCTGGGTTTGCAACTCTTTGTTTTTTCTGGAGCCTAGTATTAAGGTCAATCTTCAACACAACTTCTTCTCCTTTTTTTACAATTCTCAGCAACTATATTCATAGCTTCTTCTTCTTAACACTTTATTGATATGTATCTTCACAAAATATGAAAAACCTCCTTGTAACAACTTCTTCTTCTTGTTAGTTTTTGCACAGCTACTCTTGTGACAATAATCTCTTATCTTTGTTTTAAAATGCAGCACTTATGGCTCTTCGAAAATTGTTCTTCCTTCTTCTAATGTACGTAGCCTCCTGTTTTACTTCTCTTAGCAACTGGTTAGAAAAATTCTTTCAAAGCTTCAAACACTCTTTGAATCTCTCTGTCAGCTAAACTAACTTCAACTTTTACAAACTTTCAATACTTTTTGATATCTTTCCTTCCTAGGAATGACAAATTTCTTACTCAACTACTTATGTAGTGAAAAATTTCATTTCAGTTGACAAAACACTTGTGGCTACTTAATATAGTGACTCCTTTTTTTAAAAAATCTTCTTTTGTTTTTAACTTTCTTCACAAATTTCTAAACCTAGACAGACTTCTCAGATTTTGCAGACATAATTATTGTTTTTTACTATAACACCACTCGATGTATTTCCTAGACACTCTATGGATTTTTCTCAAACTAGACAATGACACTTCACACAGATTCCACTCAAGTTCATCACAAAACTCTACACCCAGTGAGACTGACCGACAAGGCTCTAATACCACTTTGTTGGAAAACATGAGGCATAAAAGAACAAACACAAGTTAATTCAAATTTAAACACTAAAATTAAGAAATTGAGACATATGCTTCAAACCCACTAAATTTATCTTATACTTATTTTCAAAAATATATTTCAAATTCTCACAGAGCTGCTGCTCTTTTCTTCTTCAATCATGCTACTTCAGAGCAAACTCTACCTTCTATACTCTTCTGAGTTTTTATCCACAACATTACAAACTTTTGATACAATATATTTTTCTCTACTCTTGAGAGACTTTTTATCCACACTGTATATACATTTCACCTCACACCTAAAAAATTATACAACTTCATACATATAAAAAGGACAAGCACGAAAGGAGAAAATATGAGAGAAATAAATACATAAATTAAAGGCATTTAAAATAAGCCAAGTTGTCATTGTCCAAAAGCAATTAAAGCAAGTCCAAATCATATTAAAACCTCATCCTTTCAAATTAAATACTACCAGCTCGAACAACACTTGAACTACCGCCAAAATGAGAAAAATTGTGCTATCACGCATGTGGAGGAGCAGGGTTGCGGTACCGCGGGGTACTCGATTATCATAAGGGGCAACGAGTATAGCTGCGATATCACGATGTAGCCAAGGGCTACCACGCTACTGTGTGAAGAGTGAAGGCGGCAAGCGGTGAAGCGGTGGACACTGCGCAACCACAAGAGGAGAGAGAGTATCCGGCAGTATGGTAGTGAAGCTGGAGAGATGAAGAAACCGTACAACCACGGGAGAAGAGTGAAGAGCTGGCGGTAAGGAGATAAGCATCGTGCCACTGCAGGAGACCAAACTACAAGCCGAGGTAATGCGGTAAGGCGGAAGTTGGAATTATTTCCAACAACAACCACCATTACAGGAACCTTTCTTACATCTCTACAGAGCTGGACTAATCTGAGAGTGCTTTCAACAATACAAAATCTACCAATATATAAACTTACATATGGTAGAGAGCTAACAATCAATAAAGAAGATAGGTAACAATCAACATACTGAGTAGTTGGAGTAGATATTCTTGTCTTTAATATTGAGATATGAAGGCTGATACGGTGGTTGATATGGAGCATCTAAAATGATAGGTCCAACTAGAGAATATAAGGAGGTAGGTGAGATTATAGTTCCAACACCCCCCTTAATCTCAACTATGAATTCCATTTACTTAATTGATTTTTTCCATTGATGCTTTGGTATTTGAAATCTTCAAATCTCACAGATTGAACCTAGGAAATACAAACGAGACACGAGAACCGAGATGAAACCTGAGCGTTGCTATCCATAGGCTCTTCCATCAAATTTATAGATAAAAATGCATTAATTACATATAGATTGTATCAAGATTTTTTGGTTCTGAAATTTATTGTTGGTAGATGAAAAAGTATAGATCATGAAGATTCTGGATGAAGGAGGCGATAGTATTCAACACATGGTCAGCAAGAGATGGCTCTGGATAGTTTTGGAGAGACTGTTTGTTGATAGTCTTGATAGATAATTAATTTACTTCTACCAACACAATTAAGTAGAGTAATCAAGGCATTTCGTTCATCAAATGGAGAATCCAAAGAGGAGACTGGGTGTAGGTCAACACAAATAGAATTTCTAGGGTGCATAAAGTGGAGCTTACAATAGTTTAGTTAAATTATTAAAATTTTGGGGATTTTATGCTAGTTTGATAATTCATAGAGCACATGGGAGTAGGTTTGGTTTCTTAATATTGTTATATTTGAGCTTATTTTAAGGTGTCTATATGGTGAATTATCAGGGTGAGATTGTCATAAATGTAACCCCTACTTCTAGGAGCCCCCACCTAAACTTCTCATTCCATATCATGAGACCTAAATCTCACAGACTTTTCACCATTTTATCATATATTTTATTATAAGATATTTTTTAAAGATTTGTGACATTTAAAAAATTATCGATCAACTTCATTCAATATGATGCACATTTTTTTAGGAAAGATCTTAAATAGTCATATGTTATATTTTGGATTCAAAGTTAAAGCAAAATGAAGCTTTTAGTCAAAATCATTGATATTCATTCATATTTTACACTAAAATAATTCATATACATGTATGCAAGCTAACGCATCTTTTATAACACTTCAAGGGCTAAAAGTTTTTCTCTTTTAAAAATTAAAATAATGATTTAATATTTTTGTGTGAATGAAGTGATTAGTAAAATGATAAATTCTTTTATTTAAAAGATAAATTATAATCTCAAAATTTATCATTTTAATTAATTAATTTGAACATAAAACAAATTTCGAACAAAAGTCTGTAGTTCAATTGATTGACTGCAATTGATAAAAGTAATAATATGTTCCTCAAACCAAAAGAAAAACAAATTTACACAAAAACTTATACAATTCTCATTACTTATCATCATAATTTTACATTTCTAATCTTATTCTCAATCCATCATTTTCATCTTTCTTTCCTTCAGGTTTATTTTTATCAATGTTTCACAATTTAAACTGATGTTCCCCAAACATTTATTCTAATCCAGTTCAAACAAATCAGAAAAGAATATATTAAGCTGATTGAATTTTTGAAGAGATTAAAATAAAGAATTTTACAAATTATTCTCGTCCAATTCAAGAGAAGCAACCTGTACAACCAAATCACAAGTTGCTTAATTTCAACCGCTGTCAGTGATTGGGAGAGAGCTTCGATGTCTCGATAACTTAAAAGCATTTAATCTCAGATCATAAGCTTTCCATATAAGCCTATATTCTATAGGACTAGATAAAATATAGGGCATAAAGTAAGCTGACTTTTAATAATATAGTTCTTTGCTAGTGATTAAACAATGTATAAATTAAGTTTAACGGACTACAATGTTGCTCACGTTACACTCATCACGTCAACGTCATAATATCTGTACTATATTTGTGAATCGGTAGATACGGGTTACTATAGTCTATCTAAGCAATTGGAGGGTATCACGAATAATACCCACATAATTTTAGTTGAGAGTGTGGAAGATGCGTGCAGTTTGCTCTAACTGCAAGTCAAGCCCATGCTTTAACCAACCCTTGTTCCACATTTACCTGCTTCCCTAATGACAAACTCAACTACACTTCTTTATTCTATGGATACCTCATTTTATGCACAAGAGACTGTCACTGTCATAAAAAGCTGAAATGTTCTTTAGTTGAGTTGAGATCAACCAACTTTTGATTCAGCTTTCTATAATTCCATGAGATACCCATAAACAATTCCATGAGATCCCTGGGGAATATATAAACAGCCATCTTTCTTTTGTTTCTGTAAAGCTGCTGAATTTTAATATTGCTACAAAAGAACATGTGTGTTGACTCTGTGAATAGGTAATTGTGGGGATTCTGTGTTAGATTCATAACTGATGATGTCCAGTGAAAAGTTGTTTGCATAAATAAATATTACAGTTGTTCTTGAATTGGTTGTCTGTAAGTTAGTCACTTCAAAGCATTAAAATAAGGGTGATAAACTAAGTTTGAAGTGAAGAGTTAAAACAAAGAGCAAAGATCTTTTAAAGATATTTATGCATGATAATTCTACATCGTTAAAGCCATAGACAGTCAGGCCTTTTTATTATATCTCACAAATGTAACCTTATTAACCTTCAACGGGAAACTTCATTATTATATATCTTATATATTGGGTTTCTATATTATAACAGTTTATTGTTTAAAAGGTTCTTTCTTAGATTTTTTATATAACGTGTACAAAAACCTCACGCTTCTCTTTCAGCACATAATTCTCAACTAGAAAGTGGTTTTTTCAATTTAGCAGCTATTTCGCATGACGTTTTGTTAAATCCAACAAGCAGCAGTAATGTGATTGGAATTTTTTAAAATAATCCACAGATACAATAACGATAGAATATGAAATAATAAGGTTCACATAAATTTTGGTGAGCTTCAACAACAAACAGTAGGCCAGGAGGCTTAGCACAAAATAATATAAATAAAATACTTTTTAAAGTAATTATTTATAGATTCAAGAACAGTAGTGTATATCAACCACAAGAGATGTGGATCGGAGCTTTTCTCAAGAGAATCCAAAGTAACTAGAAAAGGATTGAGTTATAGAATTGGCTATGGGTAGTAGTAAGAAAGTTTTGGTTTTTAAATTTTTTTTGATATGTCTTTTTATTTTTAATAAGTTGTGAATTATTTTTGTTTTCTTTTCTACAATTTTGACATCTTTTAGTGTTTGAACATGTGTTCTTATCTGATTTACCAGTCCCATTATCTGAGTAAAATATGAATCTACAGACTAATTATCTTTTATAAACAAACTAATTATCTTTTATAAACAAAGTCTCAAAATCTCTTCTCAGTATTTGTAACTTTGCAGTTTTAACTTTGTCCATTCCTTGATATGCAATTTGTAAAATGTTCCATGCTTGCTTTGACTTGGTTGTGGTTGAAACTCTGGGAAAAATGCTTTCATATACTCCTTGTAAAATAAAGAAGTGTGCCTTTGAATCCTTTTTGTTATCTTTCAGTAAATCTTTCTCTGCTTGTGTCAAGGCATTATATGCTGCTGCATTTGCTGGTTCTAGAAACCCATTCTCTACAAACTCCCATAAATCTTATGAACAGAACAATACTCTCATTGTTATGGATGAGTAGTCATAATTCTTCCCATTTAACTATGAAATTTGGGGATTACTCAAGCTTGTGCTTGCTGCCATGATTTACAGACTCTCTATAAATTACCTTATGCTCTAATACTACGTGAAGGATTAGGCAGAGATGAAATTAACACAAAAAAAATAATTTCAAATTTTTATTCATTTAACATAGAACAGCCATTGAAAATTATTTGCTACTTTAGAGCAATTTTATATTAAAATTTTCTAGTCTAAAAAATTACAACACATTCCAATATATAAGAATTTATGGCCACAGTAAAAAATTAATACAATATTAAAGGAAAATACATATGCTAGCAAAAACCTATTAAACAAAGTCCAATTGGTTTTAATAATAGTCCTATAGACTTAAATATACATCCTTTATCCTATTTGTTCACCAGCGCACACCACACAAAACAACAACGCCAAAGGAAATCAAACGAAGTCAAAACCGCGTTACCGCTAAAGGATTTGGAGAGGCCGTGGTGGCTGCGATTACCAGCACAAAAAGCTAGCCCGCATTACCACGGTTAGTGAACATGATGGTCACGGTATGGTGGTAGGCGCACTAGCAGTCAACAAACGGTCCACTGCAGTACCGTAGGTGGTTAGCGAAGGAACCATGGGACAATGGTGAGCCAGCATCAATGGTTGGTAGACGATCGGACATAGAGCAACGGTGAACACCATGATACCGCCAATGGTTAGAGTGATGACCATGGTAGGGCAGTGACGGTAAATCGACAGTTAACCGCATTGTTGTAGGCATCATGTGGTTAGCGTGCGGTAGCGAGGTAGACAGAGATGACCGCCACCATGAAACCGCCGACTATGAAGAGCTTGATTGTGGTAATGCAGTAGACTGTGGGAGAGTTAGCCGCGAGACCACGGATAGGAGAGAGAAGGCCTGTGGTAGCCTGGTAGACTCCGCTAAACCATGAGCAGGTGAATTTAAAGGCACGGGGGCGTGGTATGAGCATGAAAAAGACGTGGGAGTGGAGTGAAACTCCAACAACTTAGTCTTCATAGAAATAGGAAATACAATAGCTTTTTCCTACTTATTAATTGATGACTTAAAGGGGCTCTATAATGAATGGTTCATAAGGTACAACACTTGCCAAAGATTTCTCAAATGGGATTGTAAACTAAGTGGGCTAATCATTGGGGAAAAACTCTAAGGTTAAGCACACTTGAGTTGGAGTAGTACTAGGATGGGTGACCTTTTGAGAAGGCCCAGTGCTTCACCTATGTGAGCATCACCTAGATGCAATGAGTGGTAAATGGACCATTCACTATAATAGAGATTGGTTCTTGTGAACCACTACTCATGAAACATGGGTCAATGATTTTGACTCGTAAAACTACATGGTTGAGTCCTAATAGCAATATCATAGCTTCTTCCAAAACAGGAGGTTTTTGAAATGGAATGAAAAATCTATTCTTGAATTACCTACTTATTTTATTTTTTATATCAATATATATAAGAGTGGCCAATATTACAATTTTAAAAAAATGAAATTAATCAAAATAGATTTAATAATATATTAAAAAAAATCAATTTTATTTAATATTTTTTTGTACTTCATCAAGATGATAACATTATTTATAATAATATTGTCTCTGATATTCCAATAAATGATCAAGTCTTTCATGCCTTTATCCCACCCTTTGTATCCTTGTGCCACCCATTTTATCTTTATCTCACCCTTTTTAAGTTGTTGGCGACTTCTATTTATATTAAAAGCAATAAAAAAGAAGTTTATTGGTACTTGAGTCAAGTAAACTATATTTTTATTATATAGGTGTCATAATATAGATTCAAACTCCACAAAAGTATAAATTAATATGATTAATACTAGATATATGATTTTATTTTGAAATTATGTTATATTATTCTTTCAATTTTATGCACAAATCTCATAAAAGATGTAATAATTTATAATGATGAAATAGTCTAAATAATAAAAGCTTTGTTTTTTTTTTAATTTTTATTTTACAAAATCATAATAATATTTTCAACTATTGAAAATTCTCTTATTTACACAATAATAAAAAATAAAACATTAAAAGAATATTTATAAAATTATAATTATTTATAGATATTATTATATATTGTAGATATGATCTTTTGGAATTAATTATAATCATCTTAATTCTATCCACATTAAAATTAAAATCATCAAATTGTTATGAGTTTCCCTTTGAAATTTTGTGATTTTTTTGTAAGGGCTAGATAGTAAGTGAATTGATAAGGTCGATTACAGTTATGATAGAACTTATGTAAGGCATGTTATAGTTATAATTGTTATTAGATGAGATAGAGAATTACAACCTAGATATTTGTATCCTAGTATTTTGTATGTAGTTAGTTTATACCCCAAAGGGTACAGTGGTACCATCAAAGGGGTTTGACTTAGGTAAACCCCTATTCCCTAACCCCAACATTTTCTTTGTCTTTAAATGTGTTTCTAAGGTTGTACTTATATTTGGCAAGGTTCAAAGTATTGGGAAAGGTACAATCATTCCATTCAAGTCAACTCAAGACACCAAACCCTAGGAGGAGCAAAAGGATAAGTTGCAGGTTTGGAGATTTGGACACAAGCTTCTGTAGAATAGGAAATCACAAGTGGGGACCCAAAAAATTAGACCCTGAATCTTCCAAGAGTACTAGGAGGACTAGGTCGCCACTATTGGTGACATTGTCCTTGTACCAGGCCTAAAAAAGGGTTTTTGAGTTTTCTGGATACCCTTTTCCCTGAAACCCAGTCTGGAAAAATTTCTTGACAGAAGGACTAGGTCACCCATTCTGGCGTAAGTGTCTCTTTACACATTTTAGGTAGATTTCAAAACATTCTAGGGCTTCTCATCTACAACTCTCCATTCTCAGGTGCACCACCTCTGCATTTTCCAATTTACTTTCATATTGCATACATTTAGGGCATATAGTTTAGGTGCATTTAGTTTATATTTTCTTTGTTTGCATTCTATAGTTAGTTTAGTTTCATTTCATTTCCAACATTTAGCCACACTTCAACACACACAACACAACCATAATCAACCCATCCTTCCTTTGAATGCAATCACCAAAAGTGTCATATCACCAAAGTGGAAAGAGAGTCATTCCTACACCAAGTGCTCCTAGGTGAAAAACCCTAGGGGCCTACTAAGGAGAATATTTTTTCCCTTGTTAGCATATCCATTTTTGGTGGTTCAGATGTAATTAAAGATAATCAAGCATGTGGCGGGCTTCTAAGAAAATATGCATTATGTAAAATTTGGTTTTTATTTCTAAAATTATATTATGGCTTTTTGTGCAAGCTTGTTCATCATTATGCAAATTCGATGTAAAGGGAACAACTCTACACAACATGGAGTGGTCTTTAGTGAAGTACATATCAGCGTGTCCATGAATATAAAACTATGAAGAAAGTTTGCTCCTATGGTTTTGCAAGCATCCGTTAACAAAAGTAAGTTGCAATATCTTGAATTTAGTGGGCTTAGCAAATCGATTTTTCTAGATTTTGCATTATTCTGGGATTTTCCTTGTTTTCCCTAGTATCAATTATCCTTTTCTCCTTTAATCTTAATTCTCCAGTGGTTCAAAAGAAGGTAGTTCTCAAAGAATTTGTAACAGAGTAGCGTCTTAAGCCAGTTCAAGAAGTTTTTTTTCAAAAGGGCAAAGAGGAAAAAGTAGTAGTATCTTTGTGAAATCTAGTCTTTACAAAATTTTGGCTTTTCATGCTTTCAATGCTCTTGTTTTTGAAAGGTTTTAGTAGTCTTCTTTCTCACTATTTTGGCAACTTATCACTGGGGTGTTGTGCTCGATTTTATTCTGGGTATTGTTGTTTCATTATCAGAATATGGAATTCATACCTCCAAATTTTAGGGCACCATTTATAGTGCAATATTGGGAATTTACATTCTCTAAAAGCTTGGATAAAGAACAATTGACCCATGTGTTTAAAATTGTCTGCTCCTCTGTTTTCAAGTGTGAAAAATATCATTAGGGAGGAAATTCTGTAACCGTCAGCACAAAGAAATATATTGCCTTCAAATCTGGTTTCTATATTTGTTTCCAACATTCTAGATTTAAATCCAAATTATTAAGAATGATGTGAGTTGCAAGCGCATTCATTCAAGAGGTCTTCCTACAAGGCAACTTAAAAGAATTCAAAATTATAATTTCTGGATGGGAGTGGCTTACATTGGTGGTGTCTTTCCTAGGCACTACCTACATAATAAAGTCATCTTCAGAAATATATATATATTGCTATGAGATTGACCCTCAAATTAAATTTAGCAAGCTATTTGTATAGGGAGTTGAATTGGTACCGCTATGAACTGGGAAATGACATGGAAAGAAGTTTCAAAAGCAAGTACCATGCAATCTCATTTCTTATTACACATCATTGTCACAAAGCAGCAATTGCTAGGTCTCCAAATATGCCACAACAAAGAGAGGTGGATTTTGTAGAATCACAAGCATCTCCAGTTAATTCAAATGCTCAACAAGTAGGCAGCATTTTCCACCAACTATCCCAGATATGAATGTAACAACCAACTCACAAACTACTACACCAAACAATTAATGCATGTAGAAGGATGGGAATGATGGCAGCTTATCAGTAGGGAAGTTTTAAAAAGAATATTAAAATAGCTTCAAATTTTGTGTTCTTCATTGTAAAATCTTCATATATCAAAATTGCTATAAGCAGAGTAAACTATTTTGATATAAGAAGTTGACATTTTGATGATACAACACAAGTAGCATTAGATATATCATTTTGGTGATATAAAGTTAAGGATAATGCCATGTTATCCTTGGATAGCTGAAATCATATTACTCTTATTATATTGTACTCTTTTTATTATATAATATAAGTAGTTGGGTTAATGTATTTTACTTTAAAAAAAAAAACTTTAACTATTTTAAAATGTTTTTAAAAATTAATAAAAAAATTCATTGATTAGAGTAGTTGAAAAAAAATACAATAAAGTTAAATGACATTACATCATATCATACAATAGTAATTTTAGTCACTCAGAAAAATTTATTGAAAAGAGAAATAGATGGTGACTGCTACCCGAACATACTTTTCAGTTTTTCTTGTTTTGATTATGATAAGACTCAAAGGACCAGTATCCAATACAAAGCAGCCATACTTTTTATTTTTTCTTGTAAAATAAATAAGATGTAAAATTAATATTAATTATTTAACTGAATAGGTGAAAAAACAATAAAATTAAATGACATTACATCATATCATATAATAATAATATTAGTCACTCAAAAAAATTTAAAAGAGAAATAGATGATGACCCCTGCCGGAACATGCTTTTCAGTTTTTCTTATTATTACTTAATTTCAAACTTATTTCTCTATAAAACAATTCTCATATCACATCATGAACGTAAAAACAATAATTATTTCAATGGCACAAATTACCTGTAAAAAACGACACTGTATTGGACGACGTACATTCAGTCTAAGGTTTCTGGAATGAATCTGCAACACTCTACTCAACGCCCATAAAAGAAACCCACCCCTTACCTGTTATAGGCGTTTTCCAGGATTGTACTTTTGGAATAGACAACTCTGTGGATTCTGTGGAGGTTGCTGCATGTCAGAAATATATCTAATACTCCTACCAAGAGATCAGAATGTTAGTTGCACGATCACAACATCTTCGTATGGACAAAATATTAACTTCAGTGACAGTTACAGAAAGCCATGGACTTGTTGCTACATTTAAAAGCTTTTACAGTTGTAATTACTGAAGATCTATCCCTTCTAGAGATTTCAATGGACAGATTCATTCAAGTAATTACTGAAGCTCTATCCCTTCTAGAGATTTCAATGGACAGATTCATTGAAGTAATTTATTCTGAATAATCTCAGGCTTATGGGATGGAAGGTTGAAAATGAAGTTATGGGATGGTATTTAAATAATTATAAAGAAGTTGGATCTGGTATGAGATATTATAAAAAAGAAATGTGTAGTTGCAATGAATAATAATGGGTTATATATTAAAAAATTAGGATACGAAAAGTGTTATATTTAAAAAAATATTATATTAATGTTGTGATTATAAAGGAATAAAATTATATTATATTTAAGATGAAGATAAGTTTAATAGTAAGTATTAAATCAATTAATTAACAAATGAGATAAGTACACAATCATTTAATGAAGTTTAAAATATAATTCTAATGTTTTGTCACACTTTTTCTTTTGACTATGATTTATTTATGTTACTTTATCAAACATTTTCTTGAGCTTTGAAACCTATGAAAGATTATTAATCCATCATTAAATATAGTACATACTTTTTAGGAAATAATTTAAATACAAAATCAAAATTATTTATATGGAGGGATGAAGATATATACCAAACCCATTCACGTGGGTATGTGGGTAGGTGGATAGATTAATACTATTTTTCTTAAAGAAGAAATTGTATTTTTAAGTATAAAAAGTGAGCTTTTTTGAATGGGCCCAAACTCTTTACGGAATTCATTGAAACCTTATAAAGCAAATGAAAAAAAACAACAAAATACTGTTTAGACTGAAAAATAAAAAAGCAATAGTTCAATAGTCAAAAGTATTTTTCCTTTTTAATTTGAATAAAAATAACTATTGAATATTTTTATGTTTATCACATGCTTAATAAAATGATAAAAACTCATATTTCAAAACCACAATGGTAATTTCAAATCTTATCATTTTGATAAACTGATCTTTATATAAAACATACTCACATCAAATCTTATATAATCCTTATTATTTATCATAAATTTAAATTTCTATTATAAATTCTAATATCTCTTTTATATTTTTCTTTTATGCTTTCCTATTATAAAATTTTACTATCTCTGCCAAACATCTTTATTTCCTTCTAATTTGCTTTTATTTAATTATAAATATTATTCTACAATTTAAAACTATGTTCCTCAAACATTTCTTCTCATCCACTTGAAAAAAAACTTTTAAAAACAAAGTATTAATAGTATTTCCTCTAATACCGCTTCAGAATTTAAACTGATGTTCCTCAAACATTTCTTCTAGTCCACTTCAAACAAATTAGAAAGGAAGATATATTAAGCTGATTGAATTTTTGAAGAGATTAAAATAAAGAACCTTTCAAATTATTCTCGTCCAATTCAAGAGAAGCAACCTGTACAACCAAGACACAAGTTCCTTAATTTCAACCGCTGTCAGTGATTGAGAGCGAGCTTCGATGTGTCGATAACTTAAAAACATTTAATATCAGATCATAAACATTCCATATAAGCCTAGATAAAATATAGGGAATAAAGTAAGCTGACTTTTAATAATACAGTTCTTTGCTAGTGATTAAGCAATTGATAAATTAAGTTTCTCAAGAGAATAAACTCTACAAAACCAATAAAACATCCTGCCGATAGCACAAATAACCACAAAAATCCTCTACTGATCATCTATAAGACATAACAAACACTAAAAAACCTTTATTTTAAGCTCACCAATCTTCTCCATGCAGAGGCTCCTTTGCAATAGTTATTCGTCTATATTTTGTCCCCTGTTCTGTTGCCATTACTATAATGATTCTGGTTAAGCTTGATTTGAAAAAAAATGGGGGCAGAAGCTTTAACGGACTACAATGTTGCTCACGTTACACTCATCACGTCAACGTCATAGTATCTGTACTATATTTGTGAATCGGTAGATACGGGTTACTATAGTCTATCTAAGCAATTGGAAGGTATCACGAATAGTACCCACATAAATTTTAGTTGAGTGTTTGGAAAATGCGTGCAGTTTGCTCTAACTGCAAGTCAAGCCCATGCTTTAACCAACCCTTGTTCCACATTTACCTGCTTCCCTAATGACAAACTCAACTACACTTCTTTATTCTATGGATACCTCATTTTATGCACAAGAGACTGTCACTGTCATAAAAAGCTGAAATGTTCTTTAGTTGAGTTGAGATCAACCAACTTTTGATTCAGCTTTCTATAATTCCATGAGAAATCCATAAACAATTCCATGAGATCCCTGGGGAATATATAAAAAGCCATCTTTCTTTTGTTTCTGTAAAGCTGCTGAATTTTAATATTGCTACAAAAGAATATGTGTGTTGACTCTGTGAATAGGTAATTGTGGGGATATGATTTGTTCTGTGTTAGATTCATAACTGATGATGTCCAGTGAAAAGTTGTTTGCATAAATAAATATTAAAGTTGTTCTTGAATTGGTTGTCTGTAAGTTAGTCACTTCAAAGCATTAAAATAAGGGTGATAAACTAAGTTTGAAGTGAAGAGTTAAAACAAAGAGCAAAGATCTTTTAAAGATATTTATGCATGATAATTCTACATCGTTAAAGCCATAGACAGTCAGTCCTTTTTATTATATCTCACAAATGCAACCCTATTAACCTTCAACGGGAAACTTAATTATTATATCTTATATATTGGGTTTCTATATTATAACAGTTTATTATTTAAAAGGTTCTTTGTTAGATTTTTTATTTAATGTGTACAAAAATCTTATGTTTCTCTTCCAACACATAATTCTTGAAGGAGTAGAGGCAGAGAAAAAAAATTTACACAGAAAATAATTATATTGTATACATGAATTTTTTCACATAGAACAACAGTTAATTTTACTTTGCAAATTTTTCCATTCCCTTTGTAAAAATTACAACCACATCAAAATTATATATCAAAAGTCACGACAAGACAGATTGATTACAATATTAAAGGCAGATAAATTATTCCATTAAAATCAAGTCCAAGTCATATTAAAACATTGTCCCATCGATTAAAATAATTGTCCTTTTGATTTAAATATCCGCTAGCAAAGACTCCACAATGAACGTTGCCAAAAATGAAACCAACTCGCACTATCGTTAAGGAGAGAGAAAGACCCAGCGGTGTTGCAAGGGTACCGCTCAACCGTGGGAGGTCATGAGGGAGACCGCGGGGTGGCGGTGAGACCGCTGAACTAAAGAGCAGAGAGGAAAGGCCACGCTACTGCGGTCGGCCAAACGTTTAGCTGTGGTGCGACGGTGGATGGAGCAAGGGAACTGTGAGACTGCGAAGGAGGAAACAAGGGGTCGCAGTGTGGCAGTAAAGTGTGCCACCGCTGAGAGCTAGATGAAGGAACACGATATCACAGTGAGCACCGTAGTACCGTGAGCAGTCAAAGGCTCGATGGTGGTATGGTGGTGGAGACCGAGGTACCACGAGCTAAAGTCGATGATGGCGCAGTTGTGCGGTAAGAGCTAGGTTGATGCACGGGAGTTGGGTGAAATTCCAACACTCCCTCTTGAACACATATTTCGCCGACTTGAACACCCAGTCGCTCCCTTTGAAAAATAAATGACTCTTTTGCCAATGCCTTTGTGAATGTTTCTGCTTGCTACTCGTCTGACCTGCAAAATTCCAAAGTGATTTCTCCTTTTTTGATTAGCTCGCTTATGAAGTGGTAACAACTATCAATGTGTTTACTCCTCTTGTGAAACACTGGATTTCTTGTCAGTGCAATGGCAGAATTATTATCACAAAAGATTTTTGTTGCTTCTAACTACTCATTCTAGAGTTGTTTTAATATTCTCCTCATCCACACTACTTGGCATGATGCACTCGTAACTGCAACATATTCAACTTTAGTTGATGACAGAGTGACAACCGACTACTTTTTAGAAGACCATGAGACAACTCTAGTGCCAAAATGAAAAACATATCCAAACATTCTCTTCCTATCATCAATGCTCCCAGCATAGTCAATGTCTGTGTAACCAATCAATTTAAATTCATTTGATCTTGAATATTGAATTCCATTATTCTTTGTTCCACTGATATATCTCAAAATTCATTTTCTAGCATTTCAGTGTGTCTTTTGGTGTTTCCATAAATTTGGAAATTAAACTAAGTGAAAACATTATGTCTGGCCTTGTGGGTGACAGATACATTAAACTCCCAACCAACTATTTATACAAAGTTGGAGTAACATTTGAACCTTTATCATCTTTACTCAGCTTTAGACTAGTCACCATTGGAATAGGTGCAGATTTATAGTTCAACATATGAAATCTTTTCAAAACATCTTTAGCATATTTAGCTCGGGAAATAAAAAAGCCATTTTCATCTTGATTTACCTCAATAACCAAAAAATATTTCATGAGACCCAAGTCCATCATTTCAAACTCGTTCATCATTGCTCCTTTAAAAAAATCAACTAATAGATCTCTAGTGAAGATTAAATCATCTACATACAGACATATGATCAGAATTTCACCTTTTTCATTCATTTTGGTATACAATGTTGGTTCACTGTTGCATCTGATTAAGCCATTATGTATGAAATAACTGTCAATCCTGCTATACCAAGCTCTTGGGGCTTGTTTTAGACCATACAGTGCTTTCTATAACTTGTAAACTTTATCTTCTTGTCCCAACAATTCATATCTAGGTGGTTGTCCAACATGTACTTCCTCTTCAAGATAACCATTAAGAAATGTTGATTTAACATTCATTTGGTGAACTAACCATTTGTTTTGTGCTGCTATGGCCAGTATCATTCTGACTATATCAAGTCGATCTATAGGTGCAAAAGTCTCTGTATAATCAATTCCAAGTTGTTGTGCATAGGGTATGTGCAGGATCATCATGGAAAAAATAGGCCCTTAAGTGGCAATAAAAAGACAAAAAATCAGAGTTAGACAACTTGACGTAAAAATTTGAATAAGTTATCTATATTATTTCAAAAAAATGTAAAAATAGAATCTATAGCAAATTGAATGTAGTTTCTAAACTACTAGACCTTTATTTAAAAAAAAAAAATCTATTTGGGGGTAGGTGCATGGAAATGGGTAGCAATTTCGTGGACAACTTACTTTTCATCCCGAAAACATGAAAACGTGAACGCGTTATAGTAAAACACGCTTGTGTTATGGCTTGGTAATGATCGAGCCTAGACCTAGTCATTATCGAGCCTAACATGGGTGTGTTAAAATGCGAGCACATTAAATGCGCTCACGTTATAGTTTAAATTTAAAAAAATGCACGCATTTTAAGTTCAAAAACTGTGCATTTTTTAAATCAAAAAAACTTTTCCAAAATGCGAATGTGTTATAACACGCTTGCGTTTTGGTCTACATTGAAAAAAAAATCTTCTATTTTTCTTGTCTCTTTCTTCTTGTTATCTTTTAAGGAAACTATATACATGAAATAAACATTTAAGTATAAGTTGACATTTACATATGGACATTTACTTTCTTATACTTTAAGTTATATTTCATGTATATAGGTAGGATGTTTGAGAGTGGTTTTAGATCTCTAGGAGTTACAATGCAAATTCTAGTTTTTGGAAGATCTCAAAAATTTCAAACTTAGTCAAATTTCAGTAATCAGCATGTCAAATTTGAGTAATCAGCAAGTTGTATCATCTTTCTCTCTCTATCTCACACATTGTTTATCCCTTATGCTATAGACCTCTCTCACACACTCTCCCTTTCCCTCTATACTTCTATCTATCTAGCCTCTCTCTCCCCCTCCATCCCTCCCTCCCTCCTTTCCTCCTTCCCTCCTTCCCTCTTTTCCTCTAATTTTCTCTATCTCCCCCTCTCTCTCTTCCTTCCTCCCACCCACCTTCCCTCTCTACTTCAATCTATCTAACCTATCTCTCACTACCTCTCTCTCTCCCTCCCTCCTCTCTTTGTTCCTTCATCCCAACCACCTTCCCTCTCTGTCTATCTCTCACCCTCCTTCCTCTCTCTCTCAATCTCTCTACCTTCCTCCTTCCCTCCTCTCTCTCTCATTCTCTTTATCACACTTCTCTCCCTCTATCCTTCCCTCCTCCCCTCTCTACTTCTATCTCTCCCCCTCCCTCCTCCCCCCTCTCTATCTATCCTTCCCTATATAATTCTCTCTAATTCTCTCCATCTCTCACTCTCTCTCCCTCATTCCCTCTCCCTCTCTCCCTCTCTCTTAATCTCCCAACCTTCCTCCTTCCCTTTATGTTTCTCTCTCTCACACACTCTCTCCCTCCCCCATATCTCTCTTTGGTTTAGGGTTTAGGGTTTAGGGTTTAGGCTTTATGGTTTATGGTTTAGGCTTTAGGTCCAACCCCCTCTCTCTCCCCCTCTCTCTTAGGTGTATCCCTCCTTCTATCCCTCCCACCCCTCTCTCTCACTTAGGTATATCTCTCACTCCCTTTATCTCTCTCTTAGGTCTCTCCCTCCTAGGTCCCCTCTCCCTCTCTTAGGTCTCTCCCTCCCACCCTAACAAGAGAACATGCACTCTCTCTCTCTCTCTCAGGTCTCTCCCTCCCACCCCCTTCCCCTCTTCTCAAGTATCTCCCTCCCACCCTAACTAGAGAACACACACACTCTCTATGTCTCTCTCTAAGGTCTCTCCCTCACTCCCTCCCTCTCTCTCTCTCCCTCTCCCACTCCTTCTCCCACTCTCTCTCTCTCCCAATTCTCTCCCTCCCACCACCTCTCCCTCTCTCAAGTATCTCCATCCCACCCTAACTAGATAATCTCTCTCTCTTCCTCTTAGCCACTATATCTCAAGTATCTCTTTGCCACCCCCTCTCCCTCTCCTATCCCCTCTCCCTCTCTCAAGTCTCTCCCTCCCACCCTAACTAGAGAACTCTCTCTCTCTTTGTTTCTTAAGTCTCTCCCTCCTATCTCCCTCTCTGCCTCTCCCTCTCTCTCCCTCTCTCCCTCTCTCTCAGATCTATCCCTCCCACCCCCTCCCTCTCTCTCAATTCTATCCATCCCAACCCCTCCCCTTCTCTCAATTCTCTCCCCGTGTAACTAGAGAACAAACAAACACACACACTCTCTCTCTCTCTTTTATTTCTCCCTCACCTCGGTCTCTCTCCATCTCTATCGTCCTCCCTATTTTCCCTCTCTCTCTCTCCCTCCACCCCATCTCCATATCTCAGGTCTCTCCCTCCCACCCTAACTAGAGAACTCTCTCTCTCTCCCTATCTCTCAGGTTTCTCTCTCCCACCCCCTCTCCCTCCCACCCTAACTGGAGAACTCCATCTCTCTCTCTCTTTGGTCTCCTTCTCCCACCCTTCTTCCTTTGTCAAGTCTCTCACTCCCAACCTAACTACATAACTATCTCTCTCCCCCCTCTCTCTCCATCTCTACCTCTCTTTCAACTCTATCCCTCCCACCCCCTCCCCCTCTCTCAAGTCTCTCCCTCCCACCCTAAGTAGATAACACACACTCTCTCTCTCATGTCTCTCCCTCCCACCCCTCCCCCTCTTCTCAAGTCTCCCTCCCACCCTAACTAGATCTCTCTCTCTCTCTCTCTCATCCCTCTTGCTCTCTGTCCCTCTCTCTCAAGTCTCTACCTCCCACTCCCTCTCCCTCTCTCAAGTATCTTGATCTCACTCACTCCCTCTATCTCTCTCCCCTCTACCCTTAAACTTAAACCCTTAACCCTTAGCCCTTAAAATCTAAACCCTTAAAACCTCTACTCTTAACCCTCTACCCTCTATCTCTATCAGGTCTCTCCCTCCTACCCTCTCTTCCTATGTCAAGTATCTCTCTCACTCACTCACTCTTATCTCTCTCC